>OY757550.1:18641565-18716565 GCA_963584105.1 Alviniconcha strummeri | reverse complement strand
GCACCCACTCAGGTTATTGCCTCCGAAAAAAAGAAGAAGAAGAGACTAGCTAGAAGCAGCCGATCTAAACTAATGCAGGTAGAATGTTCAGATTATGAACTACGGCACAGCGATTGCAACATCAGTTCATTACTACTCTAAGCAAGCCTTATCGTAACCGGTGCTGTGACCCAAATTGCTCTTTTCAGTGGAGAAAAAACGCTCCAGCGAAAGTCCGAAGTGGTTGAATTCACAAAAATCATAGTTACATTTGGACACGATTATTTGACCCACTTATTTTACCTGTCTTTTTAATTAACAACGTGTTAGTTGTAACATGTAGATGTTGTTAGCATGTGTTGGGTCCTGGAAAATGTGTTTCGCTCAGATGCAGCTGTCATGCGTTACTGAGGGCTAAAACACAACTGTCTGTCTTTCTTTGTAGCTGTCTGTCTGCTTGCATATTCAGGATGAGGACACACCTCCTGAGGTTGAGGTCATCCTCAGGACACACGCACGAGGACCCCCACCCCCACCACCTCCCCGACACACATATACACACACACTTCCCACACCAGGATGTCCCACTTTGTGTGTGTGTGTGTGTGTGTGTGTGTGTGTGTGTGTGTGTGTGTGTGTGTGTGTGTGTGTGTGTGTTGTGTGTGTGTGTGTGTGTGTGTGTGTGTGTGTGTGTGTGTGTGTGTGTGTGTGTGTGTGTGTGTGTGTGTGTGTGTGTGTGTGTGTGTGTGTTGTATTGTGTTGTTGTTTTTCTCCTGTTTTTGTTTTGTTTTTGTTTTTTCCTTCTGTTTTTTTTCTTTTAGGGTTGAAAATATCCGCTGGGGGTGGTGGATCTATTGGGCGGTTCGGTGAAGCTGGTTTGCACGAGTGAATGCCCTTTGTAATCTTTCGCGTAAGAAGTCGCGAGAGGTCGCAGCGTCACTTCTGGGCCGATTTTTGAGTAGGCATTGATTCACGTTGTGTATAACAATGGGAGTTGAACATAGAATTGCGAAGAAGTAAAAATGCCATTATTGTTGTGTTGCAAAAATTACAGGGAAGGGTGATGGAGAGTGGGAAAAAAAGTGTCTTTACATCGTTTTTCGGCTAATGCTTTACCCACGTAAGGTGACCAGAATTTCCCGCAAGGAAAAATGAAGTATTTAATAGTAATAATTCCTTTTCGGAGACAGTAAATGATCAGCAAATGTGGGGTTATTCAGCTTTGAAATCCGGGAGATGAGGCTCGAAGACTAGTGTCGTGTTCGCCCCCCCCCCCCCCCCTCCACACACACACACACCTCTTTTACCTCTTTCTACAGCCGCCTCCCCCAGTCTGTGATGCTCAAGTCATGCAGTTCAAACGGAATTTGGTCGCTATATGAGCCATTTTTGGATTTGTTTAGTGACGTATGTCACGCCGACACCCCACGGTCATAAAAGAAGCACGATTTCGGTGTGTGTGTGTGTGTGTGTGTGTGTGTGTGTGTGTGTGTGTGTGTGTGTGTGTGTGTGTGTGTGTGTGTGTGTGTGTGTGTGTGTGTGTGTGTGTGTGTGTGTGTGTGTGTGTGTGTGTGCGTGCGTGTGTGTTGTTGTTGTTGTTGTTGTTGTTGTCAGCTGTTTGCTTGTCTGATTAGGGCAGCCATATTTCATTTGCCACCAGCATTTGTGGTTTGGTCTTTCTTTCTTTGCCACAGGCATTTCTGGTCTGTTCTTTCTTTCTTTGCCACAGGCATTTGTGTACAGTCTCTTTCTTTCACGGCCTTTTCTTCCGTAGGCACTCGTGTTAGACATTTTGTCTTTGCCTTGTTAGCGCTTGTTTCAGGGTATCAGTGTATCTCTCACTTTTTGGTATCATGCTGTGCGCTTGCTGCTCGTCAGCTTCATCCTTGGAGATTCGAACTGGATTTTTGTCCAGGTCGGTTACCCTGTGGACAGCCTTACAAATTCCGCTTTGAAGCAAACCTCATTTGGTATTCCGCCATAAAGTTTACGAAATCGCACTCAGCGAAGTGCTCGCTAGACAAAATTAATGGGCGTGACTGAGGCGGAGCATCAAAGTCAGCTCGTTTGAATTGTACAAATTTGACTCATTGTCGCTTCACAGCGGGTCGATTCCGCGGGAACTCGTGCATAGTTATGCTTTGGGTTGCTTGTGAGTTGTTACAGTTTGCTGCAAAATAGTAGGCCGGCTTGTTAGAGCTTTTTGTCGACCACACGCATACACATTCTTTTTTTTTTTTTTTTTTTTTTTGCTGTCCCATCAACTGTGCCGACCTCAGAGGCACTGCTCCCGCGCCGCTCGTGCTGGCATCCCTCACCTCCGGCCACACCCAGGGCTCATTCCGCATCGCGGCCCCGCCCCCAGAGGTCCACAGGAAGTGACGTCAGATCGTTGGTAGGCTGCCATCCGAAGGAAACACTGCACTGCTGCTGAGTCACTTCGGTGGTGTTCAGTAGTGCCTGTTCTGATTCAACATACGCAGGACACCACCTACTGTGCCCCCTACTGACGACAATGTTAGCTAAGTCGCGGAGTCAGACTGAGTGAGCGTCTCCCCAGAGAGCAGACCGCCGCTACGTCCCTCCACCAATCCTCCTATGTGGTCTCTGACGTTGAGGGCTTTGATCAGAACTGACCCAGGCAAGGGAGGAGGGAGGAACACCGAGACTGAGGCCACCACGAGAGTGTGACATGAAGGGCTACAGAAGCTGAGACTTTTCTTTTCTTTTCTTTTTTTAAATTTATGCAGTGATCGATGAGGATGAGGATGATAACTGATGATGCTATGGAGGTCCATTTCGGTTTGAGACTACTTGACAGGGCCGCAGACCACGCTTACTGTCACAATTATCCCGGTGTTAACCAGACCCGGGAACTGCGGCACCTGCAGTGTTGGTCAAGTAATTAGAGCAACACCCTCAAAGACGCATCCGTTAAGTGGATGAAGCTCGGCTGTGTGGTTCCAGCCTTCCCACTGGGCCCATAGCACTCCCAGCTCTGGGTAGGAGGCGACCAGGGCCGAAAAATCCCACATGACTCTGATGGGATTCGAACCCAAGACCTTCCGACCCACAGTCCGACGCGCTAACCACTGCGCTACGGGGGCCGCATACACATTCAATGAACAATCTAAGATGGCAACCGTACTGACTCCCCAGACTGAGGTCACTTCCGAGAAAGTCACGTGACTGATGGAGATCCCGAGACAGCAGTCTCGGCCAGCCTACAGAAAAATAAATCGATTAAAAACCAACATAAACATTTTTAATTTTTTTATTATTTCATTAAATCTCAGACCCGTGACTTATTTTTCGACGAACAAACATTCGCCCAGTTAAGAACGGGCTTTAAGCAAGCAACAACAAACGAGCCAAGTTCCTCAGTTTTTGTTTTGTTTTGTCTTCTTCTTCCACTTCTTCAGACGGCATGAACAGAGACAGTTGGTGTCGCCTCTCGCTTTTTCTCGCGCTCCTCCTCCTACTTCTTTCGGTGACATCGAAATACACAACAGAAGTAAAACCTAGTAACACTGCCAGAGAGTGACATACAGAGTACAATAACACAAAAACAATGTACAGATACACTCGGTTACATTTGACATGTGGCTTATTACCTCAACATCCGCAACAGAGATTGTCTAAGCAACTTGATAGGCTGGTAGCAGTCACACACACACACACACACACACACACACACACACACACACACACACACACACACACACACACACACACACACACACGCACGCACGCACGCACGCACGCACGCACGCACGCACGCACGCACGCACGCACGCACGCACGCACGCACGCACGCACGCACGCACGCATGCAGGCGCACGCGCATGTGCGCTCGCACTACAAATACATGCATTGCTGGTGATGAGCAGGGCGAAAGCCAGTGCGTAGAATTCTCTACTAAGGACCGATGAGGAAGAACATTTACATTATTACCTCAACATCCGCAGCAGAGATTTTCTAAGCAACTAGATAGGCTGGTAGCAGTCACACACACACACACACACACACACACACACACACACACACACACACACACACACACACACGCGCGCGCGCGCGCGCGCACGCGCGCACGCAAACACGTACGTACGATCGCAGGCGCGCGCGCGCTCGCACTACAAATACATGCATTGTTGGTGATGAGCAGGGGTGAAAGCCAATGCTTACAATTGTGTACTAAGCACCGATGAGGAAGAACAACAATGGCGCACCACGTCATACTCTCTATTCGGAAATAAGTCACACACACACACACACACACACACACACACACACACACACACACACACACACACACACACACACACACACACACACACACACACACACACACACACATACACGAGCGCGAGCGCACACTTGCTCGCTCGCTTACCCACTCACTCACAAATGATACAAGAATAGTTTACCCACAAAAAGACTGCCACAAGTACAGAACCAAGGTCCACGCAAGAAACTGTTAACATTGTATTCCTACTCACCTCGCAGCAACGATGACAAGTGGATGACGGATATCCCTGGCTACTGTGCGGTACGTACAACGAAGCAGTGCGTACAGATTAATAGGCTGCTTCGTCCCGTTCGGAAGTAGGGGCAGTAGCGCGAGAAAAAGCGAGAGGCGGCGCCAACTGTCTCTGTACACGTGTCCCGTTCGGCGGATACAATATTATTATTATTCATATTGTCGGTATTTTTTTTTCTTGTTTTTTTTTTGGATAACATTTTCCATCTCGATGTACATTATGTGTGTATGCTTGTTCAGCGCTTTGAGCAGCAGGGTAGGCACTTTACAAATCTCCATTATTATTATTATTATTATTATTCATAGCTTTTACATAGTGTTATTTCGACCTGGTTGATCACGATATGCTATTGAAGAAGCTCGCCATTTATCTAAAAAACTTAAGTTCTCTACCATTTTTAAAAACATATCTTCATAATAGAACGCAGTGCGTCTTACTCCATGGCTCTTACTCCTCTAAAGAGTCAGTAAAGTATGGTGTACCACAAGGTTTCTGTTTTGGGACCTATTCGTTTTAGTCTCTTTATCAATGACCTTGCATTACACGTGAAAAATAGATCTGTTGATTGTGACACGCTGGCAGATGACACAACACTGCACACATCTGGAAAGGATATTCTGCAAATCAGAGGCATTATGCAAGACAGCTTAGATCAGGTATCCAATTGGTGTCATAATAATCATATGGTCATCAATCCGACCAAGACCAAGTCTATGACAATCGCTACCAGAAAAAAACACCAGTTATCACCCTTACCGCTCGGTCTCGTTCTAAACGGGGCGAAAATTATCAAGTGTCAAAACACCGTCTTTTAGTATAACCACAGACAAGAAACTTCGCTGGGACTCACATACTAATAATGTGTGTAAAACAGTTTCAAGACGAGTCTTCCTTCTGTTGAAATTAAATTACATCGTAGACATCGACACCACGAAACTGTTCTTCAATGCCCACATTAAACCTCACATTGATTATGCGTCAGTCGTCGCCTAGTTCAGGAGCTGTGTGAGAGTCGCGGTGGCCGTCCTAGGCTGTCCGTCCTAACGAACCTTCTGGTTTCCGTGGGAGTAAATATTTATTGAACCATGCTTCGGCATTGGTCTCAGCTTGTCCCTAATATGTCAGCCGACATCCGAGGACATTAAGCAACACAGCTACTACAACTACTACTACTACTGCTGCTGCTGCTGCTGCTGCTGCTGCTGCTGCTGCTGCTGCTGCTCTACTACTACTACTACTACTACTACTACTACTACTACTACTACTACTACTACTACGTCAGTCGTGTGCGACGGATGCAGAGATGTCCTCAAAAAGAGATTAAATTCTCCGCACAGAAGAGCTGTAAAGTTAATCTTTCCAGATACAACTCTAACTACTGACCAGAAATTAAAAGGGATGAGAATAATGAGCCTACAAAAACAACCTTAATATAACAAGCGTTTGTTTATGTGCAGGTCCTTAGCAATGAGGCCCCAGAGTACACATCTAACCTGTACACACACACTCCCTCACGCTATTCCAACTTTAGAAACTATCAGCTTAGTTTGCCTTGGCCAAGGCTAAACATATTCAAAACAAGTATATCCTTCTGTAGTGCTTATATGTCTATGGAACAACCTACCTCTGACAGTCAGATCTTGTCAGTCATTCAGCTCCTTCAAGCGTAAACTTCGTGCACACTTTCAAGTAGTACATAGGATGGCTTGTGACATAATACTTCTAGGGAGAGAGAGACAGACTGAGGTTTTCGAGTGATTGCCATTGCAATGACTGGTCAATTGAGATCCATTTTATACACCCATACAACTCCGCCCAATCCTTCCGACTGCTTGTGAGAGTGACCCCCCCCCCCCCTTTTGTTGTTGTTGTTGTTTGATTTCTTTTTCTCCCTCTCCCATACTGTTCTTTATTATTATAAGATAAGCATTGACTGCTTCTGTTTTCTTTTCCGATACTAGTCATACTTATGAACTGATCAGATGTTTTGTATGCTCATAATATGTAACTGAATGATGTATAGTATGTGTTCATCTGGCGCTGTGAACACGCTATGTTTGTGTGGAAATTCTCATGTATAACGTTTAACTCACTCATTCATGCCTATATGTATATAAATAATGCCTATCATTTGATATCCACTCATCAGTAGCTTAGCAAGGACTAGCTGTTAGAAAGGTTTTTGACTGACCCCAAACTACAATCCTTGTAGTTCTCTCTCTCCTTCCCCCACCCCTCTCTCTAACATAAACTCTCTCTCTCCCTCCCTCCATTGATGATCGTAAGATCAGTCTAATGTCACTTATATGAATAGACTTTTTAAAAATATTAATAAGAAAAAGAAGAAGGAACTTTCTCTTCAAAAGTTGTGATTTGTGACACTGTCTTATGACTTTGCCATTGGCGGTTTTACTGAAACATTAAAGTGGCTCTCATCCCTGCCCATCTTAATGAACAATCGTTCTGAAGCTGACGGTACAGCATTAGGTATAGTTTTCCTTCTCCCACCACCTCGTGGGATCTCGCTTAGTCCTTTTTATCCAGGAAACCAAACCAAGTCGTCAAGCTGACTGATGCAGGTTCCCGTGTTGAGTGCCCGTGGAATAATAATAATAATAATCAGGGAAATTAGTAAAGCGCTTACCCTGCGGCTCAAAGCGCTGAACAAACGTAACACCCATAATGCACATCGAGATGAAAATGTTATCAGCAATTTAACAAAAAGCCTAACACATAATGACCATGTGAAAGATGCACGTACACACACACACACACACACACACACACACACACACACACACACACACACACACACACACACACACACACACACACACAAGCACACACGCACGCACACACGCACGCACGCACGCACGCACGCACGCACGCACACGAACAACACAGTCAGTGTTACAGTCACTCAACATTTACTGCCTTGCACAACGACACATTCAGTGTTACAGTCACTCAACATTTACTGCCTTGCACAACGACACATTCATTGTTACAGTCACTCCACATTTACTGCCTTGCACAACAATACATTCAGTGTCACAGTCACTCAGCATTTACTGCCTTGCACAACGACACATTCAGCGTTAGTGTCACTCAACATTTACTGCCTTGTCACTCAACTTTTACTGCCTTGCACAACAACACGACGCATTAAGCGTTGCACAACAACACGAAGCATTAAGCGTTGCACAAAGACACATTCAGCGTTACAGTCACACAACATTAATGCCTTTCACGAGAATAAATTCAGCGTCACAGCCATTCAACGTTTTTCCTTTTCCGCACGGGCACGGTCAACACTACTCACGATTCACTCAGCACTCATCTCCTAGAATACAGACCCAGCTCAGAACTTTTCCATTCAGCACCAGAGTCTCATTACATCCGCCATATGCCCCAGGTTCCCGGTGCACGAAGGGATACAGGGCGTACAGGTCCGTGCAGTTTGCAGTGAGTATTGTGGCGCCCCTCTCATTGCGGTGATCATACCATCTCGTCTTGCACTGGTCCAGGTCATAAGTGCGAGCCAGCATCGCCTTTGCTTTGCTTGGCGACGGTAGCAGACGACCCTCAAAGGGTCGAGAGGTCAGAGGGAAAACGGCCTTCTTCAGGAAATTGTCTGTTTTGAAGTGCTTCACATCCTCGTCCCAAACGTGCGTGTCGTTGAGATCGTAAAAGTTTATGTCCAGGAAAGGGAACTTCCACGACTGGCTAGAGATCTTGTGGGCTTGGGACGAGTAAAACTTCCACCTGATTCCCTGGTCCTCGTTGAGGATGAACTGCGGCTTCAGCCTGCTGAGGATCTGGCTGACGTTCTTCTTCAGGCCCAGCGGGACGGCGAAGTCCACGTCGTCGTCCCACGGGATCAAGCTATGGTGGCGCCAGGACCCGATGAGTGTGCCCGAGTACATGAAGAAGGGAATGCCGGCCCTGGTCAGGGCATTTGAGAACGCGTCGACGGTGGCCAGCATCATGTCCTTCTCGCCTCCTACCAGCTGCACCTCGAATCCTCTGGGCGGCAGTCTGGCTGGAACAATGTTGTTGCTCAGGCTTTGGTGACGTAGGTACATCGTGATGATCACGAAGTTTACCGTGACAACCGCGACGATTACGGAGCAACAAGCCCAGTGCCTTCTGGTGCAAGCGCCTCGCTTAGGCTGAGCAGACATCGTTGTTACTGCACCAGCGTACCTGTAAATTGGATAAACAAAACACTGCCAATGGCATCTATACATAACTTTGGCCTTGGGCATAGCTGACCTCCGCTCTTACCAGAGCGGCAAAACGGGTAGACAACACACATGTATACAACGGTAGAGAGCACACGGGTGTCTACAGCACATAGGCAACAAACGGGTGGTTATTCACAGCCAGACGGCATCAAGGTAGGTATTTACAGGTATAGAACACACAGATAGGTATTCACTATTAGATTCAAGAAATGGAGTACTGAACTGTGTAATGACTCAGTCTAATCCAGAAAATCCTGTCGACAGTTGTGTCTTTGAGCCAGAAAATGCCAGTCTGTTCGAAAAATCTCCGACTGAAACAACAATAACAAAACAACAAACAAAAAAAACTCTTGACACCTTCGGGTAACTGACCTTCGTTTGATTGGTGATGTGTCCTTGCTGGACACTGACCCGTGGACGCTTGCTACTCCTACTGTCCGTTTTGATCGGACAACTTTCAAAAAGAAGCAACAGACCCTGAAACATATATATAATTTTATTCATTTATTCCAACATTCTTCCAACACTGGACAGAAAACAACATAGCTCAACCGAAAATAGATAAGTGGTTTAGCTTTTCACTTCATTTTTGACCGTTTTTGACCGTTTAGCTGTTGTTTAAGTGTCGTTTTGTATCTTCAAAAAGGAGATTACCTAAAACATTTGCTAGTTTTGTCTTGTCCTAGTAAAAAGCGTTATTTTGAGCCTTTTATGTGTTTGGATCTTGTGTTAGAGCGCCAGCAGTTACTCTTGTTTCCGATTTTTGTCTCTGACTACACTGACAAAGCTTGTTCCTGGCTACACTAACTAAACTTGTTCCTGGCTACACTGACTAAACTTGTTTTATACTACACTGGCTAAAGTCGTTTCTGGCTACACTGACTAAACTTATTCCTGATTACACTGACTAAACTTGTTTCTGACTACACTGACTAAACTTGTTTCTTACTGCACTGACTAAACTTGTTTCTGGCTACTCTGACTAAACTTATTCCTGGCTACACTGACAAAATGTGTTTCTCACTACGCTGACTAATTTTTTTTCTAAACTTGTTACTGACTACACTGACTAAACTTGTTTCTGACTACACTGACTAGACATGTTCCTGACTACACTACATTGACCAAACTTGTTTCTGACTACACTGCATCTCACAAGATCATCACCGACGGCTCAAACTCACAAGATGGAGCAGCTGCTGCTGCAGCCTCCTCATTCAACTACCGTAAGCTATACATACTTGACTGAACTGACAGTTTTCATACCAACCCGCCAGCTACGCTCTTCTTCTGATACTTCCATTCTCTATCTCCCATCTGTGCACACACTCGTTTGGTCAGAGATGGTTTTCTTATGCTGTCCCGTCTGTCTGGGATAGACTAGGTCAAATTTGCGAAAAAGGGCTTAAATATGAAGAGGTCGGCACTTCGAGGTAGAAGTGGGCAGACAGCTTTTTATACAGGAGTTTTGTGTGCTTTTTCCATTTCTGGTGTCTGCCGAGGTGTCATATTTGTAT
Source organism: Alviniconcha strummeri (assembly GCA_963584105.1). Lineage (NCBI taxonomy): Eukaryota > Metazoa > Mollusca > Gastropoda > Provannidae > Alviniconcha > Alviniconcha strummeri. The sequence continues at coordinate 18,706,278 of OY757550.1, read as the reverse complement.
TTTGTGCTGTAAAATTAAATATTCAAAATGGCTGCCGAAAACACTAAAAATCGTTGAAAAACTCTTAATGCGTCCGAAATTTTACAAAAGGACTTCAATAATGACTAACTTTGGTTTTAATTTACGGTATTGTCTAATGTCCTTGTGGTGATATTTGCAACCTAATCAGTCAATCCGTAGAAGGAATAAAGTTGAATAATGAGGGGAAGGAAGGAACTTGTGTTGTTTTTTGTGCCCAGTTAACTATGATAATTAGGGCGAATGACCACTGCTTGGCATTGTCGATCTGAGAGTCTGACAGAAAAAACAACAACAAGCAAGCAAACAAACAAACAAACAACAACAGCAGCAACAACAACATTAACAGCAACAAGGCCACATTGTCGATCAGAGAGTCTGACAGAAAAAACTACAACAAACAAACAAACAAACAAACAAACAACAGCAGCAACAACAACATTAACAGCAACAAGGCCACATTGTCGATCAGAGAGTCTGACAGAAAAACAACAACAAGCAAGCAAACAAACAAACAAACAACAACAGCAGCAACAACAACATTAACAGCAACAAGGCCATGTCAAGACATGAAAGCTACGTAAACAAAATCCCTATCCATAAATTTTGAATGATCAGTTATCTCTGAAATTAGAGTAGCATGAAATAACACATCTTCCATGCCAAATTCAGTCTAGAGATGCCTTTGAAAGTAATCATTAGAAACAAAATAATTATGGACACGTCTTTGTTTCAGGGACACTAATTATGGAAAGAAAGAGGGGAAGGGCTGAATATTTGACAAAGGAAGAAAAACTAACGTTTCTGTATGATTAAATCAAAAATGAAAATATTTTTGAAGATAAATTACTTGTTATCACGGAAAATAATTATACAAACTTCTATGGTCATAAATGAAAAATGGGCGGAAGTGAAGAGAGAGAGAGAGAGAGAGAGAGAGAGAGAGAGAGAGAGAGAGAGAGAGAGAGAGAGGGGGGGGGGGCTTTTTTCTTAAAGGGCTGAAAAATATTGCTGAGATAATCACGTTACTCCGAATGCCATGACTTTAGCAACGTAACAGATGTACGAAGTATCGGTATTTGGTGCTCCTCAGAGTGACACGACATTAGCAACCAGTTAAAAGATAGCGACAGTGGATGAGGCATTTCATCTTCTTCAACCGTTGTAAATGAAAAATGGGCGGAAGTGAAGAGGGGGGTGGGGGGGTGGGGTGGGGGGGGGGTGGGGGGGGCTTTTTCTTAAAGGGGTGACAAATATTGATGAGATAATCACGTTGCTCCGAATGCCATGACTTTAGCAACGTAACAGATGTAGGAAGTGTCGGTATTTGGTGCTCCTCAGAGTGACACGACATTAGCAACCAGCTAAAAGATAGCGACAGTGGATGAGGCATTTCATCATTCTTCAACCGATGTAACAGCTATTGCCAGCGTCATGACATTTGCATGTTACAGTGCATGGTAGACGAGACATTGTGCATTTGCAACTACTTTTTGTACATTGCTTTGTGCAAGCACGGGAGATAAGGTCAGTACATGCATCAGGACCTGAAGGAAGAGATTAAGAACTGATACAAAGACTGATTCTCTTCAAGCCTCCATCCCATGGTCTCAGGTAGAGGGTGTTGTGGGTGCTGCAGATGACATTGTTGCCAAACTGCTGCCTGACAGTTGGCCTGTTTGATGTGAAAAGAGAGTGCATCATTTGTCGGGGCAGAATTTCTGGCGTAAATTATGGGCTCTGCGACTCATTACTGACCGGGCCATGTTGACAGTGTCTGACTTTTGCACACTGTATTTTACAAATGAAGAGTTCTGCATCTCAAGAAGATCACCTGTTCTCGGTGATTTCAGCAGAACTAGTACTGCTGAAAAATAGTCCAGCAAGAGTCCCTGCAAAGGAGTCGAATCTGAAGCTGATCCCTTTTGATGTCTGGATGATCCGCAGTGGTATGCTGTCTTTTAATCCAGATTTTCGGACATTTCGTTTTGTCAAAATGTACCAGCAGTAACACAGCAACATCTGTGTCTTGTGAAACAACAAAATTGTTGGATGCCTGGTTATTTACTGGAGGAACACCTTCGTATCTGCCTCCGCATGAGAGACCTCCAAATGGCTTGTGTCTGTATCTGGGTCGGGAGACTCAGTTTAAGTGGCATCGCTGAAACCACTACAGCTAAAATCGTCTTGTCAACTGGAGTCTTTAGTATGAGTGGCAAGGACTCAGCTTTGTTTATTTTAGGAGGGGATAAAGTGTCCCATTTCAATCATTCATCTGACTGGCTGGAAACCTTTGTTTATCTCTTCCTGGTTCCGTGTTGGATCGAGGTCTCATCACATCTGTCAATGTCGATGTGCTTGAAAGCACGTCGGGCTTGCAGGAAAAACCTGATAAAACTATCAGCCAAATCTCCAACATTGCTGCATCCCGAGCCGAGGCATCCAATAGTAAAACAAACAATACCACCATTTTTTTTTTGTCCTGTACAATTGAATTTTTTAAAACTTTGGTCTGAGTCTACTCACTTGAACTTCTTCTTCGATTTTACCACAAGGTTTCCATCTTAATTGTAGCTTTGGCCTCTACAGGGCACTGATGTATTTCACTCACATACATCGGGCTGATAGCAAAACCAAAACAACCTCAACAGAAATGGATGTCAACACAGTTTTTCGCCTTGCATGGTGAAATACACCCGTTGTGTGCCTAGATACTGTAAATCACTGTTACTGTGACCCTGACCTTGACCTTGAAAACAGCAAAAAGCACACATAAGACATTGGGTGACTGTCTTTCATGCTGATGTATCACAGTACCATGTTCGGTTACTACAGTTTCAGAGGTTCAGAAAGTACCATCCGGACAAACATTAAATTGAATTTTGAATCACTACTGTGACCTTGACAGTAGCTGGTCATGAGCTGTGCGGCGAAACGCACGTTAAATCCAAGAACTCAGTCAGTAACCTTCAGGAATGATGAGCAGTGCCTTCCTTGATAGTCCAGAAACAGACCACACAACTACAGCACATTTTGAAAGCATGTTTAGGCTTTGTTGGTCCACCAACAAAGTTCTTTTGCAAAAAGAAAAAAAAAAAGAAAAAAAAAAAAGGGAAAAAAAGGGGGTGGGGGGCAGAAAATATAATAGTACTGATATAGTTGAAACAGTCACATTGTGATCATATAAGCCCTTATTGTGACCTTGACCTTGAAGATAGCTTCCCAATTCTTGTGCAGGACACACCAGCTCAGGACGATGCACCACCATCTCAGGCTTGGATACAAAGTTGAGCTGTTCAGAGGATGTTTTCTGGACAAAGCCCGGCAGACAGATACTCTAAGAGACGGACACAAGGACACGGCGTATGCAAATGTAGTAAACACTTAACTAACTATGCACAGGTAGTCAACATAAAGATGGTCATGCACAGGTCCACCTACAGATGGCTATGCACAGACAGTCCACAAAAAGATGGTTATACATAAGTGGTCAACACACAGGTGGGTATGAAAAGGTAGTAAACACATAACTAATTATACACAGGTATTCAACATAAAGATGGTCATGCACAAGTCCACCTACAGGTGGCTATGCACAGGTAAGTAGTCGACACATAGGTGGCTATACAAAGGTGGCCAACACATTGTTGGCTATGCACACTAGTCAACATACAGGTGGCTATATTCACAGGTAATCAACGCACATATGGCTATACACAGGACGTCAACACATACTTGACTATACACAGGTTCTCAACACACAGCTAGGTGACTATACACAGGCGGGTTTACAATAGACAACATGCAGGGGTCTGTACACATGTAGTCAACTTACAGGTACGTGGCTATGCACAGGGTGACAAAACCAGTAGCTACCCTTCAATAGCTGGTCCTGAGCTGTGCGGCGAAACCCACATTAAATCCAAGAACTCATTAACCTTCAGGAACGTTGAGCAGTGCCTTCCTTGATAGTCCAGAAACAGTCCACACAATTTCGCACCCACTCAGGTTATTGCCTCCGAAAAAGAAGAAGAAGAGACTAGCTAGAAGCAGCCGATCTATACTAATGCAGGTAGAATGTTCAGATTATGAACCGCGGCACAGCGATTGCAACAGCATTTTATTACTACTCAAAGCAAGCCTTATTGTAACCGGTGCTGTGACCCAAATTGCTCCTTTCCGTGGCGAAAAAACGCTCCAGCGAACGTCCGAAGCGGTTGAATTCACAAAAATCATAGGCTTGGATACGATTATTTTACCCACTTATTTTACCTGTCTTTTTAATTGACAACGTGTTAGTTGGAACATGTAGATGTTGTTAGCATGTGTTGTGTCCTGGAAAATATGTTTCGCTCAGATGCAACTGTCATACGGGATTGAGGGCTAAAACACAACTGTCTATCTTACTTTGTAGCTGTCTGTCTACTTGCATGTTCAGGATGAAGACACACCTCCTGAGATTGAGGTCATCCTGAGGACACATGCACGAGACCCCCCCCCCCCACACACACACACACACCTCTCCGATACACACATACACAAACACTTCCCACACCAGGATGTCCCACCGTTTTTTTGTTTTTTGTTTTTTGGTGTGTGTGTGTGTGTGTGTGTGTGTGTGTGTGTGTGTGTATGTGTGTGTGTGTGTGTGTGTGTGTGTGTGTGTGTGTGTGTGTGTGTGTGTGTGTGTGTGTGTGTGTGTGTTCTGTTCTTTTTTCTTTTTCTTTTTTCTCCTCCCCCCCCCCCTTGTGTGTGTGTGTGTGTGTGTGTGTGTGTGTGGTGTGTGTGTGTGGTGTGTGTGTGTGTGTGTGTGTGTGTGTGTGTGTGTGTGTGTGTGTGTGTGTGTGTGTGTGTGTGTGTGTGTGTGTGATTTTCTTCTCTTCTTTTTTTCTTTCTTCTAGGTTTGAAAATATCCGCTGGGGATGGTGGATCTATTGGGCTGTTCGGTGAAGCTGGTTTGCATGAGTGAATGCCCTTTGTAATCTTTCGCGCAAGAAGTCGCGAGAGGTCGCAGCGTCACTTCTGGGCCGATTTCTGAGTAGGGTTGCTTCACGCTGTGTATAACAATGAAAGCTGAACATAGAATTGCGAAGCAGTAAATATGCCATTATTGTTGTGTTTGCAAAAATTACAGGGGAAAGGTGATGGAGAATGGAAAAATAAGTGTCTTAATTACATCGTTTTCCGGCTAACCAAAAGATCGCGAGTTCATGGAAAAAAATAAAAATTTTTTGCCATCCTCTAGCAACAAGTTCTTGCTTGTTGCCAGACACATTTTGACTACGGACCTTCAAAAATACCTTTGAAGCTGGCACTGTAAACTTCGCGAATTTATTGTCACCGCCTTCCACTGCGAAGAAAGTACGCACTGGAAGTAAAAACAGCCAAGGGACTTAAGCGATGTCAAGGGAGTTAACAATCCCGCCTGAATCGCCCAATAGGTGGGAACCATTTTGGACTTACACCTGCACAAAACGTTGAGGTGCGGTTGCGTAGGACACCCGACCGCACCTCAACGTTTTGTGCAGGTGTATTGTCAGCTAATAAGGAAAAATAGCACACACACACACACACACACACACACACACACACACACACACACACACACACACACACACACACACACACACACACACACACACACACACACACACACACATTAATATTAAATTTTTAAAAACGGGGTGGGGATTCAAAATTACTTTATTTCATCAGAGAAATTAAATTAAAGCAAGAAATGAAAACAAAAAATGCAAACACGGTAAAGAGAGGCGGCAACGTAGGTTAAGTGTGTAACTCGCACACGAGATTAGATACGTCGATGAACTTTTTTGTTGTCGCTATCAGTGTAGTCAGGAGTGCAGTCTACAGATACGGTTAGGACAGTATTTAAGAATAGATCGTAGTAAAATACACAGTTTAGTGGAGCTCTGGGTACTGCTTGCTCTATTCATACCAGCGGGGATAGCTCAGTTGGTACAGCGTCTGACTGAAAGGTGCAAAACTGATGCAGGTTTGAGTCCCCGGTGCGGCAAGGGATTTTTCCCCAGAGTCTTACGGTGACCGTACAGCCTCCCTGTGCAATCGCATGCATTCAAATCTGTGCGTACGTTAAAAATCCCAAAGACTGGTACACATTTTCCATTGTTTGGATACACTAAAACACTTCACACATTGATAGGAATGGGTAGCGCTGCTCTTGCGGCTGCTGTGCTTTACCCACGTAAGGTGACCAGAATTTCCCGCAAGGAAGAATGAAGTATTTAATAGTAATAATTCCTTTTCGGAGGCAGTAAATGATCAGCAAATGTGGAGTTATTCAACTTTGAAAGCCTGGAGCTGAGGCTCGAAGACTAGTGTCTTGTCCGATGTTGAGCTGTGCCGTGTTCCGATCCAGAGCACCGTCATTGCAAGACAGATGAGTCAAAAACACTGCCACACATAGGGCTTGGTATTGACGTAGAGTAAAGCAGTACATCTCGTGTCATTCTGATGCCTGCAGATAGCATCAAGACATTGCCCAAAACAGAAAGACAATCATGTTTTTAGCAGTCTGTATGAATTGTTAGAATGAAAATCTTTTGAACAAGTTTACAAACCGAAATTTGCTATGTAAATGTATTTTGACTGCGATCTGTTACAGGGTGAGCTAGACCATTTAATGTCTTCAAATAAGTTTGAAAGAATCTGGCTTTTGCTGACCTGCATTATCACTAATTCTTGCGACGATGACCATAATCATGTATGTAACACTACAAACTTCGATAATTCGAGCACAGTACAAATGGGCTGCAGCAGGCTACTGAGATGTGTGTGACAGGATTTCAAACGAACGGTATTGTTTTTGCAATTATTATTATCAATTTTTTCAAACTAATTATGTGGTCAATATTGTCAGTTGTCAAGGTGCACTCACGAACAAATGCACACACACACACACACACACACACACACACACACACACACACACATACACCACAACACACACATACACACACACCATATACACACACATACCCCCCACCCCCCACACACATACGGAAACCCAACAGATTTAATATACACCGTTGTTTTCAAAAGCAACCGGACACTTATCCAGATGGATACTCTCTTTTACCAGAGTAAGGTTCAGTGTTGTGTGGTCTGTGTGTGGTTTGATACTTGACAACTTACCTGGTGTTCTGGATGAACCTAGCTTGTTATCAGGTGTCACAGATGGCCTGGTGACTACAACACCTGCGAAGACGATAGCGGATGCTCGTCATACCAAGCCCCTGGTTACTTCGAAACCACTGTGTGTGTATGTGTGTATGTGTGTGTGTGTGTGTGTGTGTGTGTGTGTGTGTGTGTGTGTGTGTGTGTGTGTGTGTGTGTGTGTGTGGTGTGTGTGTGTGTGTGTGTGTGTGTGTGTGTGTGTGTGTGTGTGTGTGTGTGTGTACTCTGTGTGTGTGTGTGTGTGTACGTATGCGTGCGTGTGTGTGTGTGTGCGTGTGTGTGTGTGTGTGTGTGTGTGGGTGTGTGTGTGTGTGTACGTATGCGTGCGTGTGTGTGTGTGTGTGTGTGAGTGTGTGTGTGTGTGTGTGTGTGTGTGTACACGTATGCGTGTGTGTGTGTGTGTGTGTGTGTGTGTGTGTGTGTGTGTGTGTGTGTGTGTGTGTGCGCGCGCGCGCGCGCGCGTGTTTGCGGGAGCTGGAGTATGTGTGTGAGAGAGTGTCTTCGCACTGTCTTAGACGTAGGACTATATTTTTCATTGGAACGTTGCTTATAAGTGTGTGTGTGTGTGTGTGTGTGTGTGTGTGTGTGTGTGTGTGTGTGTGTGTGTGTGTGTGTGTGTGTGAGAGAGAGAGAGAGAGAGAGAGAGAGAGAGTGTGTGTGTGTGTGCGTGTGCACGTGCGTGCGTGCGTGTGTGTGTGCGTGTGTGCGTGCGTGCGTGCGTACGTACGTGCGTGTGCGCGCGTACCCTAAGGATGTACGATAAAGCTATGCCAGGCTGTAGAGGTACGGCAAGAGTGTATGATTCAGCTATGCCATGCTGTAAAGGTATAGCAAGAGTGCATGATCCAGATAAGCCAGGCTGTAGAGATACAGCACGTACGACACTAAGTGTATGATTCAGCTATACCAGGCTGTAGAAGTATAGCACCTACGACACTAAGACTGCATGATTCAGCTATGTCAGGCTGTAGAGGTACAGAAAGTGTGTATAATTCAGCAGTGCCAGGCTGTAGAGGTAGAACAAGAGTGTATGATTCAGCAATGCCAGGCTGTAGAGGCATAACAAGAGTGTATGATTCAGCAATGCCAGGCTGTAGAGGTATAGAAAGTGTATATGATTCAGCTATTCCGGGCTGTAAAGGTATAACAAGAGTGTATGATTCAGCTATGCCAGGCTGTAGAGGTATAGCACCTACGACACTAAGAGTGTATGATTCAGCAATGCCAGCCTGTAGAGGACTTGCATATACATTACAGTGCTATCTCAGCTCTCTTCACACACACAAACACAACATAACAACACGGACGTTATGTTGACTATAAGAGACGTTCTGTTGGCTATAACACAAACGTTCTGTTGACTATAAGAGACGTTCTGTTGACTGTAACGCAGACGTTCTGTTGACTGTGACAGACATTTTGTTGACCATAACTGATGTTCTGTTGGCTACAACACAGAGATAGCTATATCTTGTGTTTAGTTTTGATCTGGAAAGTCCTTTTTTCCCCACCAACAATGCAACGTGCGTGACATGAAAAACTCGAAACTGATTGGAGACTGCGTGATAACAGCCCAGGTTAAAAGGTCAACCAAAGGTTGCTGCGATTGTAGCAGATGTCAGTGACCCAATGTCCTCTTTAGCATTCGAGATTTGTCTATCTCCTCTTCACAACCTGTGTTGATTACGATGTGTCTTAATGAGTGAATCCAAACATTTTCGTGAATAATTTGTGGTCTTTAGAGGTACGAGGGACGGCGTCGGTCCGTACAAACGTTTGTTTTCTTCCCAGTAGCAGCCTCTGTTGGTAACGGTAGCATCAGAGCCGTGGTGAATAGTGGTTGAATAGAACTGAGATTATTTGTAAATGTACGAGCTTGTTAGAGTTGAGCGTGGTATGTATGTTTGTATTGTGACAGTGTGAGTGTGTGTGTGTGTGTGTGTGTGTGTGTGTGTGTGTGTGTGTGTGTGTGTGTGTGTGTGTGTGTGTGTGTGTGTGAGTGTGTGTGTGTGTGTGTGTTAGTGTGTGTGTGGGGCTGTGTGTGTGCATGCGTGGGATGGGGTGAAAGGGTGTACGAGTGTGGATGCGCATGTGAAGGAACAGGATGAGAACAATGATAATCATACTTGTGACCATTATATATCAATGATATTAATGTGTGTAATAATGTTTATGTTACAGCGAATTTCCATCAGTAATATGTATGCAATTAAATGATGCTTGTGGTATTCATCTTGCCTGTATCTTGTTGCGGTTTCTTAAAGTGTGAATCCTTTATAATGTCGATTTGTTGTTGCTAAGATTTGTTTTGTTATCAGTCAGTCAGTCGGTCATTAGCATTATTGCCACATGTCAAAAATTAAACATACACATGGAATGAGGCATGTTGCTGAGAGCATTCACTTAAGTCATACACACATTCACAATGACATCAACAGGTAAACAGTACACACACGACTATAATAAGCTCGTCAAAACAGAAAAGACTAACAGATTAAGAGCACACCACACGTTTTTCCTTTAAATGTAATACAGATCGAGGTACTTGACTAATAGGTATTCCAGACCGGGACAATCTAGGTGAAGAATCAAATAATGAAAGAATCAGCACACAAGGGAGTTAATTAGCGCTCGAAAGACGTCAAACAAGCCAAACAAGGAAGACCTGAGTCGCCTACAATAACTCGCAAGTGGCATGCGCGTAAATACAAGGTACATAAACTCCACCGGAGGTACAGTGAATTGAAGACGTGTACGATGCGACGCGTACTTGCTCAGTAGGACACATGCACAGCTTTTCTGCATATTCAAGAACGCGACCGTAGGCCAGGTGTCAGGTGGTCACATGGTCTCCCAAAGTGAATGTGAGTGAAGAAGTGTGCCTTTCTCAGGGTGTGAAAGGGGTCCATTTGGGTTCTGACGCTTCTTTCTTTCTCTGCGGCACTGCCAACCTGCTACGTGCGTGCTCGCATTTCTGGGAAAGAAGTGGGGACGGTGTTGTAGTATGCAGTCTCACAAGTATACAAGAGGCAAGAGGAAAACGTTCCAATCATTTACTGGTCAGCCTCAGCGCGATAGCAGAAGACAAAACGAAGGCAACCAGAACACAGTTTCGTAACTGCGCATAATGAAACTACAGCATCAGTTTCGCATCATAACATCCCCCTTTCCTTAAGAAAATAGTCACACTCAGTTTTTCTTTTTCTTACTCTCATCTCACAAAACTGTAAACAAAACACAATCGTATTACCTATCTTGGCAAATGGACACAAATCAAACTCATCTTTGGGATTCAAAATAACAATGGCCTTTGATGTAAATCATTCTTAATTAAACGGATTTCTCAATAACTAGGATCAGATATAACCTAAATGTAAAAAATAACAAGTGATTATTTTAATCGTTTACTTGTTGGTTTGTTGCTTTTCCGTGTTCTATGTGATAGTCCTGTTGAACTGGTATATTCATTATAACGTGCAGGGGCTCTGATCACCCGACCGGAACGTGTTCTGACGGTCTCTTGACCACACTGCGAAGGTGGTTCAACCTCTTGATCAATAGTAGGATCATGCTCTGGTCGGATGGCAGAGGGAGTTTCCTGTGGGGTTGGCCGAGGATGAGTCTGGGTTGTCACACCAGGCCGGTTTCCAGTGTCTGCACAGTCCTGTTGGGGAGCTTCCCTCAAGTCTCCTCTGTTGCGTCGGATGTTGGACCCCTGGTTTGTTCTGATGTTGTAGGACCTTGGTTCTCCGCTGTGCCCTGTGACTTCACCCGGTATCCAGGTCTTGCTTGCTTTGTCCAGGACGCTGACGTTCTGTCCTTTGTGGAGAGGAGGGAGACTCTCGCCTGCATGTCTGTCATAGTTGGACTCCATCGTCGACTGTCTGCGATCCAAATGTTGACGTTGTGCAACAGTGACGGGAGATGGAGAGGTGCGGGAAGGAAGCAATGTGGTGATAGGCCTGCCTGCCCATCAACATCTCTGCCGGTGATGGCAGCTTGGAGTCGACTGGGGTCGCTCGAAGGTCGCGCATGGCAAGGTGTAGGCTCTGTTTCTCCTTCTTACACTTCTTTATGATCTTCTTGATAGTCTGCACCTGTCTTTCTATGAACCCATTGGACTGTGCGAACCTGGGTGATGAGGTTGTGTGTTGTATGCCCCACTTGTGGACAAAGTCCTGGAATGGTTTCCCGATGTACTGTGGTCCGTTATCACTGAAGATCTCGTCGGGTCGGCCAAACAGTGACACAGCTTTCCTGATTTCATCTGTGACGTTCTCACTTGTGGTAGCGTGTAGGGGTGTGACTATGGGATATTTTGAGAAATAGCCATATCAGCACGAAATGCTCCCCGTCCACCTCGAACAAGTCCGTGCCCAGTTTCTTCCAAGGGGCCATCGGTGTGTCCTGTGGTATGAGGGGCTTCTTCCTGTTGCAGTTTGCCAACTCCTGACATAGGGTGCAGGTCCTGGTCATATGTTCATTGTCTTTGTTGATGTTTGGCCAGTACACCCCTTCTCTGGCCAATAGTTGGGTCTTCTCAATGCCTTGGTGAGACTGATGGAGTTGGGCAAGAATGTCTGCTCGTAGCTCTCTGGGATGAGGACTTGTTTTCCTTTGAAAATGATGCCGTCCTCAACAGCCAACTCATCACGGAATGACCAGAAAACTCGCACATCAGTTGGCAGATCCTTGATGCTGTCAGGCCATCCTTGGATCATGATTTCCATGAGCGCATTCATGGTCGGGTCTCTGGCTGTCTGGTCTCGAAACTGATGCTGTTTCCTCTGTGAAAAGGTGACCAGGTCTATGTCACAGTGATAAACTTCCGCCGTTGTCATCTCAATACCATCAACCCTGAGATCCAACTCGACTGCGCCCTTGTCTTTTGGATTCGGCAGCCTCGACAGAGTGTCTGCCACGGTCATCGTCTTTCCTTGTCGATACTCGATGCTGAAGTCATATCCCTGTATTTTATGGAGCATCCTCTGGAGCCTGGGTGGCTTCTTGGAAATCATTTCGAGTGGCTTGTGATCAGTTATCACTCGAAAGGGGCGTCCGTACAGGTACGTGTGGAAGCGATTGATGCCGAACACAACGGCGAGCATCTCCCGGTCAATGTTTGGGTAGTACGCTTTGTGCTGAATTGAGCGCTTTAGATGCGAATGCAACAGGTTGACCGTCCTGCAGAATTGCTGCGCCAAGACCTTTCGTTGAACTGTCTACCTCCAGCGTGGTGGGTTTTGTTGGGTCAAAGTATTTGACACACGACTTTGCTGAGATTGCTGTTTTGAGTTTCTGGAAGCAGTGGAGGTGGTCTTCCGACATCTCAAATGGGACGTTCTTCTTCAGGAGGTCCCTGAGTGGCTGTGATTCTTCACTGAAGTTGGGAAGGAATGTTGCAAGTCATCATAATGAGGAATCTCTGCAGATCCTCTTTGTCCTGTGGAACAGGCACGTTATGGATGTCATGAACCTTGGCCGGGTCAGGTCTGATGCCATCTTTGGAGTAAATGTTGCCGAAGAAGCTGATCTCAGGTTGTCTGATTGTGCACTTGTCTGAACTGACACTTGTCTGAATTGAACACCAGCCCGGTTTCTTTTGCTCTGTCCATGAGCGCTTTCAGGTTCCGGTCGTGCTCCTCTTCATCTTTGCCATGCACACAGACGTCATCTGTGATCCCGACCACGCCTGGAAGGTCTTCCAAGATCTCGTCCATTCTGGCTTGGAATATGTCTTGTGACACCCTTAGTCCAAATGGTAATCTGGTCCAGCAGTATCGACCAAACTGGGTCCGAAATGTAGTGATCAACTGGCTGTCAGGGTCAAGATGGACTGACCAGTAGCCTGCTTTGGCATCCAACTTGCTGAAGACTGTTGACCCTGCAAACTGAGGATACAGCTCTTCAAGTGTGGGAACTTTGTGTGGACATCACTTCAGGGCTTGATTGAGTTTCTGGGGGTTGATGCAAAAGCGGAGTGATCCATCTTTTTTTCACAGAGTATGCGAGACTAGAGCACCAGTCTGTGTGTTCACTGACTTTCCGGATGACACCCTGCTTCTCCATCTTCTTCAGCTCGCACTTTAGCTTTTCCTTGAGATGGATGGAGCACTTACGTGGGAGGTCGATGAATGGTTCACAGTCTTGCTTCAGGTGGAGCTTGGCCACCCCTCTGAAGTGAATAGTGACTAGTCCAATTTTCTCGCATGTTGGCAGACCAACAATAGGTGCTGATGGAACATCAACGACATAGAACTTGGCCTTCGTGAAGTTTTTTCTTTTCTTTTCCAAATCGAAGATGGAGGTTGATGGATCCTAGACAAGGGATCTCCTGACCGTTGTAGGCAACCAGCTTGACGTTCCTTGTGGGCTCAAGAATGTCTTTTGGGGGGAGTGTCTTGTACATCTGCTTGTATGTCCTAAGGGGGAGTGTGTTTCCCGCAGCTCCAGTATCGACCTTGAGTTTGATCTTGCGCATGCCCTTTTCTCTAGGGCAGATAACATCCAGTGTTGTGAAAACCTCGTTGCGTACACTGGATATGCGTATGCAGTCACAGGGCTCAGTGGAGTCTTCCTCTGAAGTGTAACTGGCTGCTGGCTCCAGATCATGGAATCTCCGGTCTCTCCTACGGCTGCCTTCACCAGCATCCCCATGTTGTTCGCCATCCGATTTGGTGTCACCACGTTGTTGAACATCTTCTTTCGGACGATTTGTTCCTTTGTGTTTTCGGCAAAATTTCTTCCAGTGTCCGATTTTTCCACAAAATTTGCACGAGTCTTTGTATGCTGGACATGCTCTTTGGGGATGGGCTCTGCCACAGTTGCCACATGCTTGGCCTACTTGGTCCACATTGTTCTGTGGTGTGCTTGTGCGTTTCTGAATTTCCTGTCAACCTGAGAGAATGGATTCAAAACGTCTTCCCTCTGAAAGTGCGTCTGTCAGCTTGTAGCCTTTGGCTTTTCCCATCAGTTCACGCTGGAATGCTTCGATTGGTGTGGATGAAATCATGAGTTCAATGATCCTTTCCTCAAATTCACTCTCTTTAAATTCACACTTGAGGGCTTGAATGCGTGCTCTGGTTACAAAGTCATCGACAGATTCCTCATTTCTTTGCCTGTAGTCCATCAAGTGGAGCCGATGCACTCTGAAGTTGAGATTTGTCTTTAGCTGAGACTCAACTCCCATATTTTGTCAGGCCTCTTCTTGTCTGCATCTGACATCCCTGACGCGTTGAGGCGCTTAAGGCCCTCATTTCCTATCCCCCTGAGGATTTTAAGAGCTATTTTGCCTGGATCTGTGATGTCCTCATCTTCACAGTAGTATGACATAGTTTGTTTGAATAGCTGCAAGGCCTCCTCATGATTTTCTGATGCCCAGTTCATTTCGGAGATGCGTGAGCGTGCCATGTTTTTGTGTGTGAGTGTGAGAACAATGCAACTGTAATGGCAGTATCGCTAACAGGGTTAGTGCAGGGAGGACTGTATGGCAATGGTGATGTATTTGTTCACTTGTGGATTTGTGTGTGACAATAGTAATGTGTATAGCACATGCAACATCCACACAGATTCAAAATGCATAACCTACAATAATGCATTCACATCACAACATGATATTGGGATAAATGTTCATGAGAGCCACTATTCTGCTTCAACGTCCGCATTCATCAACCACTCATTGAATCCTGCAAAGCGTCTATTCTGTGGCGGTACACAGAGGAACACAGCAAAGCGTCTGTACACTGGCACACAGTACGTGGTCGTAGTCACTGGTCACAGTAACAAAATGCTGTCCGAAGCACATATATGAGGGTATATAACTGTACAAGGGATCACAAGATGCGCTTGGTGCAGTTGTTCCCCTTGGGCTTGCACTCGCATGGTATGAGGGCTACACACCTGTTTGTACAAAACGTTCTGCTAGGTTGCTGCAAAAAAACTGTGCAGGGCGATTCCTTCTGGACAACCGAAGATGCTGTACCATACTGGCCAAGTTTAGACGTTTGCAGACCCAGACTTGCGAGGAACTTGAACAGTCGAAGGTTGCTTTGCCCGAGATTCACTGCCGGGAAGATTCGCCGGCCCAGCCTCTGGTCGAAAGGGATGGTCTCCGGGTCTGTGCTGTTCAGTGGGCGGAGAGGCTGCACTGAGCAGGAAGATGATGTTCTCTTTTTACCGCTGCCGCCATGCTGTAGTATGCAGTCTCACAAGTATACAAGAGGCAAGAGGAAAACGTTCCAATCATTTACTGGTCAGCCTCAGCGCCATAGCACAAGACAAAACGAAGGCAATCAGAACACAGTTTCGTAACTGCACATAATGAAACTACAGCATCAGTTTCGTATCATAACAAACGGGAAAGGGAGTGGAAGGGGAGGGGGGAGACGGAGAAGGAAGTGCAGAATTTTTATTTACGCTTCTCAGTATGTCGGCAGTTTTCTTGCTATCATACTTATAGCCAGTGTGGTGCGGCTGGTCTGGAACGTTGTGCGACCGAACTTTCTGGTCCTCGTTGAGGACGAACTGCGGCTTCAGCCTGCTGAGGGTCTGGCTGACGTTCTTCTTCAGGCCCAGCGGGACGGCGAAGTCCACGTCGTCGTCCCACGGGATCAAGCCGTGGTGGCGCCAGGACCCGATGAGTGTGCCCGAGTACATGAAGAAGGAAATGCCGTCGACGGTGGCCAGCATCATGTCCTTCTCACCACCTACCAGCTGCACCTCGAAGCCTCTGGGCGGCAGTCTGGCTGGAACAATGTTGTTGCTCAGGCTAACGTGGCGTAGGTACGTCGTGACGACCACTAGATGCATGGACAAAGTAGTGACGATCAACGACCCCGTCAAGGTCCGACAGGAACAACACTGCTCGCGAGAGTGATGAACCATTGCGTTGTCTCTGTAGTACTACCAGTGTACCTGTAAATCAGACAGAAATAATGGAGTCAGTAACCATCATCTTAGCAGACGTTTGAATTTGTTGTGCATTCGTATTATTTCGTGTGTGTGTGTGTGTTTTGGCTAAAAAGTCTCATAGCTTTGTATTTTTCATTCAGTTGATCAGCGACATTCTAGGTCCTGTCGTTAATGTTTTCGTCTAAACAACGTGTGCGACTCGAGCAGTAGTAGTTGGAATCATGGCATGCAGACAACGGTAAGCAGAGATTACTTAACGTTTTTATTTTTAGCCCATCAAAACAGCCCTGAGAGAATTCTTCTTGTCTCGAAACACTCCCCTCAGCCCCCACCCCCACCCCCCATTCGTAGAGGTAATTCAGAATGAATGCATAAAAATTAACAGCTAGAGTTTTTGAACGGATGCCTCTATGGACATGTAGACAGTTGATTCGGCAGGTAGGTCTTCGTGATTAGCCAGAAGCATCACCATTAACAGGTGCGGTGTGTCTCAAAATAGTTGGAACCCATTAATATGATAATGATTTATTACTCAGACGAGAAACTCCCAGAAAGATTACAGTTCCTGGAAGCTGATATGATTTTTTTAAATTAAATACGAAGATTTGAGGTCTCTAGCTCAAAAGCTGGAGATCTGAGGTCAGCTCAAAGGATGCATTTATTAGAGCACATGTTCCAAATGACCGCCTTTGCTCCTCAGACACCCTTGAAGCCGACGACCGAAGATGTCAGTCACCCTGACACACTCTTCCTTCCTGATGGCACGAATCTTCTGGGTGATGGCCACTTTCAGTTCAGCACTGGATTGAGGACGATTCTCATACACGTTGTCCTTCAAGAACCCCCAAAGATACAAAATCTGGTGTCTGAGGCGCAAGGGCGGTCATTTGGAACATGGGTTCTAATAAATGTATCCTTTGAGCTGACCTTGTACTAAATTGCTGTATTTCAAAAGGGCCAGAGCAGAAATTAATGCAACAGAAAATTCGTACATGAAACAATAAAGATTCATGCAAAAAATCGTGTGTGTTTTCCGCCAAATCTGCGTAGGAGAGCCCCTTTAATCAGTTATTCGTTAATCTTGGTATGCAATCCGATCACGGACAAAGATGGATGTCTTTTCTCCACAGACAATGCAATAGATCTGACGCCAGTTCTGACATAATTTATCCTTGATATTACCATGCCCTTTTTGCTGTACAAAAATCTTGGTTTGTATGCTACCTAGTTTCTTTGGCAAACTTTACACACACCAAAGAATTGAACATATTCTTGGGGTAACATTCTGTAAATGTTTACTTGTAAATCTCTTGACCGGTCGGTATGTCTGTTTCAGCTATTCCGCCTTTATGTTCAGTCCTTTGCCCGTTTCGATAACTTGATCTAATATTTTGTCTTGGAGTGTGTACAACCGGGGTTGTCTCATCGGTTCGAATCTAAAAAAGACCGACCCAAAACAGGCTATTGAGTGAGCAAAAACTGAAAGAAGTGAATAAAAAAACACCATCTTGTACATACAAAATTTGATTCCGCGAAAGAAAACATTTTTACTCTATGAAGCTACCGTTCGAACATGCATATACCCCCACCCCCAACCCCACACCCAATGCTTGGGGGCACATTATTATGTTTGATTCTACTCATCTTTTTGTCATTGTGATTGGTGTTGTTGTTGCTGTTGTTGCTGTTTTTGTTGTTTGTTTTCCTCTCCAAAAGTTGCAATGATCTATAGCTTTTGGCATTGCAAACCTCTGCGATCGTGTGAAGCTACCATCATCAATTTTACATACCAAGCCGCCAGCTACTATACGCTCTTCTTCTGTATACTTCCAGTCTCCGTCTTCCCTCTGTGCGCATGCGCATGCACTCGCTTGATCCGAGATCGTTTTCTTATGCTGCACCATCTGTCTGGGACAGTCTCCTTTGCAAAGTTAGATTATCAAACGCACTGACATCTTTCGAATTATCTTTGAAATCTCATCTCTTCAACCTATTCTTTTGACAGTGTGTGTGTGTGTGTGTGTGTGTGTGTGTGTGTGTGTGTGTGTGTGTGTGTGTGTGTGTGTGTGTGTGTGTGTGTGTGTGTGTGTGTGTGTGTGTGTGTATGAGTGTGTGTGTGTGCGCGAGCAGCCCTGGAAACAGCCAAACCACATAAAACCAGGCCAACAGCAGACGAAACAAGAATGACTTCTAGCGTTCTAAAACAAGGTCCAAGCACGTGAAAGATTCAAAAGAACGCTGTTTGTTAGGACGCCATTGTGTCTTGTCCTAATAAACAGCGTTCTTTTGAACCCTTTATATGTCCGAATCAACAACAGACGAGCTTCTAACGGTCACACTTACAGCCCTGGAGGACGAAGGGGACATGCTACCACGGCCCCTGTGACACGCCATCCAGCCACCCAAATCACCCAGACTTACCGGAGAAGCAAAAGCTAGTGACACTGACAGAGTAACATACAGCCAGGGTACAGTAATACAAACACAATGTGCAGATGCACTCGACTGCATCAATGCAAAAGGTCGATCTTCTTCGGCTCCTTTCGTTAAAGGACAAGTCCGAGGTCTGGGGTGATTTTTGACACGATCTCCATTAAAGTTCGCTGAGAACAATGATGTAGGAGAAATTGTGATCTGAGGGTTATAAATGCACGAAAACAGGCATTTCCTGTCGTACGAACGCGTCGCCATGACGCTGAAAACCATGTGCACATATGCGCACTACGTCACTCCAGTGAGTCGCTGCAAAATGGCTAGTAGCCACGGGGTAACCGACTTGGGAAAAAATCCAGTTCGAATCTCCAAGGATGAAGCTCCGACGCCATTGTCAGTAGTTAGGCCTTTGTTTATTTCCTCCTTGTTATTTCATCTTTCTCGAGCCTTGTTAGGTGCGTGGCGTTTCAGTCTTTTTCGTTCTGTTAACTCTAGCTTTCACAACAGGTTGGACCTCCAGGGAGCCTGCCTTTTATTGGATGTTTTATTTTATTTTCCCACTTTATCCTGGTTTGTTTCATCATATGTAAAAATGAAAAAGTTTGGTTCATTTTAGTTCAATACACTAGCGATTTCGTGGCCTCCCTGGGTTAGGGTTTGGGGTTGGGCTAGTTACCGGTTCTTGCCATTCACTGTTTTTTTCTCTTGGCTTGCCCTTTTGTTTCTCGAATGTTTTACGATGTACGAGTGAGGGGGGTAGTCTCGATGTTTAACGAGACCGCTCATTCTTTCTTTGTGTGGGGTAGTTCGTGACCGTTTGTTGCCCTGCCGTGTTGTTGTCACTGCTAAGTGGGTTATATCGTGTACTGACACGTATTACGTGTATCCAGCCTTTGTCCCGTTGCTCGCTGACATTACTTGCTTCCTCTTTCTTTTCAGAAAGTTTTTTGTTTGTTTGTTGTTGTTGTTGTATTTTCTCTCTCTTTTCCCCTTTTTTTTTCCACCATGCGTTCTTTCTTTTTTGTCTTTGGTTTATTGGCCATTTCGTACCCGCTTGTTAGCTTGCCTGATTAGGGCAGCCATTTTGCATTTCTCTTGTCGTCTGCATCTGTTTACATCCCGGTAATTTGTCATCGGTAGTCCTGATTAGCGTTTTGCTTTATCAGCTTTATTTTTCTAGATGGAAGCCAGGTTAGTGAGGGGTTAGTTTAGAGTTAGTTAGTTTGGCTTTCCATCTGTTTGTCGTTGGCACTGTTATTTTTGCTCTGTGCTCTTATGACTGTAGTCGTCCACTCCTTTGTTGCAGACAGTAGTCTATATTAGACTGTTGTGATTTGGTGGTGTTTTTGTGTGTGTGTTATTTCCACCTTATGCTTGCAGGTAGGCAACCGTTTGGGGGTTTGAGGTGGTTTCAGTTGTTTTGTTTCTTTCGTTTGTTGTCAGCTGTTTGTTTGCCTGATTAGGGCAGCCATTTTTCGTTTGCCACCAGCATTTGTGGTTTGGTCTTTTTTTTTCTCTCTTTTTTTTTTCCTTATCTTTTTCTTTCCCACAGGCACTTGTGGTCTGTTCTTTCTTTCTTTGCCACAGGCATTTGTGTACAGTCTCTTTCTTTCACAGCCTTTTCTTCCGTAGGCACTCGTGTTAGACATTTTGTCTTTGCCTTGTTAGCGCTTGTTTCAGGGTATCAGTGTATCTCTCAGTTTTTAGTACCATGCTGTGCGCTTGCTGCTCGTCAGCTTCATCCTTGGAGATTTGAACTGGTTACCCTGTGGACAGCCCTACAAATTTCGCTTTGAAGCAAACCTCATTTGGTATTCCGCCATAAAGTTGACGAAATCGCACTCAGCGAAGTGCTCGCTACACAAAATTAATGGGCGTGACTGAGGCGGAGCATCAAAGTCAGCTCGTTTGAATTGTACAAATTTGACCCATTTTCGCCTCACAGCGGGTCGATTCCGCGGGAACTCGTGCATAGATATGCTTTGGGTAGCTTGTGAGTTGTTACAGTTTGCTATTGTTACAGTTTGCTGCGACACAGTAGGCCGGCATTGTTAGAGCTTTTTGTCGACCACACGCATACACATTCAATGAACAATCTAAGATGGCAACCGCACTGACTCCCAAGACTGACGTCACTTCCGAGAAAGTCACGTGACTGATGGAGAACCCGAGATAGCAGTCTCGGCCAGCCTACAGAAAATAAATCGATTAAAAACCAACATAAACATTTTTATATTTTTTATTATTTCATTCAATCTCAAGCCTGTGACTCATTTTTCGGCGAACAAACATTCGCCCAGTTAAGACGGGCTTTAAGCAAGCAACAACAAACGAGCCAAGTTCCTCAGTTTTTGTTTTGTTTTGTCTTGTCTTCTTCTTCTTCTTGTTCTTCTTGTTCTTCTTCTTGTTCTTCTTCTTGTTCTTGTTCTTCTTCTTCTTCTTCTTCTTCTTCTTCTTCTTCTTCTTCTTCTTCTTCTTCTTCTTCTTCTTCTTCAGACGGCATGTACAGAGACAGCTGGTGTCGCCTCTCGCTTTTTCTCGCGCTCTTCCCACTACTTCTTTTGGTGACATCGAAATACACAACAGAAGTAAAACCTAGTAACACTGCCAGAGAGTGACATACAGAGTACAATAACACAAAAACAATGTACAGATACACTCGGTTACATTTGACATGTGGCTTATTACCTCAA
This sequence comes from Alviniconcha strummeri, assembly GCA_963584105.1. NCBI lineage: Eukaryota > Metazoa > Mollusca > Gastropoda > Provannidae > Alviniconcha > Alviniconcha strummeri. The sequence goes on along the minus strand of OY757550.1, from coordinate 18,685,009 downwards.
CATCCACAGCAGAGATTTTCTAAGCAACTTGATAGGCTGGTAGCAGTCACACACACACACACACACACACACACACACACACACACACACACACACACACACACACACACACACACACACACACACACACACACACACACACACACACACACACACACACATACATACACACACGCACACACACACGCACACACTCACGCACACACACTCAAACACACAAACACACACACACACACGCGCGCGCGCGCGCGCGCGCGCGCTTACTCACTCACTCACTCACAAATGATACAAGAATAGTTTACCCACAAAAAGACTGCCACAAGTACAGAACCAAGGTCCACGCAAGAAACTGCTAACATTGTATTCATACTCACCTCGCAGCAACGATGACAAGTGGATGACGGATATCCCTGGCTACTGTGCGGTACGTATCACGAAGCAGTGCGTACAGATTAATAGGCTGCTTCGTCCCGTTCGGAAGTAGGGGCAGTAGCGCGAGAAAAAGCGAGAGGCGGTGCCAACTGTCTCTGTACACGTGTCCCATTCCCTCTCGATGTACATTATGTGTGTATGCTTGTTCAGCGCTTTGAGCAGCAGGGTAGGCGCTTTACAAATTTCCATTATTATTATTCAAATTCTTTTATATAGTGATATTTCGACCTGGTTGATCACGATATGCTATTGAAGAAGCTCGCCATTTATCTTAAAATCTCAAGTTCTCTACTATTTTTTTAATCATATCTTCATAACAGAACTCAATGCATCTTACCCCATGGCTCTTACTCCTCTAAAGAGTCAGTAAAGTATAGTGTACCACAAAGTTCTGTTTTGGGACCTATTCGTTTTAGTCTCTTTATCAACGACCTTCCATTACACGTGAAAAATATATCTGTTGATTGTGACATGCTGGCAGATGACACAACACTGCACACATCTGGAAAGGATATTCTGCAAATCAGAAGCAATATGTGTGGAGAAAAGCCCTTCTATTAAAATACATCGGGTTACCGTTACCCCCGCCCCCCCCCCCCCCCTTCTTTTTTCTTTAAAAAAAATCTAAGTTTAACTTTAGTCAGACTGTTGGTGAAATGGTCTTTGTAAATTTTGAAGTTGAGAAGATGAGAATGTTTTTAGTTCAGTCAGTAGTTCGTTGGTACTGGGTCTTAGTGCGGTCGTGGGGTGCAGTAGTCTCCTTTCCTGTGTGAAACCATTGCGGGCTAAAGGATGGTTTCAATTAGCGCTGGTCAGTTGGCCGAGCTGTAGACAACAAGCCTCCCTCTTCATGCACGGGCATGGAAAGGCTGCCTTCCCCTTTCTGTTACAAATTCTTCTTTTATTCCAAATTCTGGGCCACAGATGCTGTATTTTTCAAGGTATAAAAGACCCTCCCTTTTAATCCCCGCACCATAGTTCAGGAGCTGTGTGAGAGTCGAGGTGGACGTCCTGGGCTGTCCGTCCTAACGAGCCTTCTGGTTTCCATGGACGTAAAGATTTATTGCACCGTGCTTCGGCATTGGTCACAACTTGTCCCTAATATGTCAAATGACATCTGAGGACATTAAGCATCAATTCATCATCATCATCATCCCCGCACCACTCGCCCTCACAGACATTTAAAGACCGTGGGCCCTCTTTTGCAGTCACTTTGCCAAGTCTGCAGGTCAGTCTCCAAGTTCGTCTCCAAGTCAGTCTCTAAGTCTCCATGTTTTTCATTCGTGCAACTAGAGTTTTGATTTATACCCAACTTAACTGTCTACATTCAACAGGTTGGATTGTGTATCTTTTACCTTCCTAGTTTTTGGACTAATGTTTTATTGTTGTAGTTTTTTGGTGTTGTTTGATCTTGCCGTAAGATCTGGCGTCGCTGATGTTTCATTATTTTTCACGTTCGCTTAAATGATTAAGTACAGGGGCAGGCTTCGTGGTAGCCACGAGTTGTTTCAAATATATGGGTTATAACACCTCTTTTTTTTCATTTCACGATTGATGTGTTGAATCTTAAACTGTGTTTCGCTGCAGATGTTCTGACTGAGAGGTCAGGTTCGTTATCCGAGCCTGGCTCCATTTAAAAAAATAAATAATTCCATTCTGATCTAAACCTCCTAATGGAGTTCCTTTATTTTACTGGTTAGAAAAGGCCTGTTCCGCGTATCCGCGATTAACAGGTTCGACTTTTCTATTTAATATTATATGAAAAGGCCAGCTCCGCGATAGTCCGCGATTAGCTTTGGTTTGACTTTTCCATAAATAATTCTCTTGTGTATTCCATCTTCCACTACCCACAGACTTGGAAGGTTATCTTAAAGTTTTCTTCCATAAATAAATTCAGTGTAAGACCCTACTGAGAAATTATAAAGTGAGGCGATGTTTTTGATGATACACCGGTTGTGAACTGTCTTTTCACAGGTTTGTAGCTCAGACTTTCGTATCCCGCACGAACGATTTTGTGTTGACTTAATTGTTGTTTATGTTAAATTCTCAGGGAATGACACAACCAGATAAAGTTTATCTAGCTATACTGGCTTTTCGAGCCTTTGTGTCTTCTAAACCCCTCTTTTGTCTGCTTATGACATGCTTGTGACTGATGTTTTTGAGTCAGTAATATTTGGAACTTTATTCTTCACTTGAATTCGTGTTGAAAGAGAGATGGGAGCTGAGCGAGAAAAAATAGAACGATACTGTGAGTGTGTGTGTGTGTGTGTGTGTGTGTGTGTGTGTGTGTGTGTGTGTGTGTGTGTGTGTGTGTGTGTGTGTGTGTGTGTGTGTGTGTGTGTGTGTGCTGGATCACTTCTGATACTGATAGTCATGAGATGCCACGTGCAAGTAATTAACGCAGACATGTTTATGACCTAACCTGCTAGCGTTCTCAGTTGCGGTGTCCATAGAATCGCTCGACGACATTTGATCCCTTCACGAACTAGAGACAGCTTAGATCAGGTATCCAACTGGTGTGATAATAATCATATGGTCATCAATCCGATTAAGACAAAGTCTATGACAATCGCTACCAGACAGAAACACCAGTTATCACCATTACCGCTCGATCTCGTTCTAAACGGGGCGTTAATTGATCAAGTGTCAAAACCCCGTCTTTTAGTATAACGATAGACTATAAACTTCGCTGGGACTCACATACTACTAATGTGTGTAAAACAGTTTCAATACGAGTCTTCCTTCTGTTGAAATTAAGTTACATCGTAGACATCGACACCAGGAAACTGTTCTTCAGTGCTCACATTAAACCTCGCATTGATTACGCGTCAGTCGTGTGGGACGGCTGTAGGGAAGTCCTCAAACAGAGATTAAAGTCGCTGCACAGAAGAGCTGGAAAGTTAATCTTTACAGATACAACTCTAACTACTGACCAGAAATTAAAAGGGATGAGAATAATGAGCCTACAAAACAACTTGAAAATAACAAGGGTTTGTTCATGTACAGGGTCCTTAGCAATGAGTCCCCAGAGTACATATTTAACCTGTATACACACACTCCCTCGCGCTATTCCAACTCTAGGAACTATCAGCTTAGTTTGCCTAGGCAAGGATAAACATATTCAAAACAAGTACATCCTTCTCTGGTGCTTATCTATGGAACAACCTACCTCTGACAGTCAGATCTTGTCAGTCACTCAGCTCCTTCAAGCGTAAACTTCGTGCACACCTTGAAGTAGTTACATAGGATGGCTTGTGACATAATACTGCTAGGGAGAGAGAGACAGACCGAGGTTTTCGAGTGATTGCCATTGCAATGACTGGTCATTTGAGACCCATTTTATACACCCATACAACTCCGCCCAGTCCTTCCGACTCCTTGTGAGAGTGACCCCCCCCCCCCCCCCCGGCCCTTTTTGTTTTCTTTTTCTCCCTCTCCCTTACTGTTCTTTATTATTATAATATAAGCATTGACTGCTTCTGTTTTCTTTTCCGATACTAGTCATACGTATGAACTGATCAGATGTTCTGCTGCTTGATTTGCTAGTTGCATGCTCATAATATGTAACTGAATGATGTATGGTATGTGTTCAACTCGCTATGTTTGTGTGGAAATTCTCATGTATAACGTTTCACTCACGCATTCATGGCTATATGTATATAAATAATGCCTGTAATTTGATATCTACTCATTAGTGGTTTAGCAAGGACTAGTTGAACCTAAACTACAGTCCTTGTAAAATAAAATTTTCCAGTACGAGTTCTCTGTCTCTCCCTACCTCTCCCCCCCTTCCCCCATCCCTCCCCTCTCTCTCTCTTTAACATAAACTCTCTCTCCCTCCTTTCCTCCCTCCCCCTCTCTCTCTTTAACATAAACTCCCTCTCTCTCCCTCCCTCCCTCCCTCCTTCTCTCTCTCCTTCCCCCCTCTCTCTCTCCCTCCCTCCCTACCCCCCCCCCCTCTCTTTAACGTAAACTCATGATGAACGTAAGATCAGTCTAATGTCACTTATGTGAACAGACTCTTTTTTCTTTTCTTTTTAATTAAGAGGAAAAAGAAGAAGGAACTTTCTCTTCAAAAGTTATGATTCGTGACACTGTCTTATGACTTTGCCCTTCGCGATTTTACTGAAACATTAAAGTGGCTCTCATCCCTGCCCATCTTAATGAACAATCGTTCTGAAGCTGACGGTACAGCATTACGTATAGTTCTCCTCCTCAAACCACCTCGTGGGATCTCGCTCAGTCCTTTTTATCCAGGAAACCAAACCAAGTCGTCACAGCTGACTGATGCAGGTTCCAGTGTAGAGTGCCCTTGGATTAATAATAATAAGGGAAATTAGTAAAGCGCTTACCCTGCGGCTCAAAGCGCTGAACAAACATGACACCCATAATGTACATCGAGATGGAAAATGTTATAACACATAATGACCATGTGAAAGATGCACGTACAGACACACACACACACACACACACACACACACACACACACACACACACACACACACACACACACACACACACACACACTCACACACACATACACACGCACGCACACACACACACACACACACACACGCGCGAGCACACACACACACATACACACACACACACACGCACGCACGCACGCACGCACGCACGCACGCACACACACGCACAACAACACAGTCAGCGTTACAGTCACTCAACATTTACTGCCTTGTACAACGAAACATTCAGCGTTACGATCACTCAAAATTTACTGCCTTGCACAATGACACATTCAGCGTTACAGTCACTCCACATTTACTGCCTTGCACAACGACAAGACGCATTAAACGTTAGTGTCTCTCAACACTTACTGCCTTGCACAACGACACATTCAGCGTTAGTGTCACTCAACATTTACTGCCTTGTCACTCAACGTTTACTGCCTTGCACAACAACACGACGCATTAAGCGTTGCACAACGACACGTTCAGCGTTACAGTCACTCAACATTAATGCCTTCACTAGAATAAATTCAACGTTTTTCCTTTTCCGCCCGGGCACGTTCACCGCTACTCACGATTCACTCAGCACTCATCTCCTAGAATACAGACCCAGCTCAGAACTTTTCCATTCAGCACCAGAGTCTCATTACATCCGCCATATGCCCCAGGTTCCCGGTGCACGAAGGGATACAGGGCGTACATATCCGTGCAGTTTGCAGTGAGTATTGTGGCGCCCCTCTCATTGCGGTGATCATACCACCTCGTCTTGCACTGGTCCAGGTCATAAGTGCGAGCCAGCATCGCCTTTGCTTTGCTTGGCGACGGTAGCAGACGACCCTCAAACGGTCGAGAGGTCAGAGGGAAAACGACATCCTTCTTGAAGTTGTCTGTTTTGAAGTGCTTCACATCCTCGTCCCAGACGTGCGTGTCGTTGAGATCGTAAAAGTTTATGTCCAGGAAAGGAAACTTCCACGACTGGCTAGTGATACTGCGGGCTTGGGACGAGTAAAACTTCCACCGGAATTTCGGCTTGTCGTTGAGGATGAACTGCGGCTTCAGCCTGCTGAGGGTCTGGCTGACGTTCTTCTTCAGGCCCAGCGGGACAGCGAAGTCCACGTCGTCGTCCCACGGGATCAAGCCGTGGTGGCGCCAGGACCCGATGAGTGTGCCCGAGTACATGAAGAAGGGAATTCCGGCCCTGGTCAGGGCGTTGGAGAACGCGTCGACGGTGGCCAGCATCATGTCCTTCTCGCCACCTACCAGCTGCACCTCGAAGCCTCTGGGCGGCAGTCTGGCTGGAGCAATGTTGTTGCTCAGGATTTGGTGACGTAGGTACATCATGATGATCACGAAGTTTACAGTGACAACCGTGACGATTACGGAGCAACAAGCCCAGTGCCTTCTGGTGCAAGCGCCTCGCTCAGGCTGAGCAGACATCGTTGTTGCTGCACCAGCGTACCTGTAAATCGGATAAACAAAACACTGCCACTGGCATCTATGCATAACTTTGGCCTTGGACATAGCTGACCTCCGCTCTTACCAGAGCGGCAAAACGGGTAGACAACACACCTGTATACAACGATAGAGAGCACACGGGTGTCTACAGGACATTGGCAACAAACGGGTGTAATGACTCATTAGTCTAACCCAAATAATCCTGTCTACAGTTGTGTCTTTGAACCAGAAAATGCCAGTTTGTTCGAAAAATCTCCGACTGAAACAACAATAACAACAACAACAAAAACTCTTGACCATCGTTTGATTGGTGATGTGTCCTTGCCGGACACTGACCCGTGGACGCTTGCTACTCCTACTGTCCGTTTTGATCGGACAACTTTCAAAAAGAAGCAACAGACCCTGAAACATATATACAATTCTATTCATTCATTCCAACATTCTTCCAACACTGGACAGAAAACAACATAGCTCAACCAAAAATAGATAAATGGTTTAGCTTTTCACCTCATTTTACATCGTTTTTGACCGTTTAGCTGTTGTTTAAGTGTCGTTTTGTATCTTCACAAAGGAGATTACCTCGAAAATTTGCTGGTTTTGTCTTGTCCTAATAAATAGCGTTATTCTGAGCCTTTTATGTGTTTGGATCTTGTGTTGGAGCGCCAGCAGTTATTCTTGTTTCCGATTTTTGTTTCTGACTACACTGACAAAGCTTGTTCCTGGCTACACTGACTAAACTTGTTCCTGACTAAACTGACTAAACTTGTTTCTTACTACACTGACTAAACCTGTTTCTTACTACACTGACTAAACTTGTTTCTGGCTACACTGACTAAACTTATTCCTGGCTACACTGACTAAACGTGTTTCTGACTACACTGACTAAAATTGTTTCTAAACTTGTTTCTGACTATACTGACTAAACTTGTTTCTTACTACACTGACTAAACTTATTCCTGACTACACTGACTAAACTTGTTTCTGACTACACTGACTGAATTTGTTTCTAAACTTGTTTCTGACTACACTGACTAAACTTGTTTCTGACTACACTGACTAAACTTGTTTCTGACTACACTGACTAAATTTGTTTCTAAACTTGTTTCTGACTACACTGACTAAACTTGTTTCTGACTACACTGACTAAACTTGTTTCTGACTACACTGACTAAATTTGTTTCTAAACTTGTTTCTGACTACACTGACTAAACTTGTTTCTGACTACACTGACTAAACTTGTTTCTGACTACACTGACTAAGCTTGTTTCTGACTACACTGACTAGACATGTTCCTGACTACACTACATTGACCAAACACAAGATCATCACCGACGGCTCAAACTCAGAAAGTGGAGCAGCTGCTGCTGCAGCCTCCTCATTCAACTACCGTAAGCTATACATACCTGACTGAACTGACAGTTTTCATACCAACCCGCCAGCTACGCTCTTCTTCTGACACTTTCATTCTCTATCTCCCATCTGTACACACACTCGTTTGGTCATAGATCGTTTTCTTATGCTGCCCCGTCTGTCTGGAATAGACTAGGTCAAATTTGGGAAAAAGGGCTTAAATATGAAGAGGTCGGCACTTCGAGGTAGAAGTAGACAGATAGCTTTTTATACAGGAGTTTTGTGTGCTCTTTCCATTTCTGGTGTCTGCCGAGGTGTCATATGCGTATTTTGTGCTGTAAAATTAAATATTCAAAATGGCTGCCGAAAACACTAAAAATCGCTGAAAAACTCTTAATGCGTCCGAAATTTTTCAAAAGGACTTCAGTAATGACTAACTTTGGTTTTAATTTACGGTATAAGAGCACACACACACACACACACACACACACACACACACACACACACACACACACACACACACACACACACACACACACACACACACACACACACAAATTAATTCTATTGTCTAATGTCCTTGTGGAGATATTTGCAACCTAATCAGTCAATCCGTAGAAGGAATAAAGTTGAATAATGAGGGAAAGGAAGGAACTTGTGTTGTTTTTTGTGCCCAGTTAACTATGATAATTAGGGCGAATGACCACTGCTTGGCATTGTCGATCTGAGAGTCTGACAGAAAAAACAACAACAAGCAAACAAACAAACAAACAACAACAGCAGCAACAACAACATTAACAGCAACAAGGCCACGCCAAGACATGAAAGCTACGTAAACAAAATCCCTATCCATAAATTTTGAATGATCAGTTATCTCTGAAATTAGAGTAGCATGAAATAACACATCTTCCATGCCAAATTCAGTCTAGAGATGCCTTTGAGAGTAATCATTAGAAACAAAATAATTATGGACACGTCTTTGTTTCAGGGACACTAATTATGGAAAGAAAGAGGGGAAGGGTTGAATATTTGACAAAGGAAGGAAAACTAACGTTTCTGTATGATTAAATCAAAAATGAAAATATTTTTGAAGATAAATTACTTGTTATCACGGAAAATAATTATACACACTTCTATGGCCATAAATGAAAAATGGGCGGAGTGGAGAGAGGGGGGGGGGGGGGGGCTTTTTTCTTAAAGGGCTGAAAAATATTGATGAGATAATCACGTTACTCCGAATGCCATGACTTTAGCAACGTAACAGATGTACGAAGTATCGGTATTTGGTGCTCCTCAGAGTGACACGACATTAGCAACCAGTTAAAAGATAGCGACAGTGGATGAGGCATTTCATCATTCTTCAACCGTTGTAAATGAAAAATGGGCGGAAGTGAAGGGGGGGGGGCTTTTTCTTAAAGGTGTGACAAATATTGATGAGATAATCACGTTGCTCCGAATGCCATGACTTTAGCAACCAGTTAAAAGATAGCGACAGTGGATGAGGCATTTCATCATTCTTCAACCGTTGTAACAGCTATTGCCAGCGTCATGACATTTGCATGTTACAGTGCATGGTAGACGAGACATTGTGCATTTGCAACTACTTTTTGTACATTGTGCAAGCACGGGAGATAAGGTCAGTACATGCATCAGGACCTGAAGGAAGAGATTAAGAACTGATACAAAGACTGATTCTCTTCAAGCCTCCATCCCATGGTCTCAGGTAGAGGGGGTTGTGGGTGATGCAGATGACATTGTTGCCAAACTGCTGCCTGACAGTTGGCCTGTTTGATGTGAAAAGAGAGTGCATCATTTGTCGGTGGCAGAATTTCTGGCGTAAATTATGGGCTCTGCGACTCATTACTGACCGGGCCATGTTGAAGGTGTCTGACTTTTGCACACTGTATTTTACAAATGAAGAGTTCTGCATCTCAAGAAGATCACCTTTTCTGGGTGACTTCAGCAGACCCTAGTACTGCTGAAAAATAGTCCAGCAAGAGTCCCTGCAAAGGAGTCGAATTCTGAAGCTGATCCCTTTTGATGTCTGGATGATCCGCAGTGGTACGCTGTCTTTTAATCCAGATTTTCGGACATTTCGTTTTGTCAAAATGTACAAGCAGTAACACAGCAACATCTGTGTCTTGTGAAACAACAAAATTGTTGGATGCCTGGTTATTTACTGGAGGAACACCTTCGTATCTGCCTCCGCATGAGAGACCTCCAAATGGCTTGTGTCTGTATCTGGGTCGGGAGACTCAGTTTAAGTGGCATCGCTGAAACCACTACCAGCTAAAATCGTCTTGTCAACTGGAGTCTTTAGTATGAGTGGCAAGGACTCAGCTTTGTTTATTTTAGGAGGGGATAAAGTGTCCCATTTCAATCATTCTTGTGACTGGCTGGAAACCTTTGTTTATCTCTTCCTGGTTCCGTGTTGGATCGAGGTCTCATCACATCTGTCAGTGTCGATGTGCTTGAAAGCACGTCGGGCTTGCAGGAAAAACCTGATAAAACTATCAGCCAAATCTCCAAACATTGCTGCATCCCGAGCCGAGGCATCCCAATAGTAAAACAAACAATACCACCATTTTTTTGGTCCTGTACAATTGAATTTTTTTAAACTTTGGTCTGAGTCTACTCACTTGAACTTCTTCTTCGATTTTACCACAAGGTTTCCATCTTAATTGTAGCTTTGGCCTCTACAGGGCACTGATGTATTTCACTCACATACATCGGGCTGATAGCAAAACCAAAACAGCCTCAACAGAAATGGATGTCAACACAGTTTTTCGCCTTGCATAGTGAAATACCACCCGTTGTGTGCCTAGATACTGTAAATCACTGTTACTGTGACCCTGACCTTGACCTTGAAAACAGCAAAAAGCACACATAAGACATTGGGTGACTGTCTTTCATGCTGATGTATCACAGTACCATGTTCGGTTACTACAGTTTCAGAGTTTCAGAAAGTACCATCCGGACAAACATTAAACTGAATTTTGAATCACTACTGTGACCTTGACAGTAGCTGGTCATGAGCTGTGCGGCGAAACGCACGTTAAATCCAAGAACTCAGTCAGTAACCTTCAGGAAAGATGAGCAGTGCGTTCCTTGATAGTCCAGAAACAGTCCACACAACTACAGCACATTTTGAAAGCATGTTTAGGCTTTGTTGGTCCACCAACAAAGTTCTTTTGCAAAAAGAAAAAAAGAAGAAGAAAAAAAGGGGGGGGGGCAGAAAATATCATAGTACTGATATAGTTGAAACAGTCACATTGTGATTATATAAGCCCTTATTGTGACCTTGACCTTGAAGATAGCATCCCAATTCTTGTACAGGACACACCGGCTCCGGACGGTGCACTAACATATCAGGCTTGGATACAAAAGGTTGAGCTGTTCAGAGGATGTTTTCTGGACAAAGCCCGGCAGACAGATACTCAAAGAGACGGACACAAGGACACAGCGTATGCAAATGTAGTAAACACTTAACTAACTATGCACAGGTAGTCAACATAAAGATGGTCATGCACAGGTGGCTATGCACAGACAGTCCACAAAAAGATGGTTATACATAAGTGGTCAACACACAGGTGGGTATGCAAAGGCAGTAAACACATAACTAATTATACACAGGTATTCAACATAAAGATGGTCATGCACAAGTCCACCTACAGGTGGCTATGCACAGGTAAGTAGTCGACACATAGGTGGCTATACAAAGGTGGCCAACACATTGTTGGCTATGCACACTAGTCAACGTACAGGTGGCTATTCATAGGTAATCAACGCACATATAGCTATACACAGGACGTCAACACACACTTGACTATACACAGGTTGTCAACACACAGCTAGGTGACTATACACAGGTGGGTTTACAATAGACAACATGCGGGGGTCTGTACACATGTAGTCAACTTACAGGTACGTGGCTATGCATAGGGTAGCAAAACTAGTAGCTACCTTTCAGTAGCTGATCCTGAGCTGTGCGGCGAAACGCACGTTAAATCCAAGAACTCGGTCAGTAACCTTCAGGAAAGTTGAGCAGTGCCTTCCTTTATGGTCCAGAAACAGTCCACACAAATTCGCACCCACTCAGGTTATTGCCTCCGAAAAAGAAGAAGAAGAACAGACTAGCTAGAAGCAGCCGATCTATACTAATGCAGGTAGAATGTTCAGATTATGAACCACGGCACAGCGATTGCAACGTCAGTTTATTACTACTCAAAGCAAGCCTTATCGTAACCGGTGCTGTGACCCAAATTGCTCCTTTCCGTGGCGAAAAAACGCTCCAGCGAAAGTCTGAAGTGGTTGAACTCACAAAAATCATAGGCTTTAGTTACATTTGGATACGATTATTTTACCCACTTATTTTACCTGTCTTTTTAATTGACAACGTGTTAGTTGTAACATGTAGATGTTGTTAGCATGTGTTGTGTCCTGGAAAATGTGTTTCGCTCAGATGCAGCTGTCATGCGTTACTGAGGGCTAAAACACAACTGTCTGTCTTTCTTTGTAGCTGTCTGTCTACTTGCATATTCAGGATGAGGACACACCTCCTGAGGTTGAGGTCATCCTGAGGACACACGCACTAGGATCCCCCCCCCCCCCTCCTCAACACACACATACACAAACACTTCCCACACCAGGATGTCCCACCTTTTTGTTGTTGTTGTTGTTGTTATTGTTGTTGTTGTTGTTGTTGTTGTTGTTGTTGTTGTGTGTGTGTGCGTTTCCTCCCCCCCCCCCCCCTCCTTCTGTTTATTTTTTCTTCTAGGGTTGAAAATATCCGCTGTGGTGGTGGATCTATTGGGCGGTTCGGTGAAGATGGTTTACACGAGTGAATGCCCTTTGTAATCTTTCGCACAAGAAGTCGCGAGAGGTCGCAGCGTCACTTCTGGGCCGATTTCTAAGTAGGCATTACTTCACGCTGTGTATAACAATGGAAATTGAACGTAGAATTTCGAAGCAGTAAAAATGCCATTATTGTTGTGTTTGCAAAAATTACAGGGGAAAGGTGAAGGAGAATGGGAAAAAAAGTGTCTTTACATCGTTTTTCGGCGGGGGGGAATACGTTTTTTGCCATCCTCTAGCAACAAGTTCTTGCTTGTTGCCAGACACATTTTGACTAAGGACCTTCAAAAAGACCTTTAAAGTTGGCTCTGTAAACGTCGCGAATTTATTGTCACCGCCTTCCATTGTGAAGAAAGTACGCACCGGAAGTAAAAACAGCCAGGGAAAAAAAAAAAAAATACTCGCTATAAAAAGCGTGTCACTCATGTAGAACCACAGGCGAGCGCAGTGAGTCTGCTCAAGAGAGCGGAGAATAGCGCTATATAAGTGATCATCAATCAGTCAATCAATCATAGTTCAGGAGCTGTGTGAGAGTCGAGGTGGACGTCCTGGGCTGTCCGTCCTAACGAGCCTTCTGGTTTCCGTGGACGTAAAGATTTATTGAACCGTGCTTCGGCGTTGGTCACAACTTGTCCCTAATATGTCAACTGACATCTGAGGACACTAAGCAACACTTCATCCATCCATCCATCATCAACCAATCCCGCCTGAACCGCCCGTTCAGGGAACCATTTTGGACTTACACCTGACACCCGACCGCACCTCAACGTTTTGTGCAGGTGTATAGTCAGCTAATAAGGAAAAAGAGCGCATACACAAATTAATATTAAACAATGGGGAGATGGGCATTCTAAATTACTTTATTATTTCATCAGAGAAATTAAATTAAAGCAAGAAATGAAAATAAAAAATGCAGACATGGTAAAGAATCCCGGCAACGGAGTTTAAATATATAACTCCGCACACGAGATTACACACGTCGATGAACTTCTTTTTTCTTTTTTTCTTTTTTCTTTTTGTGGTCGCTATCAGTGTAGTCAGGAGTGCAGTCTACAGATACGGTTAGGTCAGTATTGAAGAACAGATCGTACTAAAAGACACAGTTTAGTGGAGCTCTGGGTACTGCTTGCTCTATTCATACAAGCGGGGATAGCTCAGTTGGTACAGCGTCTGACTGAAAGGTGCAAAACTGATGCAGGTTTGAGTCCCCGGTGCGGCAAGGGATTTTATCCCAGTCTTACGGTGACCGTACAGCCTCCCTGTGCAATCGCATGCATTAAATATGTGCGTACGTCAAAAAAATCCCAAACACTGGTACACATTTTCCATTGTTTTGATACACTAAAACACTTCACACATCGATAGGAATGGGTAGCGCTGCTCTTGCGGCTGCTGTGCTTTACCCACGTAAGGTGACCAGAATTTCCCGCAAGGAAGAATGAAATATTTAATAGTAATAATTCCTTTTCGGAGGCAGTAAATGATCAGCAAATGTGGAGTTATTCAACTGTGAAAGCCGGGAGATGAGGCTCGAAGACTAGTGTCTTGTTCGCCCCCCCCCCCCCTCTTTTACCTGTTTCTACAACCGCCTCCCGCAGTCTGTGATGCTCAAGGTCATGCAGTCCAAACGGAATTTGGTCGCTATATGAGCCATTTTTGGATTTGTTTAGTGACGTATGTCACGCCGACACCCCACGGGCATAAAAGAAGCACGATTTCGGTGTGTGTGTGTGTGTGTGTGTGTGTGTGTGTGTGTGTGTGTGTGTGTGTGTGTGTGTGTGTGTGTGTGTGTGTGTGTGTGTGTTGTTGTTGTTGTTGTTGTTGTTGTTGTTGTTGTTGTTGTTGTTGTTGTTGTTGTTGTTGTTGTTGTTGTTGTTGCCAGCTGTTTGCTTGCCTGATTAGGGCAGCCATATTTCGTTTGCCACCAGCATTTGTGGTTTGGTCTTTCTTTCTTTGCCACAGGCACTTGTGGTCTGTTCTTTCTTTCTTTGCCACAGGCATTTGTGTACAGTCTCTTTCTTTCACGGCCTTTTCTTCCGTAGGCATTCGTGTTAGACATTTTGTCTTTGCCTTGTTAGCGCTTGTTTCAGGGTATCAGTGTATCTCTCAGTTTTTGGTACCATGCTGAGCGCTTGCTGCTCGTCAGTTCATCCTTGGAGATTCGAACTGGAATTTCTTCCAACTCGGTTACCCTGTGGACAGCCCTACAAATTCCGCTTTGAAGCAAACCTCATTTGGTTTTCCGCCATAATGTTTACGAAATCGCACTCAGCGAAGTGCTCGCTACACAAAATTAATGGGCGTGACTGAGGCGCAGCATCAAAGTCAGCTCGTTTGAACTGTACAAATTTGACCCATTTTCGCTTCACAGCGGGTCGATTCCGCGGGAACTCGTGCATAGTTATGCTTTGGGTTACTTGTGAGTTGTTACAGTTTGCTGCAAAACAGTAGGCCGGTTTGTTAGAGCTTTTTGTCGACCACACGCATACACATTCAATGAACAATCTAAGATGGCAACCGCACTGACTCCCCAGACTGACGTCACTTCCGAGAAAGTCACGTGACTGATGGAGAACCCGAGACAGCAGTCTCAGCCAGCCTACAGAAAATAAATCGATTAAAAACCAACATAATTTTTTTTCTATTTTTATTATTTCATTAAATCTCAGACCCGTGACTCATTTTTCGGCGAACAAAAATTCGCCCAGTTAAGAACGGGCTTTAAGCAAGCAACAACAAACGAGCGAAGTTCCTCAGTTTTTGTTTTGTTTTGTCTTCTTCTTCTACTTCTCCAGATGGCATGTACAGAGACAGTTGGTGTCGCCTCTCGCTTTTGGTGTCCTATGTAGTTGGTGTCGCCTCTCGTTTCGATAGACAATAAACTTCGCCGGGACTCACATACTAATAATGTGTGTAAAACAGTTTCAATACCAGTCTTCCTTCTGTTGAAATTAAGGAGCATCGTAGAGATCGACACCAGGAAACTGTTCTTCAATGCCCACATTTAACCTCGCGTTGATTACGCGTCAGTCGTGTGGGACGGATGTAGGGAAGTCCTCAAACAGTGTTTAAAGTCTCTGCACAGAAGTGCTGGAAAGTTAATCTTTCCAGATACAACTCTAACTACTGACCAGAAATTAAAAGGGATGAGAATAATGAGCCTACAAAACAACTTGAAAATAACAAGGGTTAGTTCATGTACAGGGTCCTTAGCAATGAGGCCCCAGAGTACATATCTAACCTGTATACACACACTCCCTCGCGCTATTCCAACTCTAGGAACTATCAGCTTAGATTGCCTAGGCCAAGGATAAACATATTCAAAACAAGTATATCCTTCTCTGGTGCTTATCTATATAACAACCTAACTCTGACAGTCAGATCTTGTCAGTCACTCAACTCTTTCAAGCGTAAACTTCGTGCACACCTTGAAGTAGTTACATAGGATGGCTTGTGACATAATACTGCTAGGGAGAGAGAGAGAGACTGAGGTTTTGGAGTGATTGCCATTGCAATGACTGGTCATTTGAGACCCATTTTATACACCCATACAACTCCGCCCAGTCCTTCCGACTCCTTGTGAGAGTGACTCCTCCCCCCCCCACCCCCCACCCCTTTTGTTTTCTTTTTCTCCCTCTCCCTTACTGTTCCTTATTATTATAATATAAGCATCGACTGCTTCTGTTTTCTTTTCCGATACTAGTCATACTTATGAACTGATCAGATGTTCTGCTGCTTGATTTGCTGGTTGTATGCTCATAATATGTAACTGAATGATGTTAACTCGCTATGTTTGTCTGGAAATTCTCATGTGTAACGTTTCACTCACGCATTCATGGCTATATGTATATAAATAATGCCTGTAATTTGATATCTACTCATTAGTGGCTTAGCAAGGACTAGTTGAACCTAAACTACAGTCCTTGTAAAATAGAATTTTCGAGTTCGAGTTCGAGTTCCAGTTCTCTCTCTCTCTCTCTCTCTCTCTCTCTCTCTCTCTCTCTCTCTCTCTCTCTCTCTCTCTCTCTCTCTCTCTCTCTCCATACCTCTCTCCCTCCCCCTTCCACCCCCCTTTCTCTCTTTAACATAAACTCCCTCTCTCTCCATACCTCCCTCCCACCCCCCTCTCTCTCCCTCCCTCCCTCCTTCCTCCATCTCCCCCCTCTCTCTCTCCCTCCCTCCCTACCCGCTCTCTCTCTTTAACATAAACTCATGATGATCGTAAGATCAGTCTATGTCACTTATGTGAACAGACTCTTTTTTCTTTTCTTTTTAATTAAAACGAAAAAGAAGAAGGAACTTTCTCTTCAAAAGTTGTGATTTGTGACACTGTCTTATGACTTTGCCCTTCGCGATTTTACTGACACATTAAAGTGGCTCTCATCCCTGCCCATCTTAATGAACAATCGTTCTGAAGCTGACGGTACAGCATTACGTATAGTTCTCCTCCTCCAACCACCTCGTGGGATCTCGCTCAGTCCTTTTTATCCAGGAAACCAAACCAAGTCGTCACAGCTGATTGATGCAGGTTCCCGTGTTGAGTGCCCGTGGAATAATAATAATAATCAGGGAAATTTGTAAAGCGCTTACCCTGCGGTTCAAAGCGCTGAAGAAACGTAACACCCATAATGTACATTGAGATGGAAAATGTTATCAGCAATTTAGCAAAAAGCCTAACACATAATGACCATGTGAAAGATGCACGTACACACACACACACACACACACACACACACACACACACACACACACACACACACACACACACACACACACACACGCACGCACGCACGCACGCACGCACGCACGCACACGAACAACACAGTGTTACAGTCACTCAACATTTACAGCCTTGCACAACGACACATTCAGCGTTAGTGTCACTCAACGTTTACTGCCTTGTCACTCAACGTTTACTGCCTTGTCACTCAACGTTTACTGCCTTGCACAACAGCACGACGCATTAAGCGTTGCACAACGACACATTCAGCGTTACAGTCACCCAACACTAACGCCTTTCACGAGAATAAATTCAGCGTCACAGTCATTCAACGTTTTTTATTTTTTCCGCACGGGCACAGTCAACGCATATCACGATTCACTCAGCACTCATCTCCTAGAATACAGACCCAGCTCAGAATCTTTCCATTTAGCACCAGAGTCTCATTACATCCGCCATATGCCCCAGGTTTCCGGTACACAAAGGGATACACGGCGTGCAGATCCGTACATTCTACAGCGAACATTTTGGCGACTCTTTCATTGCGGTGATCATACCTCCTCGTCTTGCACTGGTCCAGGTCATAAGTACGAGCCAGCATCGCCTTTGCTTTGCTTGGCGACGGTAGCAGACGACCCTCAAAGGGTCGAGAGGTCAGAGGGAAAACGGCCTTTTTCGGGAAGTTGTATGTTTTGAAGTACTTCACATCCTCGTCCCAGACGTGCGTGTCGTTGAGATCGTAGAAGCTTATGTCCAGGAAAGGGAACTTCCACGACTGGCTAGTGATATTGCGGGCCTGGGACGAGTAAAACTTCCACCGGATTTTCTGGTCCTCGTTGAGGATGAACTGCGGCTTCAGCCTGCTGAGGATCTGGCTGACGTTCTTCTTCAGGCCCAGCGGGACGGCGAAGTCCACGTCATCGTCCCACGGGATCAAGCCGTGGTGGCGCCAGGACCCGATGAGTGTGCCCGAGTACATGAAGAAGGGAATACCGGCCCTGGTCAGGGCGTTGGAGAACGCGTCGACGGTGGCCAGCATCATGTCCTTCTCGCCTCCTACCAGCTGCACCTCGAAGCCTCTGGGCGGCAGCCTGGCTGGAACAACGTTGTTGCTCAGGCTTTGGTGACGTAGGTACATCGTGATGATCACGAAGTTTACCGTGACAACCGCGACGATTACGGAGCAACAAGCCCAGTGCCTTCTGGTGCAAGCGCCTCGCTTAGGCTGAGCAGACATCGTTGTTACTGCACCAGCGTACCTGTAAATTGGATAAACAAAACACTGCCAATGGCATCTATACATAACTTTGGCCTTGGGCATAGCTGACCTCCGCTCTTACCAGAGCGGCAAAACGGGTAGACAACACACATGTATACAACGGTAGAGAGCACACGGGTGTCTACAGCACATAGGCAACAAACGGGTGGTTATTCACAGCCAGACGGCATCAAGGTAGGTATTTACAGGTATAGAACACACAGATAGGTATTCACTATTAGATTCAAGAAATGGAGTACTGAACTGTGTAATGACTCAGTCTAATCCAGAAAATCCTGTCGACAGTTGTGTCTTTGAGCCAGAAAATGCCAGTCTGTTCGAAAAATCTCCGACTGAAACAACAATAACAATAACCACAACAAAAACTTTTGACACCTTCGGGTAACTGATCTTCGTTTGATTGGTGATGTGTCCTTGCTGGACACTGACCCGTGGACGCTTGCTACTCCTACTTTCCGTTTTGATCGGACAACTTTCAAAAAGAAGCAACAGACCCTGAAACATATATATAATTTTATTCATTTATTCCAACATTCTTCCAACACTGGACAGAAAACAACATAGCTCAACCGAAAATATATAAGTGGTTTAGCTTTTCACTTCATTTTTGACCGTTTTTGACCGTTTAGCTGTTGTTTAAGTGTCGTTTTGTATCTTCACAAAGGAGATTACCTAAAACATTTGCTAGTTTTGTCTTGTCCTAGTAAAAAGCGTTATTTTGAGCCTTTTATGTGTTTGGATCTTGTGTTAGAGCGCCAGCAGTTACTCTTGTTTCCGATTTTTGTCTCTGACTACACTGACTAAGCTTGTTCCTGGCTACACTAACTAAACTTGTTCCTGGCTACACTGACTAAACTTGTTTTATACTACACTGGCTAAAGTCGTTTCTGGCTACACTGACTAAACCTATTCCTGATTACACTGACTAAACTTGTTTCTGACTACACTGACTAAACTTGTTTCTTACTGCACTGACTAAACTTGTTTCTGGCTACTCTGACTAAACTTATTCCTGGCTACACTGACAAAATGTGTTTCTCACTACGCTGACTAAAAAATTTTCTAAACTTGTTACGACTAAACTGACTAAACTTGTTTCTGACTACACTGACTAGACATGTTCCTGACTACACTACATTGACCAAACTTGTTTCTGACTACACTGCATCTCACAAGATCATCACCGACGGCTCAAACTCACAAGATGGAGCAGCTGCTGCTGCAGCCTCCTCATTCAACTACCGTAAGCTATACATACTTGACTGAACTGACAGTTTTCATACCAACCCGCCAGCTGCGCTCTTCTTCTGATACTTCCATTCTCTATCTCCCATCTGTGCACACACTCGTTTGGTCAGAGATGGTTTTCTTATGCTGTCCCGTCTGTCTGGGATAGACTAGGTCAAATTTGCGAAAAAGGGTTTAAATATGAAGAGGTCGGCACTTCGAGGTAGAAGTGGGCAGACAGCTTTTTATACAGGAGTTTTGTGTGCTTTTTCCATTTCTGGTGTCTGCCGAGGTGTCATATGCGTATTTTGTGCTGTAAAATTAAATATTCAAAATGGCTGCCGAAAACACTAAAAATCGCTGAAAAACTCTTAATGCGTCCGAAATTTTACAAAAGGACTTCAATAATGACTAACTTTGGTTTTAATTTACGGTATTGTCTAATGTCCTTGCGGTGATATTTGCAACCTAATCAGTCAATCCGTAAAAGGAATAAAGTTGAATAATGAGGGAAAGGAAGGAACTTGTGTTGTTTTTTGTGCCCAGTTCACTATGATAATTAGGGCGAATGACCACTGCTTGGCATTGTCGATCTGAGAGTCTGACAGAAAAAATAACAACAAGCAAGCAAACAAACAAACAAACAACAACAGCAGCAACAACAACATTAACAGCAACAAGGCCACGTCAAGACATGAAAGCCTCGTAAACAAAATCCCTATCCATAAATTTTGAATGATCAGTTATCTCTGAAATTAGAGTAGCATGAAATAACACATCTTCCATGCCGAATTCAGTCTAGAGATGCCTTTGAAAGTAATCCTTAGAAACAAAATAATTATGGACACATCTTTGTTTCAGGGACACTAATTATGAAAAGAAAGAGGGGAAGGGTTGAATATTTGACAAAGGATGGGAAAATAACGTTTCTGTATGATTAAATCAAAAATGAAAATATTTTTGAAGATAAATTACTTGTTATCACGGAAAATAATTATACACACTTCTATGGTCATAAATGAAAAATGGGCGGAAGTGAAGAGAGAGAGAGAGAGAGAGAGAGAGAGAGAGAGAGAGAGAGAGAGAGAGAGAGAGAGAGAGAGAGAGAGAGAGAGAGAGAGAGAGAGAGAGAGAGAGAGAGAGAGGAGGGGGCCTTTTTCTTAAAGGGCTAAAAAATATTGATGAGATAATCACGTTACTCCGAATGCCATGACTTTAGCAACGTAACAGATGTAGGAAGTGTCGGTGTTTGGTGCTCCTCAGAGTGACACGACATTAGCAACCAGTTAAAAGATAGCGACAGTGGATGAAGCATTTCATCATTCTTCAACCGTTGTAACAGCTATTGCCAGCGTCATGACATTTGCATTGCAACTACTTTTTGTACATTGTGCAAGCACGGGAGATAAGGTCAGTACATGCATCAGGACCTGAAGGAAGAGATTAAGAACTGATACAAAGACTGATTCTCTTCAAGCCTCCATCCCATGGTCTCAGGTAGAGGGGGCTGTGGGTGCTGCAGATGACATTGTTGCCAAACTGCTGCCTGACAGTTGGCCTGTTTGATGTAAAAAGAGAGTGCATCATTTGTCGGGGGCAGAATTTCTGGCGTAAATTATGGGCTCTGCGACTCATTACTGACCGGGCCATGTTGACAGTGTCTGACTTTTGCACACTGTATTTTACAAATGAAGAGTTCTGCATCTCAAGAAGATCACCTTTTCTGGGTGACTTCAGCAGACCCTAGTACTGCTGAAAAATAGTCCAGCAAGAGTCCCTGCAAAGGAGTCGAATTCTGAAGCTGATCCCTTTTGATGTCTGGATGATCAGCAGTGGTATGCTGTCTTTTAATCCAGATTTTCGGACATTTCGTTTTGTCAAAATGTACAAGCAGTAACACAGCAACATCTGTGTCTTGTGAAACAACAAAATTGTTGGATGCCTGGTTATTTACTGGAGGAACACCTTCGTATCTGCCTCCGCATGAGAGACCTCCAAATGGCTTGTGTCTGTATCTGGGTCGGGAGACTCAGTTTAAGTGGCATCGCTGAAACCACTACCAGCTAAAATCGTCTTGTCAACTGGAGTCTTTAGTATGAGTGGCAAGGACTCAGCTTTGTTTATTTTAGGAGGGGATAAAGTGTCCCATTTCAATCATTCTTGTGACTGGCTGGAAACCTTTGTTTATCTCTTCCTGGTTCCGTGATGGATCGAGGTCTCATCACATCTGTCAATGTCGATGTGCTTGAAAGCACGTCGGGCTTGCAGGAGAGACCTGATGAAACTATCAGCCAAATCTCCAAACACTGCTGCATGCTGAGCCTAGACATCCCAATAGTAAAACAAACAATACCACCATTTTTTTGGTCCTGTACAATTGAATTTTTTTAAACTTTGGTCTGAGTCTACTCACTTGAACTTCTTCTTCGATTTTACCACAAAGTTTCCATCTTAATTGTAGCTTTGGCCTCTACAGGGCACTGATGTATTTCACTCACATACATCGGGCTGATAGCAAAACCAAAACAACCTCAACAGAAATGGATGTCAACACAGTTTTTCGCCTTGCATGGTGAAATACCACCCGTTGTGTGCCTAGATACTGTAAATCACTGTTACTGTGACCCTGACCTTGACCTTGAATACAGCAAAAAGCACACATAAGACATTGGGTGACTGTCTTTCATGCTGATGTATCACAGTACCATGTTCGGTTACTACAGTTTCAGAGTTTCAGAAAGTACCATCCGGACAAACATTAAATTGAATTTTGAATCACTACTGTGACCTTGACAGTAGCTGGTCATGAGCTGTGCGGCGAAACGCACGTTAAATCCAAGAACTCAGTCAGTAACCTTCAGGAATGATGAGCAGTGCCTTCCTTGATAGTCCAGAAAAAGTCCACACAACTACAGCACATTTTGAAAGCATGTTTAGGCTTTGTTGGTCCAACAACAAAGTTCTTTTGCAAAAAGAAAAAAAGATGAAAAAAAAAAAAGGGGGGGGGGGGGGCAGAAAATATCATAGTACTGATATAGTTGAAACAGTCACATTGTGATTATATAAGCCCTTATTGTGACCTTGACCTTCAAGATAGCATCCCAATTCTTGTGCAGGACACACCGGCTCAGGACGGTGCACTAACATATCAGGCTTGGATACAAAAGGTTGAGCTGTTCAGAGGATGTTTTCTGGACAAAGCCCGGCAGACAGATGCTCAAAGAGACGGACACTAGGACACGGCGTATGCAAATGTAGTAAACACATAACTAACTATGCACAGGTAGTCAACATGAAGATGGTCATGCACAGGTCCACCTACAGATGGCTATGCACAGACAGTCCACAAAAAGATGGTTATACATAAGTGGTCAACACACAGGTGGTTATGCAAAGGTAGTAAACACATAACTAATTATACACAGGTATTCAACATAAAGATGGTCATGCACAAGTCCACCTACAGGTGGCTATGCACAGGTAAGTAGTCGACACATAGGTGGCTAAACAAAGTTGTTGGCTATGCACACTAGTCAACGTACAGGTGGATATTCATAGGTAATCAACGCACATATAGCTATACACAGGACGTCAACGCACACTTGACTATACACAGGTTGTCAACACACAGCTAGGTGACTATACACAGGTGGGTTTACAATAGACAACATGCGGGGGTCTGTACACATGTAGTCAACTTACAGGTACGTGGCTATGCATAGGGTAGCAAAACTAGTAGCTACCTTTCAGTAGCTGATCCTGAGCTGTGCGGCGAAACGCACGTTAAATCCAAGAACTCGGTCAGTAACCTTCAGGAAAGTTGAGCAGTGCCTTCCTTTATGGTCCAGAAACAGTGCACACAAATTCGCACCCACTCAGGTTATTGCCTCCGAAAAAGAAGAAGAAGAACAGACTAGCTAGAAGCAGCCGATCTATACTAATGCAGGTAGAATGTTCAGATTATGAACCACGGCACAGCGATTGCAACGTCAGTTTATTACTACTCAAAGCAAGCCTTATCGTAACCGGTGCTGTGACCCAAATTGCTCCTTTCCGTGGCGAAAAAACGCTCCAGCGAAAGTCTGAAGTGGTTGAACTCACAAAAATCATAGGCTTTAGTTACATTTGGATACGATTATTTTACCCACTTATTTTACCTGTCTTTTTAATTGACAACGTGTTAGTTGTAACGTGTAGATGTTGTTAGCATGTGTTGGGTCCTGGAAAATGTGTTTCGCTCAGATGCAGCTGTCATGCGTTACTGAGGGCTAAAACACAACTGTCTGTCTTTCTTTGTAGCTGTCTGTCTGCTTGCATATTCAGGATGAGGACACACCTCCTGAGGTTGAGGCCATCCTGAGGCCACACGCACTAGGATCCCCCCCCCCCTCCTCAACACACACATACACAAACACTTCCCACACCAGGATGTCCCACCTTTTTGTTGTTGTTGTTGTTGTTGTTATTGTTGTTGTTGTTGTTGTTGTTGTTGTTGTTGTGTGTGTGTGCGTTTCCTCCCCCCCCCCCCCCCTCCTTCTGTTTATTTTTTCTTCTAGGGTTGAAAATATCCGCTGTGGTGGTGGATCTATTGGGCGGTTCGGTGAAGATGGTTTACACGAGTGAATGCCCTTTGTAATCTTTCGCACAAGAAGTCGCGAGAGGTCGCAGCGTCACTTCTGGGCCGATTTCTAAGTAGGCATTACTTCACGCTGTGTATAACAATGGAAGTTGAACGTAGAATTTCGAAGCAGTAAAAATGCCATTATTGTTGTGTTTGCAAAAATTACAGGGGAAAGGTGAAGGAGAATGGGAAAAAAAGTGTCTTTACATCGTATTTCGGCTAACCCAAAGATCGCGAGTTCATGGGGAGGGGGGGGGGGGGGATACGTTTTTTGCCATCCTCTAGCAACAAGTTCTTGCTTGTTGCCAGACACATTTTGACTAAGGACCTTCAAAAAGACCTTTAAAATTGGCACTGTAAACTTCGCGAATTTATTGTCACCGCCTTCCATTGTGAAGAAAGTACGCACCGGAAGTAAAAACAGCCAGGGAAAAAAAAATACTCGCTATAAAAAGCGTGTCACTCATGTAGAACCACAGGCGAGAGCAGTGAGTCTGCTCAAGAGAGCGGAGAATAGCGCTATATAAGTGATCATCAATCAATCAATCAATCATAGTTCAGGAGCTGTGTGAGAGTCGAGGTGGACGTCCTGGGCTGTCCGTCCTAACGAGCCTTCTGGTTTCCGTGGACGTAAAGATTTATTGAACCATGCTTCGGCGTTGGTCACAACTTGTCCCTAATATGTCAACTGACATCTGAGGACACTAAGCAACACTTCATCCATCCATCCATCATCAGCCAATCCCGCCTGAACCGCCCGTTCAGGGAGCCATTTTAGACTTACACCTGACACCCGACCGCACCTCAACGTTTTGTGCAGGTGTATAGTCAGCTAATAAGGAAAAAGAGCGCACACACAAATTAATATTAAACAATGGGGAGATGGGCATTCTAAATTACTTTATTATTTCATCAGAGAAATTAAATTAAAGCAAGAAATGAAAACAAAAAATGCAGACATGGTAAAGAATCCCGGCAACGGAGTTTAAATATATAACTCCGCACACGAGATTACACACGTCGATGAACTTCTTTTTTCTTTTTTTCTTTTTTCTTTTTGTGGTCGCTATCAGTGTAGTCAGGAGTGCAGTCTACAGATACGGTTAGGTCAGTATTGAAGAACAGATCGTACTAAAAGACACAGTTTAGTGGAGCTGTGGGTACTGCTTGCTCTATTCATACAAGCGGGGATAGCTCAGTTGGTACAGCGTCTGACTGAAAGGTGCAAAATTGATGCAGGTTTGAGTCACCGGTGCGGCAAGGGATTTTTCCCAGAGTCTTACGGTGACCGTACAGCCTCCCTGTGCAATCGCATGCATTCAAATCTGTGCGTACGTTAAAAATCCCAAAGACTGGTACACATTTTCCATTGTTTGGATACACTAAAACACTTCACACATTGATAGGAATGGGTAGCGCTGCTCTTGCGGCTGCTGTGCTTTACCCACGTAAGGTGACCAGAATTTCCCGCAAGGAAGAATGAAGTATTTAATAGTAATAATTCCTTTTCGGAGGCAGTAAATGATCAGCAAATGTGGAGTTATTCAACTTTGAAAGCCGGGAGATGAGGCTCGAAGACTAGTATCTTGTTCGCCCCCCCCCCCCCCCCACACACACCCCTCTTTTACCTGTTTCTACAACCGCCTCCCGCAGTCTGTGATGCTCAAGGTCATGCAGTCCAAACGGAATTTGGTCGCTATATGAGCCATTTTTGGATTTGTTTAGTGACGTATGTCACGCCGACACCCCACGGGCATAAAAGAAGCACGATTTCGGTGTGTGTGTGTGTGTGTGTGTGTGTGTGTGTGTGTGTGTGTGTGTGTGTGTGTGTGTGTGTGTGTGTGTGTGTGTGTGTGTGTGTGTGTGTGTGTGTGTTGTTGTTGTTGTTGTTGTTGTTGTTGTTGTTGTTGTTGTTGTTGTTGTCAGCTGTTTGCTTGCCTGATTAGGGCAGCCATATTTCGTTTGCCACCAGCATTTGTGGTTTGGTCTTTCTTTCTTTGCCACAGGCACTTGTGGTCTGTTCTTTCTTTCTTTGCCACAGGCATTTGTGTACAGTCTCTTTCTTTCACGGCCTTTTCTTCCGTAGGCACTCGTTTTAGAGCCTACAAAACAACTTGAAAATAACATGGGTTTGTTCATGTACAGGGTCCTTAGCAATGAGGCCCCAGAGTACATATCTAACCTGTATACACACACTCCCTCGCGCTATTCCAACTCTAGGAACTATCAGCTTAGATTGCCTAGGCCAAGGATAAACTTATTCAAAACAAGTATATCCTTCTCTGGTGCTTATCTATGGAACAACCTACCTCTGACAGTCAGATCTTGTCAGTCACTCAGCTCCTTCAAGCATAAACTTCGTGCACACCTTGAAGTAGTTACATAGGATGGCTTGTGACATAATACTGCTAGGGAGAGAGAGAGAGAGAGAGACTGAGGTTTTGGAGTGATTGCCATTGCAATGACCGGTCATTTGAGACCCATTTTATACACCCATACAACTCCGCCCAGTCCTTCCGACTGCTTGTGAGAGTGACCCCTCCCCCCCCCCCCCTTTTGTTTTCTTTTTCTCCTTCTCCCTTACTGTTCTTTATTATTATAATATAAGCATTGACTGCTTCTGTTTTCTTTTCCGATACTAGTCATACTTATGAACTGATCAGATGTTCTGCTTCTTGATTTGCTGGTTGTATGATCATAATATGTAACTGAATGATGTATGGTATATGTTCAACTCGCTATGTTTGTGTAGAAATTCTCATGTATAACGTTTCACTCACGCATTCATGCCTATCTGTATATAAATAATGCCTGTAATTTGATATCTACTCATTAGTGGCTTAGCAAGGACTAGTTGAACCTAAGCTACAGTCCTTGTAAAATAGAATTTTCGAGTTCGATTTCGAGTTCTCTCTTACTACACTGACTAAACTTGTTTCTGGCTAAACTGACTAAACGTATTTCTTTCTACACTGAATAAACTTGTTTCTGGCTACACTGACTAAACTTATTTCTTACTACACTGACTAAACTTGTTTCTTACTACACTGACTAAACTTGTTTCTGGCTACACTAACTAAAATTATTCCTGGTTACATTGACTAAACGTGTTTCTGACTACACTGACTAAATTTGATTCTAAACTTGTTTCTGACTACACTGACTAAACTTGTTTCTGACTACACTGACTAGACATGACATGTTCCTGACTACACTACATTGACCAAACTTGTTTCTGACTACACTGCATCTCACAAGATTATCACCGACGATTCAAACTCACAAATTAAATATTCAAAATGGCTGCCGAAAACACTAAATATCGCTTTAAAAACTTAACGCGTCCGAAATTTTACAAAATAACTTCAATAATGACTAACTTTCGTTTTAATTCACGTTATCAGAGCACAAGAAAAAGAACATTCTATTGTCTAATGTCCTTGTGGTGATATTTGCAACCTAATCAGTCAATCCGTAGAAGGAATAAAGTTGATCAATGAGGAGAAGGAAGGAACTTGTGTTGATAATCAGAGCGAATGATCACTGCTTGGCATTGTCGATCTGAGAGTTTGATAGAAAAGCAAAAAAGCACACACACACACACACACACACACACACACACACACACACACACACACACACACACACACACACACACACACACACACACACACACACACACACAAGAAGAAAAAAAGAGAGCAAAAAGCAAACAAAGCAAGCAAATAACAACAACAGCAGCAACAACAACATTAACAGCAACAACAACATTAACAGCAACAAGGCCATGTCAAGACATGAAAGCTACGTAAACAAAATACCTATCCATAAATTTTGAATGATCAGTTATCTCTGAAATTAGAGTAGCATGAAATAACACATCTTCCATGCCAAATTCAGTCTAGAGATGCCTTTGAAAGTAATCGTTAGAAACAAAATAATTATGGACACGTCTTTGTTTCAGGGACACTAATGATGGAAAGAAAGAGGGGAAGGGCTGAATATTTGACAAAGGAGGGGAAAATAACGTTTCTGTATGATTAAATCAAAAATGAAAATATTTTTGAAGATAAATTACTTCTTATCACGGAAAATAATGAAACCACTACCAGCTAAATCGTCTTGTCAACTGGTGTCTGTAGCATGAGCGGCAAGGACTCAGCTTTGTTTATTTTAGGATGGGATACGGCCTGCGAGGCCCATTTGGCAGGCAGGGGGATGACCCGACTTCCAATCATTCTTCTGACTGGCTGGAAACCTTTGTTTTTCTCTTCCTGGTTCATGTTGGATCGAGGTCTCATAACATCTGTCAGTGTCGATGCGCTTGAAAGCACGTCCGGCTTGCAGGAGAAACCTAATAAAACTATCAGCCAAATCTCCAAACACTGCTGCGTGCTGAGCCAAGGCATCCCAATGGTAAAACAAACAATACCACCATCTTTCTTTCCTATTCCATTGAGCAATTTCTGACTTTGTTCTGGGTCTACTCAGTTGAACATCTTCTTCGCATATTTTACCACAAGGTTTCCATCTTAATTGTAGCTTTGACCTCTTCAGGGCACTTATGTATTTCACTCACATACATCGACATGATAGCAAAACCAAAACAACCTCAATAAAATTGGATGTCAACACAGTTTGTCACCTTGCATGGTGAAATACCACCTGTTGTGTGCCAAGATACTGTAAATCACTGTTACTGTCTATATGTCTGTCCAGTTTGCTCTACGTCTTGTTATTAGTAATAGTTCATCAGCACACCTATTTTGGTTACGGAGATCAGTAGTACAGAAAATATATGACTGACAAATTAATGTTCAGCGACTTGTTCAACCGTCATTATGAACTTGACTTTGAACAAAGCAAGCCGCGGTCTTTTCACAAGGCAGTCTGGCTTATGATGGTGTCCCATCAAACTGAGTTTGGTTGCAAAGGGATCACCAGTGCTGGAGACATAGTAGAAACGATAATATGACCCCACACTGTAACCTTGACCTTGAAGATAGCAAAACATTTGCACATGACACTGGCTCATAATAATAAATTTCCATATTACGTTTGGCCACAAAAGGTTAAATCGTTCAGAAGATATCATCCGGGTAAACAGTCAATGATATTTTGAACCTTTGCATGCTGTGACCCTGACCCTGACCTTGAAAACAGCAAAGCACACATTCCACAAGACACTGGGTGGCTGTCTTTCATGCTGATGTATCACAGTACCATGTTCGGTTACTACAGTTTCAGCGGTTCAGAAGGTACCATCCGGACAAACATTAAATTGAATTTTGAATCACTACTGTGACTTTGACCTTTTACACAACAATAGCACATTTTGAAAATATGTTTAGGCTTTGATGGTCCATCAACAAAGTTCTTTTGCCAGCAGGGAGAGGGCGGTCATGCTTGTGCAGGTCTCTCTACGAAATCATTAATTTCTTAGTTAATTAGCACCCGGACCAAGAGGATATTGTACCCAGGAGGAGCCCTAGTTCCGAGGAATACGCCGGTATGTTCGTTTTGAAAATGTAAGGGCCCAGCGCAAATTTCTTTCAAGTGGCCACACGTTTTTTTGAGCCGCCATGCTGTTTGTTGTCAGTAGGCCCACGGACTGTGCGGGTGGCCGGCGCTAGCTAAGGTATGAGCATTGCACAGTACTTTGTCACGCCTCACAAACGGCCTCTTTCTTCAGACTCGTCAGAGTGTGACACCCCACAGAAAGACAAACAAATTAACAAGAGACCGCGCATCACTGACACATTTAAAGAAGAAACAGATGTTGACACTGATCACGAAGAATTAGACATGTCTGTGCAAGAGTTAGTTACTCAGTGAGATGAACAAACGACTGGACAATGTAGCAACAAAGGATGATATCAGTGAAATGAAGCGTGAACTGCAGTTGCTCACACAAACATTTACAGAGAAAATAGAAAAACTCGAGGGGAGAGTGTTTGAGACAGAAGCAAAAACCGAAGAGATGGAGAAAAAAATGGACAAGTTAAAGAAAATGAGTCGCTGAAAAATATGCTCAGTGCACATGAACAAGAGATGAGAAAAATGCAGAAAGAGCAGAACGATCCACAGCAGTACTCTAGACGCTGGAATCTACGAGTATTCAAGGTGCCAGAAGGGGACGGCGAGACGGCGGATGACTGCAGAAAAAAGTGCTGCGACATCTTCAACCAGAAGGTCAACGTCAAGACTTCAGTGACG
This sequence comes from Alviniconcha strummeri, assembly GCA_963584105.1. Taxonomy (NCBI): domain Eukaryota; kingdom Metazoa; phylum Mollusca; class Gastropoda; family Provannidae; genus Alviniconcha; species Alviniconcha strummeri. Next base: position 18,654,386 of record OY757550.1, on the reverse strand, counting down.
GACATCGAGGTGGCCCACAGGACCGTCACTCCCACTAGCACCAAGTCGAGACCTATTCTCTTTAGGTTCTTCGACAGGAAACTGCGAGACGAGATCTTAGCTAACCGCCGCAAACTGAAAAGCAAGGGTACAGTGATTGGTGAGGACCTAACATTTGCCAACCACAAAGTATACATGGCAGCAGTGAAACACTCAGCGTGCTCAAGTGCTTGGACAGTGAACGGCAAAATCTTTACCAAACTAACAAACGGTACAAAGATGAAGCTGGACATGCACACTGATGTTGATCGAACTTTCAGACGAGTGATGGGAGGTAGGCAGCCGGAGGTCCAGGTAGAAGAGACAGACAAGATGGAGGATGCCTGAGTGTGTTCATGTACCATTCATCACACAGTATACGGTATACACCGTACAGTATGTAAAACTTGTTTTTGCATCTAAGTTTGAATGCTGTGTTTTTGCTTAGTTGTTTGTTGTTATTTTTTCTTATCTTCTTCTGGTTTGTTCACCTGTAGTTCACCTGTAGTTAAGTAGGCCTATCGCCTTCGATCGATCAGTTTCAGCTTATTCAGACAAGGCTGGAAGTGAAAGCTAGAACTCTGTCTTTCCCATCAGTCTCTCTCTGTCTCTGTATCTCCTCTCTATCTCTCTTTCTGATTGTACATATCTGGTGTGTATTGTAATTTGTAGGCTTATGTGTTGGAACTCAGTCTGCCTGAATTAAGTGAATATTGATATCAGTATGTATTGGTCTTATGCTGACCTCCCCCCACCCCACCTCCACACACACACACACACTCACTCTCCATCCTCCCCCCTCCTAAATTGTTCAGGTATTAGTAAATGCAAGCGCAAATTTATATGATACTATAAACACCACAAATAACTCAACGACTCACAGTTTGTTTGTTTAATTAGTATTGTAGAGTGTTGACTCTGCCGGCATGAAATCTGTTGGGCTGATGTAGGCAGGCTGCATGCATTAGGTTAGTGTTGACTCTGCCGGCATGAAATCTGTTGGGCTGATGTAGGCAGGCTGCATGCATTAGGTTAGTGTTGACTCTGCCGGCATGAAATCTGTTGGGCTGATGTAGGCAGGCTGCATGTATTAGCATGTTACTGCTACTCATACTTTGCATGGTGCAGTTTTCACTTGAATTGGCGTGCTTGAAATTCTATCTGACAGATGTACGTGGAGTGTGTGCCGGTGTGTGTGTGTGTGTGTGTGTGTGTGTGTGTGTGTGTGTGTGTGTGTGTGTGTGTGTGTGTGTGTGTGTGTGTGTATGTGTGTATATGTGTGTGTGTGTGTGTGTGGAATGGCTATCTTCTTTGTGTACTAGTATTGTATTGATTCTGCATGAGTTGAAAAAAAGCAAAAAAAGCTGCTTCATACGTGGTGGCGTGATTAGTTATGTAGTTGTCACATCTTTTTTCTGTCATCGTTTGATGCTCACCCCACGCTGGTCTCACTGCAACGGTGGCAGTTGAAATGTCTAGAAATAATCGTGCAATACCTGTCTGTCTGAAGTTTCCGACTTGACACGTGGTAGGCTTAATCTATTCACAGGTTTATAATGCTGTTGTCTAGTTGTGAGTTAGCACGTGAACTTTGCGAACGTGAACTTTGCTACAAATACATGTGACACAGTCAAGGTTTGACATTGGTCTGATTTATCATGATAATGATCTATTGTCTTAAATCACGCTGTGAAGCCTCCACGAAATCCACGGATAAAACGCATAATCAGTCCCGTATTGCAAGGTATTTTTGAAATGACGTTCTGAGACTGAGAGCTGAAACAATCAGCAGTACAAACAACGTGTGTCCTCTAGTCTAGATCCCGTGTACCGAACCCAGTGTTTCTCTAGTGTTTAAGTTAGCACTCAAGACACGTAACAAAGCTGTCCAGGTGACAAAAGGGACTCCCTGGAATACACTTAGCTCTCTCTCTCTCTCTCTCTCTCTCTCTCTCTCTCTCTCTCTCTCTCTCTCTCTCTCTCTCTCTCTCTCTCTCTCTCTCCCCCCTCTCTCCCCCCCTCTCTCTCTCTCTCTTTCTCTCTCTATATATATATCTATCGGTCTCTGTCTGTACCCCCCCCTCCCCGCTGGACATCCTTCTTGTTTCTTTTCTTTTTTTCTTCTGTTTTGAACCAGCATTGTATACTTATTCTGTTTAACTTTGCCGTCTCTCTGCCTATTACGTTTATACAGATATATTGGGCTATTTTTGTTGAAATCGTCTTTATTAATTTTGTACGTGTATATGTATGTAAATGTGTGTGTATGTGTGTGTATATGTATGTAAATGTGTGTGTATGTGTATGTATATATGTTAAAACTGCCTGCATGAAAGGCTTTTCGCCGTATGATTAAGTGGACTGCATGAATTTGTGTTTTTGTTGAACTAGTACAGTATTGTTTGTGTTTGTGAAATTGCCTGCAAGAAATGCTTTTGCCCGACGTAAGCGGGCTGCAAGTGTACAAAACTGACTGAGGCAAATGTTTTGCTTACTTGTATTGGTTTGTTTTTGGTAAACCAGCACTATAGATGGGCTGGTAGGTATATGTGTAGGGGTGGTGTGTGTGGTTCTGTGAACTAGCATTGTGCTGTGTTGATCTGTGCTCAAATTGTCCGCATGATATGCTTTTTGCTCGGTGAGTGAGTACTAGTACTCTAATTTGTTTTTGTTGAACCACTGTTTATTGTATTTGTTTGTGTTGAATTTTGCCCGCCAGAAATGCATTCTGCCTGATTTGGACAGTGTGTGTGTGTGTGTGTGTGTGTGTGTGTGTGTGTGTGTGTGTGTGTGTGTGTGTGTGTGTGTGTGTGTGTGTGTGTGTGTGTGTGTGTGTGTGTGTGTGTTTCCTTCTCTCTTTGAAACAGTTTTGTCGATGATCTTCTGATTCTACCTGCGTGAAATGTATCGTACAATTATGAAGGAGTACATAGACTGTATAGAGGTCTTTTTTTCTTTTTTTTCTTTTTTTTTCTTTTCTTTTTTTAGACTAGCATTGCTTCTGTGCTGAATTTACATCGCAGTTTTGATCATTTCTACGTTTTTAGCTTACCCCTATACTTGGTTTAATCTGATCTCATCTGTTTCGCTTGTTTGTAAGCCAGCAGGTTGGTTTGCTAAGGCTGTTTTTATTCTCCTTGCAGAAAGCCGCATAGTCCTGTTTATACGTTGAGTTTCCAACCACTGCTGTACAGTTATGGTAGCATATCTCTCTCTCTCTCTCTCTCTCTCTCTCTCTCTCTCTCTCTCTCTCTCTCTCTCTCTCTCTCTCTCTCTCTCGCTCGCTCGCTCGCTCGCTCTCTCTCTCTCTCTCCCCGTCTCCTTTCACAATGTTGTACTGACTTGACGACCTGCGCTGGGTCCTGTGACGGGTTTTCACCCAAAGTCACCTTTTTGTGTGAATATACTTTTTTCTTGTGATTTTTTTTTATATACTGTTCGTTTGTTGTTTGTTTGTTTGTTTGTTTGTTTGTTGTTGTTTTTTAATGATTTTTGTGTTTGTCTGGAAATTAATTGCAATATGGCATGCGCTGTGGGAATGTCATAAATTTTTTTTTTGTCATACCCAATGGATGATTGTGTTGTAGTTGTTTCTGTAAATTGTCAAGGTCTCGGTAATAGACAAAAACGAAAGGATGTCTTCCATTATTTAAAAAATAAGAAATATTCCATTTATTTTTTGCAAGACACCCATTTTGAACCCAAAATGGAAATTTTTATTTCGGCGGAGTGGGGTTATGAAAGCTATTTTTCATCTTACAGTTCCAATTCTAGAGGTGTTGCTATACTGTTTAATAATAATTTTGAATTTAAAGTGAAAGACATTCACAAGGGAGACAGAGGTAATTATATAATACTGACTGTTCGGATTAAAGAAATTTATATTTTGTTGGTCAATTTATATGGACCCAATAGGGATGAACCTGAATTTTATAACACATTAAAGGAAAAGATAATGGCATTAGATAATCCTAATGTAATAATTGCTGGAGACTGGAATATGGTGCTTGATACTTTTAAAGACTACCAGAACTATAAGCATGTAAATAACCCTAAAGCAAGAGAAGTTGTTGAAAGTATGATCACCGACCTTAACCTGTGTGATATATGGAGAGATTTGAATCCAGATTGTCAGCGTTACACATGGCGGAGAACAGCTCCATTTCAGCAGGCTAGACTTGACTTTTTTCTTGTTACTGATTCAGTTGTCTCTCTTGCCGAGAATTCTGATATCAACTGCGGATATAGGACTGATCATTCAATGGTACTACTAAAATTAAAATTTAGCGAAAAAACTCCACATAAAACCTTTTGGAAATTTAATACGTCTCTGCTAAAGGATAAACAATATTTAGATGAAATCAACGAGTTGGTAGATAATATTATAGTTGAATATGCAGTTTTTCCATATGCAAGGGACTCAATTATCAATATACCTAAAGATGAAATACAATTTTTAGTTTCTGATGACACACTTTTGGACTTCCTCTTGATGAAAATTCGGTCTAAAACGATTGCATATGCAACAATGAAAAAGAAGAGAGTAAATAAAAAAGAAATTGATCTGGAGAAAGACATTCAGAATTAGAGAAAAGTGACAAAAGTCAAGATGACTGTATGATTATGAATGGTAAGAAAGCTGAGCTTAAAGCAATACGGGAGAAAAGAATTGAAGGTGTATTATTACGTTCGAAGGCTAGATGGATAGCACACGGTGAAAAGGTTACTAGCTCCCTTTGTAGTTTGGAGAAGCGACACTATACTAGTAAAAATATGGCCAAGCTTATTGATAAAGACGACAATGTATTGACAGATAATAATGACATATTACAAGAGGTAAAGAGTTTTTATGAAAAACTGTATGAGAGAAGAGATGTAGAAGACTGTGATATTTCTCAAATGGTAACTGAAATCCCACATTTGAATGATGAAGAAGCAGAGAGGATAGAAGGCGAAATTACTCTGAATGAAGCAAGCATGGCCTTAAGGAATATGAAACATTCCAAGAGCCCTGGTACAGATGGATTTAACGCAGAATTTTTCAAAGTTTTTTTTTTTTTTTGGGGGGGGGGGGGGGGAGCAATATAGGCATGTTAGTAGTTAGAGCATTAAACTGGGGTTTTAGGAAAGGGGAATTATCTTGCACTCAAAGGGAAGGAATTATTACATGTATTCCAAAGGGAGACAAACGCCGAGATTTGATAAAGAACTGGAGACCACTATCACTATTAAATGTAGTTTATAAGACAGGATCAGCTGCTATTGCGAACCGATTAAAAACTATGTTACCCGAATTAATCAATGAAGATCAGACAGGGTTTATGTCAGGAAGATATATTGGAGATAGCCTGAGACTGATATATGATATGATAGCTTATTTGAAGGAAAATAATTTGCCCGGTCTGTTACTAAACATAGATTTTGAGAAAGCTTTTGACTCAGTTGATTGGAGATTTATGTTTAAAGTTTTGAAAGCATTCGGCTTTAAGCAAGACATATGTAGGTGGATAGAAACGTTTTATACAAACATTAAGTCTACTGTAATAGTGAATGGACAACCGTCAAAATGGTTTCCGATATGTAGGGTGACCCAATTTCTCCCTATTTATTTATTCTTTGCGTAGAAATATTGGGAATCATTATTCGGGAAAACAAGAATATAAAAGGTATTTTTGTTAATAACGTTCAACATAAACTCTCACAATATGCAGACGATACGGAATTTCTTGAAAATCATTTGAAACCTGCATTACAGTTATTGATAATTTTGGAAGAAAATCCGGTCTATATATGAATGGAGGAAAGACTAGTGCAGTCTGGCTTGGCAGTAAAAGGAATTCGGTAGTTAAATATATGCAACACCTCGGATTGGAATGGAACCCACCAAAATTTAAAGTACTAGGAATCTGGTTTACAAGTGATCTGGACAACTATGAAAAAAATAACTACTCAGAAAAGTTTGCAGAAGTAAAAGGTTTATTGAGAATATGGATGAAAAGGCTTATTGCACCACTTGGCAGAGTTGCAGTTTTAAAATCTCTTGTTCTGTCGAAGCTTATACACTTATGGATTCTGTTACCAAACCCACCAGATGAATACATTAAATAGTTTACAAAAACTGTGCTATGAATTTGTATAGAATAAAAAGCCGGACAAGATTAATAGAAAGACAGTTCATAAAAGCGTACAAGAAGGAGGCCTTGGTCTTCCGCATCTGAAAACGTTTATTTCTGCTTTGAAGCTAACGTGGATTCGAAAATTCATAAATACTAATCATAAGTGGAAAAATATCGTATTGGTAAAATATCCGTTCATTAAAAATATAGAGTGCTATGGACCTAGTGTGGCAAACGCTTACTCTAAATGCAACGCATTCTGGACCCAAGTCTTCAAGGCATATGACGAATTTCACAATAAAATAAAACTAACAAACGCAGGAGAAGTACTTTCGGAACCAATCTGTTTCAACCAAAGGATTAGAGTTGGGAACACATTTCTTATGCATAAACACTGGATTGATAAAGGTATCTATTGTGTTGCACACTTTCTAAATGAGGAAGGAAATTACTATCTCACATAGATTTTCAGAGAAAATTTGACATAACTATTGATTTTGTGACATATTTCGGCTGTAAACTTGCAATAAAGAAATGTCTGCGTAATAGCGGTTTCGAATTTTGCAATAACAATGTTATTAATCTTACGGCGTGCTTGCAGAAATTGTATGAAACAAATAAGGGTTGCAAATCACAGTACGATGTATTAAACCAAAATGATGCAACTCCCAACTGCTGCTCAAAATGGGAAGATAAACTTCAAAGAAATATACCGTGGCAGTCCTGTTTTCATCAACTAAGTAAAATTTACGACGTTAATATAAAATGGTTTCAGATGAGAATTATACACAGAATAATTGGAACAAATGTGAAGCTAAAGGAGATGGGTGTCACCAACAATAATAAGTTCAGTTTTTGTTTAACTGCTAAAGACACTATACAACACATATTTTGGGAATGTAAACACAGTCAACAGTTCTGGACACGCTTTTTGGTCTTACTGAAAGAGAAGTACTTCCTGCTACAGATTAAGACTGTCTGAATGTCTAATATTATTTGGTATTGATGATAACATCAAAACGGAAAACGTTTTTGATTTTATTTTACTACTGGCAAAGCAGTATCTGTACAAATTTAAAATAGAAAAACAGCCCCCGAACATTGATATATTTAGAAGAAAAAAAATGTTATACAGATACAAAATAGAGGAATACAATGCTAAGATGAGCTACTCATGTTCAAGTTTCTCTTCCAAGTGGGAACCTTACAAACTTTTTTTGCAGGCTAATTATGCTCTCATCTACTTCTCTTTTTTCTGTATCTTCATTCATTTCATGTTTATGACTTTGAAATATTGACTGTACCAATGCCGCATGCCCTCCGGTGCCCCATGTATATATGTATGTAACAAAGCCGCATTAAAAATGTCAAAAAATAAAAGAAGAAGTTATTTTGCCCCGAAAAAAAAGGGGGGGGGGGGGGGGGGGGCGCAGAACATATCATACACTGACATAGTTGAAACAGTCACGTGTGTGTGTGTGTGTGTGTGTGTGTGTGTGTGTGTGTGTGTGTGTGTGTGTGTGTTTGTGTGTGTGTGTGTGAGTGTGTGTGTGTGGTTAGAGTTATTGTAAAGCGCGCTGTGCTGCCACCTAGTGTGGTAGATGGGCGCGCTAGAAATCCTCTTTATTAGTAGTATTATTGTGATCATATAAGCCCTTATTGTGACCTTGACCTTGAAGATAGCATCCCAATTCTTGTGCATGACACACCGGCTCAGGACGATGCACTACCATCTCAGGCTTGGATACAAAGTTGAGCTGTTCAGAGGATGTTTTCTGGACAAAGCCCGGCAGACAGATACTCGAAGCGACAGACACAAGGACACGGCGTATGCAAATGTAGTAAACACTTAACTAACTATACACAGGTAGTCAACATGAAGATGGTCATGCACAGGTCCACCTACAGATGGTATGCACAGACAGTCCACAAAAAGATGGTTATACATAAGTGGTCAACACACAGGTGGGTATGCAAAAGTAGTAAACACATAACTAACTATACACAGGTAGTCAACATAAAGATGATCATGCACAGGTTCACTTACAGGTGGTTATGCACAGGTAAGTAGTCGACATATAGGTGGCTATACAAAGGTGGTCAACACATTGTTGGCTATGCACACTAGTCAACATACAGGTGGCTATATTCACAGGTAATCAACGCACATATGGCTATACACAGGACGTCAACACATACTTGACTATACACAGGTTGTCAACACACAGCTAGGTGATTATACACAGGTGGGTTTACAATAGACAACATGCGGGGGTCTGTACACATGTAGTCAACTTACAGGTATGTGGCTATGCACAGGGTGGCAAAACTAGTAGCTACCCTTCAGTAGCTGGTCCTGAGCTGTGCGGCGAAACGCACGTTAAATCCAAGAACTCACTCAGTAACCTTCAGGAAAGTTGAGCAGTGCCTTCCTTTATAGTCCAGAAACAGTCCACACAAATTCGCACCCACTCAAGTTATTGCCTCCAAAAAAAAAGAAGAAGAGACTAGCTAGAAGCAGCCGATCTATACTAATGCAGGTAGAATGTTCAGACTATGAACCACAGCACAGCGATTGCAACATCAGTTCATTACTACTCAAAGCAAGCCTTATCGTAACCGGTGCTGTGACCCAAATTGCTCCTTTCCGTGGCGAAAAAACGCTCCAGCGAAAGTCCGAAGTGGTTGAATTCACAAAAACCATAGGCTTTAGTTACATTTGGATACGATTATTTTACCCACTTATTTTACCTGTCTTTTTAATTGACAACGTGTTAGTTGTAACGTGTAGATGTTGTTAGCATGTGTTGTGTCCTGGAAAATGTGTTTCGCTCAGATGCAACTGTCATACGTGACTGAGGGCTAAAACACAACTATCTTACTTTGTAGCTGTCTGTCTACTTGCATGTTCAGGATGAGGACACACCTCCTGAGGTTGAGGTCATCCTGAGGACACACGCACGAGGTGCGTGTTTTTTTAATTTCTCCTTTTTTTCTCTCTTTTTTTTTTTTCTTTGTTTGTGTGTGTGTGTGGCGGGGGGGGGGGGTCATTTTTTCTCTTCTTTTTTTTCTCTTTTTTTTTTTTTTTTTTTTTTTTTTTTTCTAGGGTTCAAAAATATCCTTATGTATGAATGATCCGCAGTGGTATGCTGTCTTTTAATCCAGATTTTCGGACATTTCATTTTGTCAAAATGTACCAGCATTAATACGGCAACATCTGTGTCTTGTGAAACAACGAAATTGATGGATGCTTGGTTATTTACTGGAGGCACGCCTTCGTATCTACCTCCGCATGAGAGCCTCCAAATGGCTAGTGTCTGTATCTGGGTTGGGAGACTCAATTTAAGTGGCATCGCTGAAACCACTACCAACTAAAATCGTCTTGTCAACTGGAGTCTTTAGTTAGAGTCGCAAGGACTCAGCTTTGTTTATTTTAGGAGGGAATAAGGTGTCCCATTTCAATCATTCTTCTGACTGGCTGGACACCTTTGTTTATCCCTTCCTGGTTCCATGTTGGATCGAGGTCTCATAACATCTATCAGTGTCGATGTGCTTGAAAGCACGTCCGGCTTGCAGGAAAAAACTGATAAAACTATCAGCCAAATCTCCAAACACTGCTGCATGCTGAGCCTAGGCATCCCAATGGTAAAACAAACAATACCACCATCTTTCTTTCCTGTTCCATTGAGCAATTTCTGACTTTGGTTTGAGTCAACTCACTTGAACTTCTTCTTCGCACATTTTAGCACAAGGTTTCCATCTTAATTGTAGCTTTGACCTCTTCACGGCGCTGATGTATTTCACTCACATACATCGGCATGATAGCAAAACCAAAACAACCTCAATAGAAATGGATGTCAACACATGGTGAAATACCACCCGTTGTGTGCCGAGATACTGTAAATCACTGTTACTGTCTACATGTCTGTCCATGCACTAGGTCTTGTTATTAGTAATAGTTCATCAGTACACATATTTTGGTTACAGAGATCAGTAGTACAGAAAATATATAACTGACTTCTCTCGGTTTTTCTATGTTCCGAACCAGAGTGCACGGCTGTTCCGATGCGGAGCTGTGCCGTGTTCCGATCCAGAGCACCGTCGGAACGACAGCATTTCAAGACAGATGAGACAAAAATACTGCCACACATAGGGCTTGGTATTGACGTAGAGTAAAGCAGTACATCTCGTGCCATTCGGGTGCCTGCAGATAGCATCAAGACATTGCCCAAAACAGAAGGACAATCATATTTTTAGCAGTCTGTATGAATTGTTAGAATGAAAATATTTTGAAAATATTTACAATGCCGCAAACCTAAATTTGCTATGTAAATGTGTTTTGACTGCGGTCTGTTACAGGGTGAGCTAGGCTACGTTTAATGTCTTCAAATAAGTTTGAAAGAATCTGGCATTTGCTGACCTGCATTATCACTAATTCTTGCGACGATGACCGTAATCATGTATGTAACACTACAAACTTCGATAATTCGAGCACAGTACAAATGGGCTGCAGCAGGCTACTGAGATGTGTGTGACAGGATTTCAACGAACGGTATTGTTTTTGTAATTATTATTATCAATTAATTTTCTACTAACTATGTGGTCAGTATTGTCAGTTGTCAAGGTGCGCTCACGAACACATGTGTGTGTGTGTGTGTGTGTGTGTGTGTGTGTGTGTGTGTGTGTGTGTGTGTGCACTTCTGTTGGTGGTGGTGGTGAGTGTGTGTGTGTGTGTGTGTGTGTGTGTGTGTGTGTATGTGTGTGTGTGTGTGTGTGTGAGACAGACAGACAGACAGACAGACAGACAGAGGGGGGCTGTATGGATGTGTGTGTGTGTGTGTGTGTGTGTGTGTGTGTGTGTGTGTGTGTGTGTGTGTGTGTGTGTGCGGGGGTAGGGGGGGTTGAGTGTGTGTGTGTGTGTGTGTGTGTGTGAGAGAGAGAGAGAGAGAGAGAGAGAGAGAGAGAGAGACTGACACTGACACATGGTTTATTGTGAAGGCCACCGACCCATACACAAGGTGGGAATTGGGGGGTGGGGTGTGGGGGAGGGGGGTGAACGTATATTACACTTCAGCACTATCTTCGACGATTTGATGGACGATGTACATTGTTCTGCATACATTTACCATTTCACATTGCATAGTCATGAGCATACGATATGTCACCTTCGTACAGAGTGCTGGATAACTAGCATAAGATACATCACATTCGTACAGAGTGCTGGATAACTAGCATAAGATACATCACATTCGTACAGGGTGCTGGATAACTAGCATAAGATACATCACGTTCGTGCAGAGTGCTGGATAACTAGCATAAGATACATCACATTCGTACAGAGTGCTGGATAACTAGCATAAGATACATTACGTTCGTACAGGGAGCTAGATAACTAGCATAAGATACATCACATTCGTACAAGGTGCTGGATAACTAGCATAATACCTATATCCCATTGCTTGACAGTTGCAAACAAGTACATGGTTACGAAGCCAGCATTTCGTCTCTGTGCTTCAGAGCGTAAAAAACAAACATTGCAACTTTCCTGTTAGCATCAATACTTGGGTTTCAAATACAGAATTAAGAGAGGGTTCAACATCATTCTCAGTAAACTCCTCAAGTATTTATGTCGGACAACAGCATAAACAGGGCATATAAACAAGAAGTGTGTGTGTGTGTGTGTGTGTGTGTGTGTGTGTGTGTGTGTGTGTGTGTGTGTGTGTGTGTGTGTGTGTGTGTGTGTGTGTGTGTGTGTGTGTGTGTGTGTGAGAGAGAGAGAGAGAGAGAGAGAGACACACACACACACACACACACACACACACACACACACACACACACACACACACACACACACACACACACACACACACACACAGAAAGAGGGGGGGGGGGATCTCTGTGTGTGTGTGTGCGTGCGTGCTTGCGTGCGTGGGACGGGCGAAGGGCGTATGAATGTTGATACGCATGTGAAGGAATAGGATGAGAACAATGATAATCATACTTGTGACCATTATATATCAATGATATTAATGTGTGTACTACTGTTTATTCTACAGCGAATTTCCATCAGTAATATGTATGCTATTAAATGATGCTTGTGGTATTGATCTTGCCTGTATCTTGTTGCGGTTTCTTAAAGTGTGAATCCTTTATAATGTCGATTTGTTGTTGCTAAGATTTGTTTTGTTATCAGTCAGTCAGTCGGTCATTATCATTATTGCCACATGTCAAAAATTAAACATACACATGGAATGAGGCATGTTGCTGAGAGCATTCACTTAAGTCATACACACATTCACAATGACATCAACAGGTAAACAGTACACACACGACGGTAATAAGCTCGACAAAACAGGAAAAGACTAACAGATTAAGAACACATCACGTTTTTCCTTTAAATGTAATACTTGACTAATAGGTATTCCAGACTGGGACCATCTTGGTGAAGAATCAAATAATGAAAGAATCAGCACACAATGGAGTTAATTAGCGCTCGAAAGACGTCAAACAAGCCAAACAAGGAAGACCTGAGTCGCCTACCATAACTCGCAAGTGCATGCGCATAAATACAAGGTACATAAACTCCACCGGAGGTACAGTGAATTGAAGACATGTACAGTGCGACGCGCACTTGCGCAATAGGACACATGCACAGTTTTTCTGCATATTCAAGAACGCGACCGTAGG
>OY757550.1:18552646-18637646 GCA_963584105.1 Alviniconcha strummeri | reverse complement strand
AGATTCGAACCGAGGTCCCTCTGCTTACCAGCCTCTAACGCATTACCGCTAGGCCAAACCGGCTCACTGCATTTGTTGCCTATTTCTCGGGCTTTTGTAACCATGCCTCTGAGACGATGACTCAGTGACGTTGACAGAGGGTGGGCAGTGGCATGGCTGAATGAGCAAAAGTGTGGGAAGTTGACAGACATCCTGTATCGAGCCACTCAGTCATTTAAACACTGACAGACCGATCTGCCAACACCGGAAGTGTGGCAGAGGCACTGATACGTCTCGACGTCGTCTGCCATAGACAAGGCAACACTGCGGGGCCAAGGTGCTCTTCACTGACATGGCAACACTGAGGGGCCAGGGTACTCTTCACTGGTGTCTCGACGTTGTCTGCCATGGACAAGGCAACACTGAAGGGCAAGGTTGCTCTTCACTGATAAGTCTCGACGTCGTCTGCCATGGACAAGGCAGGGCAAGGTTGCTCTTCAGTGATACATCTCGACGTCGTCTGCCATGGACAAGGCAACACTGCGGGGCCAAGGTGCTCTTCACTGACAAGGCAACACTGAGCGGCCAGGTTGCTCTTCACTGATACGTCTCGACGTTGTCTGCCATGGACAAGGCAACACTGCGGGGCCAGGGTGCTCTTCACTGATAAGTCACGATGTCGTCTGCCATGGACAAGGCAACACTGAGGGGCCAGGGTGCTCTTTACTGGTGTCTCGACGTCGTCTGCCATGGACAAGGCAACACTGCGGGGCCAGGGTGCTCTTCACTGATAAGTCACGATGTCGTCTGCCATGGACAAGGCAACACTGAGGGGCCAGGGTGCTCTTCACTGGTGTCTCGACGTCGTCTGCCACGGACAAGGCAACAATGAGAGGCCTGGGTGCTCTTCACTGATGAGCTTCTATTCATCATGTCCTTTAACGAGAGAAAGTTTGAGTCTGGAGACGTGAAGAATAGCCTCTCTTCCACGCATGTGTGAGGGAGCACGATCGTTATGAAGCGGGTCACTCATGGTGTGTGTGTGTGTTTGTGTGTGTGTGTGTGTGTGAGAGAGAGAGAGAGAGAGAGAGAGAGAGAGAGAGAGAGAGAGAGAGAGAGAGAGAGAGAGAGAGAGAGAGAGAGAGAGAGAGAGAGAGAGAGAACTGATTATTGTTTAAAATTTAATGCATACATTATTGTTGATCTTGTAAAGCGCGGTGTGCTCACCCTTGTCGGTGAGATACGGCGCTATAGAAATGACCGCTGTTAGTATTATTATTATGATGATACGAGGACACACACACACACACACACACACACACACACACACACACACACACAAACACACACACACACACACACACACACACACACACACAAACACACACACACACACACTACTACTACTACTACTAGTGATGGTTGGTAGCACGAGAAAAAAGAAAACGAGAGATCAGTATGCAGAAGAGAAGAGGTGGGTTTTCAGTTTGGACTTTAAAGAAGAGAGTGAAGACAAATGCGGCCTGACAGAGAGAGGTAATGATTTACTAAATTAGTGTAGTGACACTTTGCCAGTCTAGTTGTTGGTAGTAAATGGACTGAAATGGAAGAGGACATGCAAAATATTGAACTGACAAAACATCAAAGGACAGATAGATGAATGGTCTTTAACGACCAGTCAAGCATGACGCATTATCAGGGCAATCATATGGGGAACTTAGTCAACGGAACAAAGCGAGTTATGAAGCTTCATACCTCGCTGTCATTCTTCATGTTGCAATCTTTGTTTGGGTTTGGGCTCTTGCTCTTACTTCTTACTCTATGTGCTGTGTTTAAAGAAATAAAGATCTAAACACGTAAAAGGTTCAAAAGAACGCTTATTCATTGGGACACAAACACACAGTCACAAATTCTGTCAAACTACAGAACGACACTTAACAGTTAAATGGTTAAAAACGATCAAAAATGAGATGAGTTGCGAAATTACTTTTTTTTTTTTTTTTTTTTGGTTGAGCTACGTTGTTTTCCTCTCCAGCAGAATGTTCTGGACAGGAAACAATATTTTTCTGGACAGGAAAACAACAAAGCTCAACCAAAAAAGGTATTTCGCTACGCATCTCATTTTGATCGTTTTTAACCGTTTAAATGTAAAGTGTCGTTTTGTAGCTTGACAAAGGGGATTACCCGAAAAAATTATGATTGTGTGCTTGTGTTCTAAGAAAGCGTTCTTTTGAACCTTTTATGTGTTTGGATTTGTTCTAGAACGCTAACAGTCGTACTTATTTCAGATTTTGTACATAAACATTTTGATTTTGACAGACCTGAGTCACGTGTAACCTTTTGCAGCACCATTGTGCGGCAGCATATTTTACACCTATTATGTTGTTAGGACAGGTTTAATCTCCATGAAACAAGCCTTACGGCCACCTAACATCAGTGCTGACTGGAGATTAGTTTGCCTGTGGTTCTCAAATGTATGCGTACACACGTGCGCCACGCCATGTCCACATTACTTTTCTAAACGACACCCAACCAGAGTTCAACTCCCTGGCAAAGCGAACGTAACCCAGTTTCAGCGAGTCTCAACCCTGAGCAGAAAGTTTTTTGGACTAATTGATGCTCTTGCACATTAAACCCACGGGGTTCTTACAAGCATGGTAGAGTATACTACTCGAAAGAATTGAAGGACCACTTTTATGTATTAAATTGTAACAGATACTGCGCAACACAAATTTGGACTGGCAGTAACAGGTACTGTGAAAGGGGGCATAGCTTTGAAAAGCACTCTGTCACTGTTAATCGTGCTACAGTGGACACTACAGCACAGCAAAATAAACACATCACACATAAAAATGGCCTCATTTTCAAAGCGTCTAGCCGAGACAGCAGGTTCAAACTAAAACTAGTGAAAGAAAATTTAATTGCACGTTAAAGCCGTTTCAGTTCTAAACACACATGTATATTCAGCGAACTTGGCAATACTGACGGGTATTTACTGCCCAACTTCTGGGGCTTTTGTAACCATGCTTCCGAGATGACTCAGCGATACTGACAGAGGCTTGGCATGGCTGAATGATGGAGAGGCAATGCGGGAAGTTGTCAGACGTCCTGTAGCGATCCACAGGATGACCCAGGTCCAACACCTGACAATGCTCAGCGATGAACGCGAGCCAACCGCCCACCTTATGACCTCAACCAGATGCGGCAAACAATCCCTCAAAAGACTCATTCTAAGGTTGGTCATGTCCATGAGGCAGCATTGCTTGGACTGCATCCACGCCAATGGTGGTCACGCACACTTCTTTGCTGTTTGGACTGCATCCACACCAAGGGTGGTCACACGCTTCCGACTTTGTTGCTTGGATTGCATTCATGCCAAGGGTGGTTGCACACCCATCCAAATTTGTTCAGTTGCAATGACTGCATTTGACTGTAATCAACGTAAAACAGGGCATGTCGACTTTTGGTCATGGTATTGTGCGTAGTCAATTGACAAATGGATGAAATTGTGATTGGCTTAAAGTTACATTGACAATTTTTGATTTGTTTGCGAGTATGTGTAATTTTTGTTGTTGCATACTTTTGAGATATGGCCCTGGGCATCAAATAAAGAGCAGTTTGCTCTAACAAGTCACGTCAAGTGTTTGTTACAGTGGTGCAGGAAACAGCTGCTCACTGTGCTAGGGCTGCACTCATCACTAAGTGTATTTTGACAAGCAGCAGCAACTATTGTAGATGCCTGTGTTGGACTTTCTTGGGTGTGCCATGGTGTAACCAGAGAAAACCAGCATGCAAGAGAGACCCCCAGAGAAACTTTAGAAAGCAGGAAAAAGTCTCGCACACATACATGCATCCAGACTCACACACACAAAAAGAAGCCAACATCTAATTCACAGGACTAAGTTTATGACATGTTGAACAAGGAGTGATTTCTTTTTTACATGCGGGCCCCCCTGTAACTGACAGTGTTGATGGGCTGTGTGACCTGCAGGCCAGCAATGTTGGCAAAGTCCTGAAACACAGACCACACAGGTAAGCACAAGGTCCATAATTAAAGCACAAGGTCCATAATTAAACCCACTGGCAAAGTCCACTCATGGGTCTATGATACATCATAAAATGTTGCAAAATCCCCTCTGTAATGAAAAAATATACTCTGAAATCATCAACTTTACCTTCAGTCTCAACTGCCCTAATTTGTGGACTACAAGGAGATATCTTCCCCCCCAAATTTGACCCCTGGACCTTGTAGTCAGTCGTGCCTTATCAGTGAATAAAATGTGGTGCCCATGCATTTCTGAAGAGTAATGATGACCACGCTGAACCCAAATCAGCTGCCACATCAGACACAGAAATGGTAAACTGAACAGTGATATT
The DNA here is from genome assembly GCA_963584105.1 of Alviniconcha strummeri. Taxonomy (NCBI): domain Eukaryota; kingdom Metazoa; phylum Mollusca; class Gastropoda; family Provannidae; genus Alviniconcha; species Alviniconcha strummeri. The sequence continues at coordinate 18,633,290 of OY757550.1, read as the reverse complement.
TTCTGTACAAAATCCTTGAAATGTCATTTGGGATGACCCTACCAGCCTAGTCATACTGTCAGTGTATAGCAGCATTTACTCAAGGGTGGAAAATTATGAAACTGAAAACAAATGCACATTAACACTGAATCCTAAATGAGAAACAATGAAGGCAGCCTCAACATTATCTCATTACCAAGTCCCACAGCTGAGAACTGGGTTAACCAACTACTGTCTGCTTTGCTGTCTTCAAAAAATGTTGTGCACACTGTTATGATCAGTACCGACTTCTTGTAAATGGAAAATTCACTGAACATTTCCATTTTCCAGTATTATGGCATAATGGCACATGCCTCTGTGCTTGACACAGGTGTCCATAATGTCTTGCTTGTCAGCTATAATACTGCCAAAGTTGTGCATTGTATTTGGGAGTGCTTTATCTTGGGAACTTTTCAGTTTTACGGTATTTGATTTGAGACAATGGTCTGAAGAACTTGAGCAGATCACGCCTGAAAGTGAAACAGCGAAAGGCAGTCTTGGACCTCTATTTACTTATTTATTGAAATCACAAAGCACTGATAGTAGTGAATTAATATCCTGCACCTTGTATCTAGCCAATGAATCAGTCTCAAAACAACATAGAGACAAAAATACTCACCAGTGATTTCAACATCTCCTTGGTGTCTGGGTCAACCTCAATGATATCCACATCAAGTGCAGAGACCTGGAACACACACACACACCAATGCAATTAGTCCAGCACACAACAATGTTAGAAGATGCATTAAAAAGAGAACCATTTTTCTAAAGCAAAGTTCACACACAAAACAAAATCACTGAAAATCTACAATTCTGCAATCTGTGAGGCCAAATGGATAACAGCACTATTTTCAGTATCCTTAAACTTGGGACCCTCCATGGCAATCAACATTCTTCAGCGTGACTGCCAAAGGCCTTCAATAAAATGTGTTGTCATACAGCTATGGATTTGTGTGTGCGTGCATACGGGCATGGGTTTTTTGCAACTGTATGAGAGGGGTTTATTCTGCATTAAAAATGCTATTTCTGCGAATCTGTGACCCCTGGTACTGACTGCACACTCATTCGAGTAACAGTTTGTAAAAACAGTTCATAGTTTGACAGAAATGATCAGGCACAACTTAACTGTTTCACTCTGAAGCCAATATGTACAACAACAACAAAAAAGCCCAATACCACCAGCAACAGGACATCAACTGGTGCAAACCAAACAGCATCATGAACCCCCACAAGTGAACAATTGGATTTCAATGCCCAGTCCACTGCATGGATGTCTGGAGTACACAGGACTGACAGACAGGAAGCTCACCTCTGGCACATAGTTGTCCCTCCTCTCTCTCTCCTCCTCCTGCAGCTTGATGGAGATGCCCCGCACTGGACCACGCTGGATGCGTTTCATCAGATGGGTCACAAATCTGCCATCAGTCAAAATTGCCTCAGCATAAGGTGTCAGTTTAACCAAATTAAGTTAAAGCATTAATTATACTTCAAAGTGCTGGAGGTCACACCTGGCATGTAATCTTGGTCCCTGAAAACCCAGAGGGTCACAGTGTAACTTTGCAGGGTCATAACCATTACTAAATTAGTAAATACCAGACTTCCATTATGACACATAGGGAAGACAAAACTGCCAGTCTGAGTCAGTAAGCCACAATGACATAACCATGCTACCTGAGCACTGACCAGTATTGGAACATATACAAAAAGTTCAGTACATTTCACATTGGGTCTAAGCATGTGTACTTTTTTTTAAATCTTTAAAAAACAAACATAAAGTTTTTAGCATGGACAAAGATTTCTAACATTAAAAACTCAAAACAAAATTAGTCATACATTTTTATGTCTAACTACAAGAAGACATGATTTTTCTACAACTGTCCAAGCCCTGAATTTGTGTAACTTTAGGTATGTACATCAATGCGTGGGAAGCTATAGCCCATTTTTATCTAAAGGCATCCAGTTCAAATAGAGATACAGGCACAGCAACAGGCAGAACGTACTATTTATCACTACCATGCTGCACAGCACATACATATGGTTTTATGATACATTCTTTGAAAAAAAAGTGGCATGTCTCATTGTCTGTGTATGGCTTGTTGAATGTAGATGGATGCATATGGGGGGGGGGGGGGGGGGGGGGCAAGAAAGGTGAGAAGACACACAATTTGTTGTTGTCGTTGAGAGTATCGATCATTGAATCTGAGTGGGTGAGCGGCGACTGACTGGTGTACGAATGTGTGTGTTGTGTAAATTACAGTATTATTTGCTAGGAGATAATGGTAGACCACAATGTTTAAGGTTTTGTTTGTTAAAATGTATGTTAATGTTAATTGTGGTTTTTGTCATGAGTTGCAGTGAGACAGTGCAGTGAGTTTAACTGTGGTTAGAGAATAGTGCTTTATAAAAAATATTTATTCACCCACTTGGTCCCAGACCAGCAGCTGCCCTTTCGCTACGAAATCCCTTGCAAAGGGAAGTAACTGTGTCAAATGATCCCGGAATACAACTTTAAAAATCAATAATAAACACCAAACAAAAGTTTCAGCTCACTTCGTATTTTTCCCAGTTTGCGAATACAGTATTCTTGTATATCCAACAGGTTTTTATTTTTTTCATTAAAAAATAAGAGCATAATTTTTTTTAATCCCAAGTCATCACTGTCTGCATCTGAATGTCAGTTTTTCGGGGGCCTATGGGGTAACTGACTTTGCAAAATTTCCAGTCTGAATCTCCAAAGATGAATCTCCATGAGTCTGTTAGGGTGCCCACGGTAAGCGACTGAGCCAAATTTGCAGTTCAAATATCAAAGGCTGAAGCTCCGAAGCCACTGCCAACAGTAGGGATTTGTTTATTTTCGGCCATCTATCATGCATCTATCTCGCGACTTTGAAAATTCACAGCGCCTCTCAAACTTTGCTCAACGACATTGCTGGTAGTAGTAAACAATAGCAGAAACGAGGCTGAAAGTCTTGTGAGAATCCTGTTCCTATTTGCATAAGCTGAGATGCTAGTATGGAGCGTATGCTAGACGGCCGCTACTGGGCGGTCTGGGGTTTCGTGGAAAGGAAAAAGAGTGGGTGGTGACGGGTGGTCTGGGACCAAGTGGGTTGATATTATAAGGGTGTAACAACAGCGAGTATGCTTGTTCTCTGTCTCGGGCAGTATGGTGATGAAATAGTCAAGTTGGTCATGACACATATGCACTTATATTTATTTTTATCCCTGCCTTACAATGTTAAATTTGGAATGATAAAGATGAAAGGACATCCCACAATACAACATCTATCCTGCATAATATATACAACACATACCCAGCAATTTTGTTGCGGAGCTTCTTGCTGGGGATGATGGCAATCTCCTCACATACTCTCTTGTTGACATGGAAGTCAAGGGTGAGCCTGGTGTAATACTTTTCAATGATGACACGGGCTGCCTTCTTCACAGTCTTTGTCCTTACGCGACCCTGCAACCAACAGAATAACACTTAACCTCAGTTACAGCTACACATAAACACACACATAAAAGACAAGACAGTTACTTGTACAGTTGTAGGCAACTCCCCATTTCTTCTCATGGCTACTGTTAAATGAATCTCACTCTCAGTTCTTACTCTGCTGATGGAAAATCATTCTGATAAGTGATATGGATGGATGGATGCTATGTTTGCAGAGTTGGCAGGGCTGCCACCAGCAGAGTAATGACTAAAACTGGCATGGTGAACCAAGAGAAAAGGTTGGTGTCATTTGAGGAAAAAAAACTTTAAAAAAATTATATCCCTAGTGTCACTGTCTGTCACTGTGTCAGAACAAATCATTATACATGAAATGTTAAACAGTGAAATTGTACAACCAAAAGTGACATATCTGACAGAACTGAACTGAGGTGAAGAAAGGGCAATGGGTATGTCACCATCTGCAAAGCATTACAATTCTGAAGTACTGTGCAACTGGGTGAACTGCTACTTCACATTACTTTGTTAAGACTTGAGAATTGATCATACAGTTAAAAAACAACACCTGCCCAGTGGCCCTTTAAAGTTGTATCAAGGTGTCCCATGGATCCCTTGTAAATGTTCAATTTCTTAGTTCAACTAATTACTATTATACTAATGGGACTGGAACTGGAAGTGGGACAAGAAGTCCTTAATTCAATAATTGGTTATTGGGTGATCTTCTGCTTCACCTTACAAGTTACATAGTTAATGTTAAGAACTGAACCTTCAGTCTGAAACTGTCCAAGGCCCTTTTAAAGTTGTATCATGGAGTTCCATGGATCCTCTTGTAAACGTTCAATTAATTAGGTCAAATACTCACTAATGGGGTTGGTCCTGGGACCGGGAGCCCTGCATCCTGATATATCATTTTTAATTTTATCAAGTAAGGGACTCTATACAGTACATAACTACACTGAAGCAAAGCAGCACAATAAAACTAACAACTGAACTTATGTTTTATTCAAAAGCTGGTTTGGTCTACATCAGTACATGAAACTGATCAGCTGGTGATATAAATAATACAGTATTGTGAGTACATTACTACATGTACTAGTACAGTAGTAGTAGTAGTACATGTAATGTGCATTTTATTTCACTTATACTGCTGCACTGAGAATGCGATCAGGAAATATTTTTAAAATTACCAATTCTGGCTATTCTGAGTAATAATAATCGTGCGTAGGTCTTCATGCACAGCCAATAGCCTACGTACGAAAGTACAAATGTGAAAAATAAACTAACCCCGACTCCGACGTTCACGCGAGGATTACTCGTGAACAAAAAGAAAATTATTCAACGGATTCGCCTGTTTCTTTGCAACCTATTGTTTGGACCTACGTTCAGAGCAAAATAAAGATGTTATGAAGCAGAGGAAAGACAGATGGTAGTGATTTTGTTGAGAATTACACATGCACTCGTTCTTACCATTTTGGTGCTTAACCGGAAAGGAATAACCGGAAAAGGAAGTAAAAACACAAACAGAAAGTTTTTACCAAATCGAGATATTGCCGAAACAATATAAGAGTTGAGGGTAAAAGAAAATTGTCTCAGCTTTTCAAATTATAATTGAGTTAATATAAGCAGCAACCATATTTTTCTAAATATTGTCAGTACTGACGAAGTATAACAGCTGGTTGCATTATTTGAGTAGACTAAAAAATTGCATTCGTATTGTTCACAATTCACATTTTGTATCAGAAGCGCGCCGGCATTGTCTGAAGCGCAAAGCGTCATTTGTAAATTTTTGTTATTTTTCTTCGCTGTTTCTACAATATTATGGCTGATTCTGGCAGAGGAAGAAGTGAAACAAACGGAACTAGAAGGTTACCTTTTATTTACGTTATCTCTTCCGACATTCCAAACTGTTTGCAGACCTTTATTCACCATCGACTGAAAAATTGCCTTGCCTTGTGTCGCCAGCTATTTTTTTTTTAATATTTTTTTTAAAGTTATTAATATTACTCGTTTACTTTTCGATCTGGTTCGACAGCAAACAAATTCTATCAACAGTCATTGATAGCTCTAATTCCAGTATTAGCAGAAATGTGCCCCCGCCCCAAAGAAATTACGGCGGAGGGGTTTACCATCATACGTTTGTGTTGTGAATACAACTGTACAGTAACACTAACAGTATACATAATACATGTACTACTAACTACTACTACTACAGTACTAGTTAACCAATTCTGTCATTGTTAAGCAGTACTGTACTTCTCTAGGACTTTGTAGGACTAGGAGAGTGAACGTGCAGTTTATTTGTTTCTATTCAACGGTTTAGGCATTTTCAGAAGTGTGCCCCTGCCCAAAGAAATGACCAAAAGGATTTACCATCATAAGTTTGTGTTCTGAATCTTTGCCTGTGCACATACATGTACTAGTTAACTAATTCTGTCATTGTAAAGCAGTGCTATGCTTTTCTAGGACTCTGTAGGAGTAGGACTAGGGGAGTAAACGTGCAGTTTACTTTGTTTCTGTTGACTATTCAACTGTTTAGGCATTTCATTTCCAGTTTTTGCCAGTGTTTTGCTCTTCTCTGTCAGTAGCGCAGTGACTACATCAGTACATTAGCACACTGTACATAAAATGTTGACAATAACTTTTTAACTTGTCAGTATGTCACTGTGTCAGCGGTATGTGAATGTCAGATAAGCACAGTTTCTGTTTTCACTGACGCTGTTTTACTTTCACTGTTTCAGTGTCAGTATGTGTGTTAGAGCAAACTAAAAAAATTGTTTGCTTTAGTTTAAACACCATTATGACATATAGCATTATAGGTGACTATGGCAAACTTTTCACCAGTTCAGTGTCACAGAACTTCTGAATAGTTTAAACTATTGATATATTATTGTTAAACTTAAAGGCACTGAATGACTCAATGTATTTTTAAAGTCAGCATGTCCTTGCCATAACAGATTTTTCAGTGTTGGAAAAGTATTAATTTTGTCAGCATGTCTCTTGATCACATGTTTTTGAAATAACATCACAATCGTAAGATTAGCCAGCCTATGAAACAGCAGAGACCAAGCAAAGCAATCACTCAGGCCACATCGCTCAGGTGTGTGTCAGTGTTTTGCTGCTTTGAAATGATCACAATGCTGCTTTACAGGGGACCTTTTTGTGTAAATGCATGAGATTTTCGCAATTGCGTGATGGGGTTTATTTTACATTAAAAGCATGACCCCTTTACAACTAATGAAGTGTGCAAAAATAAGCACAAAAGTATCAAAGAAATGAAATGGTCATAAAGGTTGTTGTTTGGTCAAAATTCATAGACACCAGAGAGAGTAACTTTGTATTTTATGCCCAGTCAACCATTACAGTTAATTAGTTATATTACTTTTTATTAGGGTGAACACTGGAGAGAAAGAGAGGGAGATATCTTGAAGATGGCTGACTTTCTGAACACAGATTCTGTTTCTTGTGCTTTTACAGGCAGGGGAGTAGCAGTGGCAGACGGTCCCGTTCACCAGTGGACAGGTCAAGGTCTCGGAGAGATGAGCCTCGTGGCGACCGGCGCAGGGGAGATGGAGGTCATCCAGCCAGAATCATGGTGAAGAACCTTCCATACGAGATTAAGTGGCAGATCATCAAGGACACCTTCAGGAAGGAAGGTACTGTGGGCTAGCATCTGTCTGCAGGCGTCTCATGACACTGACACTAGTAACAAGTACAGTAAGCCTCTGGGCCAGTTTTGACCAGTCTGGGTAGTTTTAGTTACTGGGGTGGCTGTCTGATGGGGTTTGAGTGGTGTGTATGGATTCAGTGATGTGTGGGTGTGTCTGGTTGATGATAGTGGTGTGGGTGTGGTGTGTATGGATTCAGTGATGTGTGGGTGTGTCTGGTTGATGATAGTGGTGTGTGTGTGTGGATCAGGTGAGGTGTGTGTATGTGGGGGGGGGGGGGGGGGGGGATCTTGGGGAGGTGGCCAAGAGGGATGGTTTTCTGCTGTGATAATTTATATTTTTATTAATTGTGGATATATTTTTTTAATCCAGTATGTCTGTTTATTATTAAATTAAAATTAAAATGCTTTGATGTTGCTTGGATGTTCTTTTTATGTGTCAATGTGATGTTTTTGTGTATTAATACTATTATTATTGTCTACTGTCACTGAGTACTGTGAGTGTGATGTGGTATATGTTCAGCTACATATTTAATTTCGCTGATGAGATAACAAAGGACTCTTGAATGTTGTTTTCAAATAAATGAACCGTTAGTACAATAGTAGTTAGTTGAATTGCTTTATGGGCATAATGAGGGATGATTAAAATATATTGTCTTTAACTTGCTACTGATAATCTGGATGGATGGCAGTAAAATTAGCTTCTGTTAAATATTCAGTAACATCTTATGGTGTTCATCCTCCTTATTTGCTTGGCTGTCACAGTGTCAGTGTATTTATTGTAAATCAGAAGATTTTTTGTTTTAGTGAGAACTACACTGCCTGATATTTGTTGGGAAAAGTTAAAGTTCTCGCAATACATTGGCATCACATCTTGCAGGAAGAAAGGGGGGGTGGAGGTGAAGCCCCATCTATTTTAATGTGCTTGCTGTGATAGTCAAAGTGGAATGACTATAACTTGTATAACTTTAATCATGGAATGTTTTTCAAAACTGAACAAATTACAAAGTTTAAGAATCTGTTACGCAAAAAATGGATTATCTCCACTGATCTGCTAAACCAGAAGTGAATGCACTGTAAATAGATATTTGTCATCTGTGCTGTACAATTTTCATTTTGATGCATAGTTTATTTTAATATTTTTATCGCTGCTGCTTTTTTGTGAGTTTACAGTTTGTAATGCACTGAAGAATGAAGGCTGTCACATTATATAAAATGGATGAAGTAACCTGAAAATGTCAGTCAACTGTGTATGTTAAAATGAAGCTGCAGATGAGTACCATTTTCATCTCTGTCCACAGTTGGTGATGTTGCATTTGTTGATGTGCTTGAGGGTCAAGATGGAAAGTCCAAAGGAATTGCGTGAGTAATTTCACTTGCTACAACAGAAAATGAATGTTTCTGTGGGCTCATTTTAAGTAAATACTATGAATTATGTCATGATCCTGTATGTTATTTGAATATGTATATTTAAAAAAATTGTGCGGGTGAACAAAGTACATGTTAACCTGTAATTTCTGGTATTTTACCAGTTAAGACTAGCATATACTGGGACAAAAATCAGCAATTGGTCAGCAATACCAGCTGTTATTTTGCTCGACTGGTTCTTACACATAGAAGAAGCAGTACAGAGAGAGAGTGCGTGTGGGTGGGTGTGCTGTAGATGGGAAGGGTAAGTAATTTGGTGTTTTACGGGAAGGGAGCAGTGTATTTGCTTCTAGAGTTCTAGTAGTAGTTTGACACAGTGTGTCTGACCAGTTACAGTGATTGACCGGTTTCCATGAACCCCCTTTTGCCACCTTACAGATGTCACACCGTTTAAAAAAATGTCTAGTATGATCATTGGTGAACAACAACCAACACTGCCACTGTGCCAGGTGTTGCTGGAGTGGAATAATAATAATAATAATGGTAATTTGTAAAGTGCCTACCCTGCGGCTCAAAGCACTGAACAAGCATACACACATAATGTACATTGAGACGGAAAATGTTATATATGTTAAAATAATATCGACAAGGTTTCATGCATAACTGCAAAATACACGCACACACTGTACAGACTGATAGGAGTGAAGGACAATGTGGCTTAACTGGAATATTCTGAAAGAACACACGTGCATGCACACATGTCACATACATGGACACATGCAGGCAGCTGCAGTATTCATGCTGCACTGTGTATGCAGATAATGGAAGAGAGAATTATTCTAGTGTAATTAAAACAAAATGTGTCAGATTATCCCATGTTTTTTGTTTTCATTTTCAGCATGATTGAGTTCAAGAACAAGGACCATGCCAAAAAGGCCATTGAAAAGATGCACAAATTCAAGATTGGTGACAGAGAGATTGTAGTCAGAGAGGTAGGTCATCATCATGTCAAGTTGTCAGGAGTCAGATGACTTCATTAGTGTTGAGCAGAATGGTTGAGGCCAGATTGGTTGTGTGTTGAGTCATTCAGACCAAGGATGCAGGTCATCTGTTGAGTCGCTGAGCTGAGAGAGAGAGTTAAGGTCCTTAAAGTTTTCTTCTGTTGGAGAGGTAGGTCATCTGTGGGATCACTGAAGTCAGAGAGGAAGCCTGCTGTTGAGTCACTGACCTAACTGATAGAGATGTGGGTTCTAAAGGTCATTGGGCTCAGAAACGTAGCTCGTGTGTCAAGTCACTGAGCTGAGAGATAGGTCAGCTGTTGAGTGACTGAGCTCATAGAGATAGGCATTTATTAGGCCACTGAGCTCAGAGGAAGAGGTGAACAGTGGTCCTTCTATTGTAGAAGATGAGGTGCAAGTTTCAAGGTGGAGAGGTCATTAGCATGTTGCACGTAAGATCGCTGTCTAACTGGAAATAAGCTTCTTTGAGAAAGGTCCAGAATATATTTCAAGAAGACCACAAGATGTGTTGCTTTGAAAATCCCAGTGTCATATTAAATGCCGCTACATGTGTTGCTTTGAAAATCCCACTGTCATATTAAATGCAGCTATATTTACGCAGATGAATGGTGTGTGGTAGGTGTATATATCATTTTTTTATATACACCTACTCATGGACAAGAGATAGTGAAGGGATGTGAAAATATATTTTGGGTATTGGTGCAACCAATTCTCACTGCGTTTTTTAGTATTTATAGGTTTTTGTGTAAGCACTTTGGAGATGGGTTGCCAGAAATATGCACTGTTATTATTCCTAGCACAATGGCCTGTGGGGTGAAGTAAGAGTATATATATGAGCCTGTGACAAAAGGTCGTGATCTAAACTGGGACACACTGCCTCAAAATCAAACTCCCAGTAAGCTATTTTCAGTCTTACCATTAGAAAGTGGTATGTTTCAAGTAACTATTTCAATCATCAAAAATGGTTTTGATCCAAGTGTGTGCTGTATGGCATCAAAACGGGGGTCAGGTCAGGTGTGGACGTTTGTAACAATGGACACAGTGAATGTCATAATAATACAGAGAAAAACCATTTGTATGCAATTTTAATGCTTCTGGTGCATTTAAGTAGCTGCTAGTAATAAAATCAGAGCAGGCAGGACAAACAAATTCTGCTTTAAATGTAAAGTATTATGTAATCACTGTGTCCAAATTTTGCGCTCAAGAATCTAGTTCTACAAATAATCATTTCAAACACATAACAACTTCAGTAAAGTTTTCAAACAAGGAACACTTTATTTCATAGTATACACTGTAATGATAAATGCAAAAAAAATGCAAGGCAGGAGGCATATTCACACATTCCAGCTTGTTTAAGTGGACGAACGTAACACTATGGCAGTGGAAACAGTCTATGAAAACCAAGATACTATTTCACCCAGACTGACCAAACAGCACACAACTGTAGTGAATCTAGGCACAGTAACAGTATGATATGACAGGTTAAACTTAAAGGAGCGACTTTCTGAACATGCAGATCACATTAAAACTTTAGGACAATTTATAAGACACCCCCCCCCCCCCCCCCCCAAAAAAAAAAAGAAGAAAAAAGACATCCTTTCAAACTAAACCTGTCAATCACTGTCAGTGAAAAACTGCTGCCTCACTTTGCACTCAGTGTCAGGGAAACTTTTTTTCTGTTTGCAATCAAGAAATCCCAATAAGATAAGTCCGGTGGTGAGAGCCTGAAGAACATGCTTCCTTTTTGTGTGTGAAGAACTGGATCCATACATGATTTTCTGCTTGGCACACTTCCAGAACCTGCCACAGTTATCAAAAGTAACATAATTTAATACAGACTTGAATACCAGGGACAGACAGACGTCATCTAATGTATGCTTACTAAAACTAAAAGAAAAACAACACATTAAAAATGTGATCAGGTCACAAAGTATGGCATCTTTAAGTCAGATACCTGTATTAATTTTTTCAGTATGTAAAAAAGGAAAACAGAAAAATGATACATGTACTTTGGACTGCAACAATCCTAAAGTGCCCTTACATACCAAAGGTCTTTATTTATACAAGAGCAGTGACAATTTTTATAATAAATTGTAAGACAATCTTCACCACCCACCCCCCCACCCCCACCACCGGCCCCCAAAGTCGGCCTTCATGCACAGTTAATCAATAAAAATAAAAATAAATTTACAGTGGCAAGTCAACTATTACATGTAACGCGGAAAGGAAACAAAATTAAGACTGCAAAACAAAGGAAAGGGGGACGGGGGGTAGCACTGTGCCCATGTCACGTTCACCTGCTACAAAGTTTACAGAGTACTTGTTTAATATGCACAAGCCTCCAGTCAGACGTAAAAGTTTGTAAACAACCACTTGAAGGGTAAGTAAGCTGTGAGCCATTTCAACTTTTAAATCGACCGCTTACCTAAATCAGCAATAATTACAGACATAGACGGACTGCAGACTAACGTAAGAAAAGACATCTGGACACACGTAACACAGACACAGTCACAAACTGTGTCCAAAATCTGAAATTGCCCCCTTCCCGCCATAATACGATGAAGTAAACAAAGCACACTACCAGTGCCATTTATATCACTTACTAGGGGCTAAGAAAGCATTTGTTTGGGAAAATATATGATGAGGACAGAAATTCGACACTTATGTGGGTCGTTCGTAACATTTAGGACATACGTAACAAAACAAAATAACCGGACACAGTCAGAATACTCACCGCCACCCCTTCGACGAAACCATTGTCAGCGACAAGCGGCCATGTGATGTCAACAGGAAGGCCAGTGGTAGTTTTAGAAGCGGTCAGCAGTAATTAAATGTTTGCGATGCCGATAAAATTTGCAAAAGGTCGTTCGTAACAAATGGACAAAGTTTCAGATTTTTTACGTCTGGGTAAAAAAAATGAAACACGGAAATGCCCCCAGTAAAAACATCGACTGCTTTCGGTGCGCGATTGATATGCAAATAAGAGAAGCGAAGGTCCGCAGTGAATGCAATGGCGGACGGTAGCAGACGATCTTTAAACTTACGGGAAATTTGGACACAGTCCGTTACGAACGGCCAGTGTATTTTCAGTTTCGTTTTTTTGGTTATGAAACGTCACGCATGGCTTACAATTCGACTGGATACTAAATTTAGATTATTCAGTAGTCAAATGGTGTACAAGTTGTGAAGAATAGTTCAGCTGGTTAGTTGCGGTTTTGAGCTGAAGTCAAACAACCCACGTTGTCCCACTTTCCGGAAGCCGCTTTTCGTCGATTTTCGTCAAGTATTTTTGTTTTTAATCCTCTTCTTGGTGACCAAAGCTGCCAATTTTTACTTTAACTACTCATCAATGCATACTGAATAAAAGCAACCACAGTTTCATGTAACTCTAGTAAGACGAAAATAAATAGGAGCATACAAACATACCCGGGTTAAGCGGGAGCACCTTTTGTCACAGGCTCATATATATACAGTGCAAAGTCATAAACTGTAACAAGTGTAGTTAGGTGTGTATGGACAGAATTATGCTGTGTCACTTGCCATTTTCATGACCAAGTATGTGGATTAAACCTTTTGGCAGTTTGTGTGTGGAGCACCTTATACACCGGGAACTTGCTGTGCGCAGCATTCTATGTCAGCTTTTGTTAGTGTGTTCCAACTTTGCACAAAATGACTTCATTACTACTAATACTAGTAGTAGTAGTTGCAGGCTTGCCATGTTGTTTTGTACAGCTGTCTTACCACCGCTTGTCAAGGATTTCACTTGGCTTCAACAGTCCAAGAACTTTACATGTCCTTTTTATTATTTTAAGCACATTGTTTTATTCTTTGCTGGAAATTTTGGTCACTTTACCTGAGTAAACATAGAGAAGGTGCAAGAGCACACCACTCAGTTTCTTCAGCTTTCACTTCCTGTTAAATGAACAGCGCTTAACCCACCATGCCTCAGTCCGCTGGTCACCAACCCTCGTTTCCACTAGTGTTCACTATTCTGGTGATGTCCTTTGTTTGAAGTTTGGTGTAGTTTGATATATGCTGTGAATTTTCAAATTTGCAAGATGGACATATGATAGATGCATGAAAATAAACAAAAGCTGTACTATTAGCAGTGGCGTTGGAGCTTCATTCTTTGAGATTTGAACTGCAAATTTGGCTCAGTCACTTACCCTGGGCACCCTAACAAACTCATGGAGCTTCACCTTTGGAGATTTAAACTGGAAATTTGTCTAAGTCAGTTACCCTAAAACCTGACATTCAGATGTGTACATTTCTGATTTTGGGTTTTGTTTTTGAATGCTTTTATTTTTGAGTGAAAAAAATCAAAACCAGTTAGATATATATGAGAACAATGTACTTGCAAAACTGGAGGAAATACAAAGGGAGCTGAAACTTTGATTTTTATTATTAATTTTTAAAGTTGTATTCTGGGATCATTTGACACAGTTACTTACAGTGGCATTGTATTTCATAGAGAACGGGCAGCAGCTGGTCTGGAGCAAAGTGGGTTAATCAGGTTTTGCTTGCGTTTGACGGTACTTTTATTGTTTTAAATGAATTATGCTTTCTCGCTCCTTTTTGCAGGAGAGGGACCGGGACCGTGTCATGTTTGAGCGTCAGAGGGAGAGAGACCGGGGAGGGATGGGGGGTGACATGGGAAGGGGCATGGACATGCGCGGTCGAGACATGGACATGGGCATGCGGGGGATGGACATGGGCCGTGGAGGCATGGACATGGGCCGAGGTGGCATGGACATGGGCCGCGGAGGCATGGACATGGGCCGTGGAGGCATGGACATGGGTAGAGGAGGGATGGATATGGGCATGCGAGGGGGCATGGACATGGGCATGCGTGGAGGCATGGATATGGGAATGAGGGCAGCAGAGATGGGTGTGGGTATGGGTCTGCCAGCGGGTCTGGGTGTGGGAGGGATGGGTGTCCCTGGAGGGATGGGAGGTGGAGGCATGATGCAGGGCGGCATGGGACAAGGTGACATCACCCCGGAGCTCCTGGCACAGCTGGGCATCGAGGGACCCATCACCAACCAAGTCTTTGTGGCCAATGTGAGTTGATTCACTACTTTTTGTGTGCGTGTGGTCTTTTTCATCCACATTGGCTGTCACAGCAGGCCTGTTCTGTTAGAACTAAAAATGAAGGTGTTATTATTTGATGTGTGACATTTTTAGCATTGATGGTGTTCAGAGTCAGGATTAAAGGACAGATGGTAATGACTGTTTTGTATGTGTTTCACTCAATCACTGTTTGGTTTTAATACCAAAGGTCTCTCATGTATGCTGGAATTTTATGTTTTATTATTTGACTTTTTTGTTTCTTTTTTTTTGCCAAGCCCATTAGTGTGTGGTGTTTATTCAGGAACATGCATCCATAATTACAGTATACCTCTTGCTCACTCATTCACACTCCTTGTGTCATTAATGTATTGGGTTTTTCTGTTTGGGGGATGGGGGTGGGGGTTCCGCATGTTCATCTTGATTTTTTGACTTCTTAATTGTGCAGTGCATTGTTACTGGTTTAACTGTGATTTTAAATTATGTTGAATTGTGTTTCCTGATGGGAGACCAAGGATGTCTGATGTCCCCCTCCTCTCCTGTTCTTCATGTAATCCCGTTTTTTTTCTGTCTTGTAATTTTTCTTGCAAGGCCATTCTGAGTAGTTTTTTTCTTCAGAAAATGTTCCATTATTTTTTGTTCCTATTACAGTTCATTGCAATATTTTTCCTTCCTGCTGACTGTCCACAGCTGGACTATCAAGTTTCCCGCCACAAGCTGAAGGAGGTGTTTGCTTTAGCTGGCAATGTGGTCAATGCAGAGATCAAGGAGGACAAGAATGGCAAGTCGCGTGGCATGGGCATCGTGGAGTTCGAGCAGCCCTTGGAAGCTGTGCAGGCAGTCTGTATCCTTGGAAACAGGATAGCACTGTACAGGGGAAATGGAGACCAGTGCTCTTTGGATTGATATGACCACTTCCAGCAAGAAGGCAGCTACTGATGTGCAGCTTTCAACAGTAGGGGGGGAATTGTCAGCTAATTAAGCTAGATACTAGCTGAAACAAACTAACCAAACAAACTACAAAATTATTAACTGAATGCATCAGCTTGTAAGCTATTGAAAATTGCCAGGAAGCCAAAGTCTTAAATTCCTACCCTGGTGCCATTAGATGAGGGGAGATTCACCCCCCCTGCCCCCATTGCTCTTTGATTATGAGAGAGAATTTAACATCAGCTCTTTGATTGTGTGAGCCTTTTAGCTCTTGTTTTGGGGAGATACTGGGTACCTCCACCCCCTAGTCCCAAGCCCCACTTTCATGTTTCAGCTATTTTGGGGGGTTATTTTTTGTGTGTGGTTATTTAAGTGTCATTTTGTAACTTGATAAAGGAAATTGCCCCAGAAAAAAATTGCCCTGATATAACCGCACTGGTTGACTGGACGTAAAACACCAATTTACGTACTTACTTACCCCGAAAATTTGCATGTTGTATTTTGTCCTAGTAAATAGCATTCTTTTGAGCCTTTTATGTATTTGGATCGTGTTGTTTGTGGAGGTGGGGATGGAGGCAGTTTCCTTGCCTGTTAACTTCTGTAGTCATTCCTCTGTTCTCTGGTGTGGAATGCAACAAGTTAGTGTTCATAAGTATCAGTGGTGGAATCCAAATTCTGTGTAGTGTTCATAGGTATCAGTGGTGGAATCCAAATCCTGTGTAGTGTTCATAAGTATCAGTGGTGGAATCCAAATCCTGTGACAGAAAAGTGGTAATTTTCATTAATCACACTTTATACATACATTAATTCTAACTCATGAAAATACTAATCTAGAGTACATGAACTACTCCATGGTGATGTTTGTTCAGTGTTTGTAGTGTTTAACTTGCTAGTGGTGCAACAAACCAAGCATCATAGATCATGAACTCCAGCATAGTGCAGTTTGAAAAGAATTTACCCATCAGATGGTGGAGTTTGTCACATTTATTGTTAGTAACATTGATAGAGACTTAGCTGATGTTTGCTGTATTTGTTTTAGTGCGCATATCCTGTTGCTGTTTTCTTTCACTGTAAAATCTGGTACAAAAATGACTGAAGGTTGTCCTTAATCACTGTGCCAGCCATGTTCAATGGTCAGATCTTGTTTGAACGCAAAATGATGGTGCGCATCGACAAAGTCATGGAAGACAAGCCAGTTTCTAAGCTGCCAAGTGAGTGGATTTGTTCATAAGATTGTCGCAATTTTGTGTGCCTGACTCACTTGGTCACTGTCTGTCGTTGACTTGTTGGCTCACTCTGCCTGTCTCATCTCTCTGTCTGTCACTCTGTGTCTCTCACCCTCCCACCCCAAGAGTTGTGTACAGTATAATACTGTCTGTTTGTGTAAGGCTATAGATCAGACAATTATGAACCATGTACATAACCTTTTGCCTCTTTTTGTGTGTGCCTAGGCTGTCCCACCTGCTCTGTTTTTCCACGTCTGTTTCATTGTACATCTTGGCCTGTGTGCAGTGTTTTTGTGTTGATCTCTTTCTTTTTCCTGCACAGCTGTGCTGCTGACGGTTGGTTGTAATGTTTTGCAATATTTGACAATGACATTAAAACTGAAGATGCCATTTGCATTGCTGTAACCAAGAGAACTTACTTTACTGCTCACTGTAGCAAAAACTAGCATTTGTCTGGTGCATTTGATGTATTTATTTATTCCTCATTCAGTTGTGCTTTTTTTTCTTTTCTTCCAGTGAAAGGTGATTGTTGTTATCTTCGTCCTTTTTTAATTCATGGAGCTTTTTTCTTTGGCTGTGGTTTCCACAGCTGTTGCTGTAATATCCGAGTCT
The DNA here is from genome assembly GCA_963584105.1 of Alviniconcha strummeri. Classification (NCBI taxonomy): domain Eukaryota; kingdom Metazoa; phylum Mollusca; class Gastropoda; family Provannidae; genus Alviniconcha; species Alviniconcha strummeri. Next base: position 18,615,935 of record OY757550.1, on the reverse strand, counting down.
TTGTGGTGCTTCAGACAGGGTGCTGTTTGTGTCCTGCATATTTATGTTTTGCCAGCAAGGCCAAAGGAACAACAGCGTTTGTGGAAATCAGGCTTTGACACAGAAGCAGGAAAAATGTACAGCACTTTTGTTGCAGTGCGTGTGCTGTATTGTGTGCGTCTGTAGAAGTGTGGAAATTTGCAATGGTCCTATAGGGCAGTGTCATATGTCAGCTGCCACTGGTCCATGAAGCAGGTATTTGGATATGATTTGCAGCTCAGTGCTTCATCATCTCAGAAATGTCCTCATTTTACACCAGTGACTGGGTTGTTATTATTAATTGTGTTTATAATTTTGGCTGAGTTTAACACTTAAATTTGTTTGCAACTTGGTCTGGTTTTATTTTGTAAGACCTAGTAGCGTGAACTTTAATCATAGCACCTGAAAAGTTGTATTGTTTGATAATGATCAGCATTTTTTTTTTGGGTGGGGGGGGGGGGGGGTGATCTTATTTGAGAATGCTAGCAGACAGCTTTGTTTCAGGTTTAAACAAATGTGAGGTTACATTCTGGATTCCCATGTGGACCAGTTTCAGATTTTGATGACAAATCTTCCTCCACAGTAAGGCAGGTGCTGGAACTTGAATGTCATGGAAGAATTGTATGTAACTTGTACATAATAAATAACAACAAAAATTATGCCCAGCTGCTTACTCAAAAGTCTTCTACATTTCACCCAAACTTACTAGTTAATGGAAGAGATTTGGTAGGAGAATGGCTGCAGAAGGAGCTCCCAGATGTGACGGGCTGACTGCCACTGCACCCTGCTGGCCCTGCTGCTCTTGTGTTACTGAGTGTCCTTGGATGTCGGCTGACATATTAGGGACAAGCTGAGACCAATGCCAAAGTATGGTTCAGCATAGCTTTACGTCCACAGAAACCAGAAAACTCATTAGGACGTACACTACAGCCCAGGACGGCCACCTCGACTCTCACACAGCTCCTGAGATATGCTGGCACTGAAAGGAGGGCACCGTTTTCATCTTCCAAGACGTGCTGGTTGAGTGTGTTGTGTCCTGTGCTCTTGTGATGATGGCTGGTGTTGTTTGGACTGGGAAACCTCCAGCGAGGCATTGTTGAAACACAGTTTTGTTTTTGTGGTTCCCTTGGTTACAGTGACTGCTGTGAGCTTGATTGATTACAGTGATTGCTGTGAGCTCTTATTTGGGTAGGAATGACAATCTTCAGATGTTTTGTTGCTTTTATTAAATTGTGTGCATTTTCTTTTTTTTCAAGTTGTCGAAAGACTCGGGGAGACTCATAATGTTCAAGGAAGTGCTTAAAGCAAAACTGTATACATACTTGGTGCTGCCATTGCTGTTACCTTACTGGCCTGTGTTTTCAGGTGGTCTTAAGTCGATCGGAATGGGGCTGGGGTCTGGTGGAATTCCTCTCACCAACCTCAACCAAGCTAGCGGTGAGTTACCAACTCAGTCTGGTTCTACTTCTAGTCACATTCACTTCTGCTCTACTCTGTCCTGTTCTGTCTCATGTGCTATTTTTTGTTTGTGGTGTTCAGAATGATGGAAACCATTGCCATGCACTTCAGGCCTGTACCTGTTTACTGTCATAATAAACCTTGGTAGTAGAAGAGTGTTGCACAGGTGAAATTTAGCAGAAATGTGCCAGCGTTAGGACCGATAATGGGCTTGGAAATTGTCATCTGATTAGTGGAATTCTGCTAAAAGCTGCCTGCATTCCACTAAGAATTGTTTGCTTCCACGAAAAATCAAGAAGGAAAGGAAGAAATGCCTTCAAATAAAAACATCTTGGGGTATATACGCAATAGAAAATATGCCAGGAAGCCCAAAGTCTCAAACTCCCTAGGACTTTGAGAGACGCTGAGAAACAGTCCCCTCCCCCTGCAGTGCTGGTCAAATTTGAGAGACCCCAGAGTCCCACTGTTCCGCATTTAGTGCCAACAACCAGACAACCAAGCTTCATTAGCTAGTTGTGCATGTAGGAAACAATAGCCACTACTGCAGCACTAACAGTTACCAACCATTCACCAGGAACATTTAAGTCCATGTTTGAAAATTCTGCAAAGTGTTTTCAGGCATGTGCAGATTTTCACCTGTGTGTGAAAAATCACCTTGAACGTTTTGAGATGATGCAATACAAAATTTCAACTATCTCTGGAACATCCCCATATTGCCTGTCCAATCTCCTTCAACCTTAAACTCCAACAACTACAATACGTATCCAACACCTGAATGTTTGTCACCCCTTGTGTAAACATAAAAACCTTTGGTGTAAGAACAGTTTTATCCCGTCCCTAATAAGCCTTACGGTTTCTGTGGACGTTAAGCACCATGTTTACTTACTTACAGTTTTATTACACTGGCCTATCTGTTTGGAACAGTGTGCCTGAAACACTCCACCACTGATTCTTCCTCCTCTTTTAAGGCTGCCCTCAAGACACACCTGTGCAATAACTATTTCCAAGCTGTCTTTCACATCTGTGCCTATCCCCCTATCTGACCTGTGTGTGTGTTGTTAGTGTTACGGTAAAGCACCCTGTGCTCCCACCTTGTGCGGTAGACGGGCGCTACAGAAATCCCCGTTGTTGTTATTGTTCCACTGACGCAACATCTGATCTGTCCGCAGGCATGGGAGGCGGAGCTGGCATGGGAGGACTGGGAGCAGGCGGGGGTCTGGGTGGGGGTATGGGCATGGACTTGGGTGTGGGGGGCCTGGGCATGGGGAGTGCCGGGGGCCTTGGGGGAGTGGCTGGCCTCGGGGGCATCCCCACCAGCATGGCCTCGGGGATGGGCCTGAACAGCCTGGGCATGGGTCTGGGGGCCGGTGGGGTGGGGGGTCTGGGTCAGAGCGGTGCTGGCCTGGGGGGTCTGGGTGGAGGGGGCCTAGGGCTGGGGCTGGGGGACTCTCTGGGCTCCGGTGGACTGGGGGGCTCCAAAATGGGCCTGGGCGATGGCATGGGTCTGTCCGGACTGGGGGGTGGAGCCGGGATGATGGGGGCAGGGGTCAGCGTCGCGGGCATGGGCGGAGTCTCTGGCATGGGGGGAGCTGGGCTTGGTGCCGGCATTGATGTGGGAGTTCGAGGTGGCTATGATGGTGGGGGCAGCAGGTTTGATTCTCCAGGCAGAAGCGGCGGCTTTGATGACCGCAGAGGGGGAGGTTACGACACTCCGGGAAGAGGGGGTATGGACATGGGGGGACGCGGGGGCATGGACATGGGGGGTAGGAGCGGGATGGACATGGCTGGAAGGGGAGGATTCGACATGGGGCGCAGTGGCATGGATGGGGGCAGAGGAGGCATGGACATGGGCGGTCAAGGGAGGTTCGACTCCATGGGCGGCCGAGGGGCTCTGGATGTGGATGCAAGGGGTGGCTACGACTCTGCCCGTGGTGCAGGAATGGGCGCCATGGATATGGGCAGCAGGGGCAGCGGCTACGATTCTGGCCGAGGCGGCTATGACCAAGGGATGAGGGGTGGGGGCTTTGAAACTGGTGGCCGTAGTGGGTTTGACAAGGGTCGTGGAGGTGACATGGGTGGCGCCAGAGGTGACAGTCGAGGAGGGCGTCAAGGTCAAGGCAGGACTACAGTCACTGTTAAAAACGTAAGTGAAACATGTTCTGTTTAAAAAGTAGTCCAGTATTTGTGCTACACTCATGAAAACCTTGACACCGGCAGATGAAAGTTCAAACTAATTACTGATTGAGATTTGTTCAGATATCTTGTAAACTTGCATTATGTTAATATACAAATCCATGTTGTGACCAGATCTTGTCATGAGAACCAGTATTCATGACAATTTTCAGTGACATTGAAATCAAGTTGCTGGTACTGAAATTGAAATATTGATTGAGATGTTCATATATGTTGTAAATTTGTATTCTGTTAGTTTACAAATCCATGATGTGACCCAATTTTGTGTCTGTGCCTCAGATCCCGTACAACCTCAGCTGGCAAGATCTGAGAGACCGCTTCCGTGACATTGGTGAGTGAGAAGGATGTTAGAGATGAGCTGGTTCACATGAGGTTTGAGACCAAATTTAGTTTTAGTTTTTCATTCGGAAACGTGTGTGTCCCAGTGAAGTGTGAGAGACAGTGTATTTTAGTCTTGGCTCGAGTGAAAAATCATTTTAGTGTGAGTAATGGTGAAATTCAGGGGCCAAACAATGACAATTTTATGGGGTGTTTTTTAGACTGAAGAAGGTAAACTGTTATCTAATAAGTTCAGACTTTAATTATATGGTCATTAGATCATGAACACAAACTCCAAGCACTGGTTTACAACATCCTTCCTTCAACCACTGCCATAACTGGTTACACTATAGGTCTCCCAAAACTGTCCGCTTACTCAAATATAGGCATGCTTGTAACAGAACTCCAATTATATGAGGTGTGATTTTCATATGTGTCTATCACAAATAAAATCAAAATTGTCTGAATTGAGACAACTCATTTTTACCCTGTGAAGACATGCTTCATGTTCAAGTGCGTGCTTTGGCGTTGTGTTGTTTTCGCAGTTTTATTAGTATCCAAACCTTTCAGAGGGCACTGACAGCATTGGACAGCTGAGCAGAGATAAAGAGTGCCCCTTCAGTGGCATATCCAGTTCTGGCTGAATTTGGAGGATGGGTGCTGGAAAGCGAGGCATGGAGTGATGGACAGTGTTAACTGTCGTGCGTTGTTTTTACTTTGGTTTATAGTATATTTGGTCTGTTTCCTTTTCTGCATATTTGAACGTTCTCTTCAACAAATCTTTAAGAGCTGCTGTTGTGGTCACTTATTTGGTACCTTTGTCATTTGTGACATTATTCATTGTCCAGTGGTCAGGTACTCTGGGCTGTGTTTCAAACTTGAAAGACCATCAGTTAATAGCATAGCATGTTCTGAATGTGTGTCTGTCTGTGCAGGTGATGTGAAGTATGCTGAGATTGGGATGGAGATGGGACGGCCTTCAGGGGACGCTGTTGTGCGCTTTGGCTCTGAGGAGGATGCCTTGAGAGCCATCAGTATCCTTTGGTAAAATCTCACATGTGGTTTGTCTGGTGTGCTGAAAGCAGTGTCTCACCTTACAGTGCCAAATCTCACGCTGGTGGTGTGTCTGGCATGCTGACAGAAATGTCTTGCCTTACAGTGCCACATTTCACACATTTGGTGGTGTGTAGCATGCTGACAGGAATGTCATGCCTTACAGTGCCACATCACACAGTGGTGGTGTGTGGCATGCTGACAGAAATGTTTTGCCTTACAATGCCACATCTCACACTGCTGGTGTGATTGGCTTGCTGACAACAATGTCTTGCCTTATAGTGCTGCATCTCACACCTTTGATGGTGTGTCCGGCATACTAACAGGCATGTCTCACACTTTATGGTGCAGGTCTGAAGTTGTCACAGTGCCCTGGGTGTCTTGATTCTGGCACAGCAGCTCCTTGAGAGTTGCCTATGGGCAGGAACCGCTTCATCCATTATTTGTATAACTGAAAGTCTAAACTCTGCCTCCCCTCAGTTAACAAAGAAAATGCCCAAATAGTGTTGGTGTTTTGACTAAATAGAGGTGGTTGGGGATGTTGTAAGATGACGTCAGTGCTGAAAGGTCTTCTTGCAGTGCAACATGCACCTTGTTATCATGGCTGTTGTAGGATCACATGTTTATTGCAACCTTGAGAAGCTGCATTTGTTTTTGTTTTTCCGTAACCACACCCCAGGCCTGGCTGATGGCACTCGACTGGATGGGCGCACCATTCGGGTGGCCATGCGGAACTGAGCTTTTCCTCGCACAGCATCGCAGACTGCATGCTGGCTTCACCTCACCAAGGGCAGCAACTGGGGATGCAGTCGACAGCGCACCTACTGGTGTGTATCTCATCAGCATTTTGACACCACATCAGTCACTTTATTTTGTGCTGGTTTCCTGCTTTGGAGCTGTGGAACTTTTTATGTTGTCAAGAGATTTCAGTGGAACTTTGGGAAAATGTTGAAATGATGCCAGCGTTGCTACGTCATCAGAGGAGTGGAAACTTTGCTTTGCTGGTGAAGGATAGCAAGGGTTGATTTGTGTTTTTAGTTCGTGTTTGATTTTAAGTACTGACAGTGCTGTTGACACCATTCTGAGTTTTTTTGTTTTTAGAAAAATGAAAACAAGTGTGCATGGAAACATTGACTTGATTCTGCATTTGTTCGGCAAAGTGTTTTATTTGGTCAGAGTATGTCCAAGTCATATTGTCCATTTTTGGAATTGAAATTGTCATCGTTGTTCATCAGTGGTGGAAGCAATGGATTTTTTTCTTTAATTCAGTTATCATTTTTTTACTGCAAGAAAGGCCACAAAGGAAGATTTGATTTAATTGCTTGTGATCAGAACCGTCATGTCCGTCAGAGGTCTTGGAGCCTCCTAAGAGGAAGTGTAAGGGAGAAGGGGGCATTCAGATGGATGTCTTCAGGCTGGTCCAGCAGATGTTGCTTTTTTGTAATGAGCAGGAGCAAAGAATTTTTCCCTGTCACCCTGTGACTGTGTGCCATGCTTGGGGAAGAGGTTTGTGCATGTATTGCTCTGATATTTGTCGAATCGACATCAGGCACAGTTTGTGGCTAGCCTCTGACCCCAAAGAATGCAAATGAAAGAGAGCTGGTGCTCTAGTCTCTTTTCTCTGGGCAGGCGATGGAAGGATGCTTTCTGCTTTGAATATAGACGTGTGCCACCATTATTTTGTTCCTAGTAGATCTGTGGTCAAATAAATGTTTTAGCTGATTTCATGGAAGTTGTATTTTTCCTTGAGTATGTGTGGATCTTGTTGGTACTTTTGTTTGTTCAATTTCGTGTTGTCGTTCATCTCTGTTGATAAGTAGAAAAGTCCAAGCAACATCACTGAATTGGGAGGCCGTCATGAGCAGTAGGCTGTGCTGCACATTCTAGCTGAACTAATGCAGAGCTCACGGAGAAAAGACAGAAAGGGGATTTGTAGAGAGGAAATGGATTTCGTCTGTATGTACTAGCAGAGTTGGGCAGATTGACCAACTTAGCTCTGGGCTGTCGTCAAGGAGGTACTGGCCGGGCACTGGAGTGATACCTGTTGGTAACAAAACTCCAGGAAGCTGGGGGAGAGGTAGACAATCCCTGTTGCTACACCCTCACCATTGCCGGAATGGTTACTATGGTCACCTGAGCAGGATGCACAGTGATGTAGAAATTCTGCTGTTTTGAGACATCTGCTGTTACAGTCTTTGGAGAACATGGTGATTAAATTTTTATGAAGAGCAAGATGATGGGAACTGAAGCTGAGAGTTGAACCTACCACCGACGGATCCACGAGCTTACAAGCTTTCCAACAGGTGTGGTTGATTTATGTTTCTATGTAGCAGGCCTGGGAAGGATCATTGAATTTTTTCAACCCTCCTGTTTACGGTGAAGATGTGTGGTTGGTTGATGAAACTGAGGGGCTGTTGCTTTACTTTCACAAATGGTTGATTGACTATAAACTGTAATTTTGGGGCTCCACTTTGGTGACTTTGAGCATTCCTCCACCACATTTGGAATGTTGGTTTGTAGTGTGAAAACAGCTTTTTGTTTTTTGTCCAGTTTCTGCCGGTATGAAAGGGAAATTTGGCAATCTGTTAATGGTCCACCCAGAAAATTTAAATTATGAAGGCCGAGTTTCGTCCACTGCCAACCATTTTCAGCATCAATATGAAAGTTGATGAGCTTGGTGGTCTAGCGCCCTGACTATATGTTCTGAATGGCTCTCTGGAAAAGACTCTGAATGCTGGCAGCATTGTGCTTTCTGAAGAAAATGATACAGACACATCCAGGGCATTAACCAATATCTCTTTCATGGGGAAACAGAAGGTACATGGGTAAAACAAAACGAGGTCTTTCATTGCATTTCATTTTACGTGGCAGAGCGGCTTTGCATGGAATCTGAACAGGGCCTTTCCATGTGTGGCATGTCAAACTTTCGTCAACCTTTGGAAGGTCTGGATTTTGTTTCTCTACCGTGTCCCCTGGGATTGTGCTGTGTGAAAACCATTGTTGCTGGACAAGTCCACAGCTAGCTGTAGGTGAAGGACAGTGATTAATGATGGTGTTTGTTACTGGTGACAATATTTGTATATGAAACGGTGTCCTGGAAGGCTGCTACCTAGAGTGCAACGTGAAAGCTGAGATGATGGGGTGATGGTGGCTGACGTAACAAGCTGAAAGCCACTGCTGCCATGCGTGGTCACATGCAGATTGTTACTTGTTAATGGGCATGAATTTGTGCACTTAAATGCCACATTTGATGGACAACTTGGGTTGTTCAATGAATATGTGCATTGAGCCAAATCATTGTGGACCTTATTGAGTTACATCATCAGTTGCCATAGCATCTAACAAATTGTAAACTGTGTGTGGTCTGAGAAGCAAAGCTTGGTCTGAAGTTATAAAATGGGCTACATGAACCTTAATGCTTGACTTTTAGCACCAAAGCAAATCTGTCTAGAAGTTGTTTTGGGGGAGGGAAGGCACTATGGATGTCACTTTTCACTCTGTCACTTTCATGCCATGTTGCCTGCCATCTGCTAGATGATCTGATTTCATCATCTTGGGTTGCTGTGTAGATATCAGAGGAGAGAAATTTGTGTTTAATCCTGTCTGGTAAAATGAATGACAGCTGTTCACATACAAATGAGGATTATATTCCAGTTTGAATCTTTTGGCATTTTTGAATGCCTTGGTGCCTTTACACCAGTTTACTGCACGAAGTGCATCATCCAGATATGGTCCGATATTCCCCTAAACAGCTTGTCCACTACTGTTGCTCCTGAGGGCCAAATCTGCCCATCCATGCACCAAAGTTTTTTTCCTGTCACCATCTCCACACTGGCTCTTGAGGGCCAAATCTGCCCTGGCTCGCAAGGGCCAAATCTGCCCATCCATGCGTCAAAGTTTCCTGGTCACCTTCTCCACACTGGCTGCCGAGGGCCAAATCTGCCCATCCATGCATTATAGTTTGCTTCATGGTCACCTCCACAGTGGCTCCTGATGGTCAAATCTTCCCATCCGTGCATCAAGGTTTGCTTCATGGTCACCTTCTCCACAGTGGCTCCTGAGGGCCAAATCTGCTGATTGCCACCTTCTCCACAACAGCTCACAAGAGTCAAATCTACTGCTCCATGCATCTGTCTTCTTCATCATCACCTTCTCCTCCACAGTGTTGCCTGATCTGCATCTTGTGCTGGACTGCTTGTAATTTTTGTAAAGAGACTCGTTGCTGAATATTGCATTATGGCTTCATTGCTGCATTAGGCTGGGAATGATGGGGGATCCAGCACATGGAGGAGAAATTGCTATGTCAGTGGATTCCAGGTAAGTATTGACATTGGTAGTTTGCTTGTTTGTTTTGGTTATTGGTGGATTACCAGCACTTCTTGGGGCAGGACAATGGAAATAAAATTGACACTATCATGAATGTCATTGTCAGCTTCAGGAAGATCAAGGCGGTACTGCTGCAGTGTCTTACTTCCCAGAAATTGGCAAGTGATCTTGGTTGTACTCTGCTGTACCTGTTCATTGAAACCAAGCATACTGATGAGGCTGGTTTTAGTCATCTGGATGAAGAAGTGGGTTGGAGGTACACAGGCTTTAGGAGTTAACGGAACACATGAAGGCTTTTTTGTATGGAATTTTCAGTGCAACTATGCAGGAGTTTAAAAAAAAAGTTCTGTCACATTAGAAATGCTGTTGGTTTGTGTGTTGCATTATCATTCCTATTCATAATCCGTTTGTGTTCTATTTCAGATGTTCTAACAGTTTACACTTTAGTGAGAACTGCTGTGCATTTTGGTCCCTTGACCTTGTTTCATGTGCCATGGACTGGATACTAGTGTTGTGGGAAAACTACAATATTGGAACTTGATACTCTCCGAGACATGCAAGACTTGATGGGAGACCTTGAAATAGTTAAATATATGTCAATGGACAGTAAAGATTGCATGTGTGGTGTAAAATGAGCTGGATCCACAAGACAAGGAAGACTTGTGAACATTGAAGTAAAGAAGATGGAGGTAATGTGGTGCAATGAAGATTACTGGTAGCTGCCCTTGCAGAGAGCAGTGAGTGTTCAACTGTTGTTTTTTCAAAGCTGTAAGATGCCACTGCTCACTGGGTCATGCAATTTTACCAGGCTAAAACTTTCTGGGCTCATATATATGTATATTTTAAAAGTCTGCCAACTGAAGCCTTCAGAGAAATGCTGCAAGTCCAAGTCCAAGTAGTCATATGTTAAACCTTGTACACAAACCTGCGTGGAACTTGTTGGGGCTGGCAAATGCCTTGTCTGTCATGCCGTCATTATCCTGGTGTGTATTTGATTTCTGTCAGACATTAGAGGTGATTAGGAGGACCTTGGTGAATTGTTTGGCTCCTGTCAATGTGCTTTCTTCAGTGTTCAAATGGGACGCACAAGATGATGGATCTGGAAGTCTTTTCGCAGAACCAAGTCAGTCTGTGTCTTTTACGTGGTGAGGTTAATACTGGTGGTGGCTGGAACAGTCTCTGACTTGATTGTTATAAGTGGTTCATCCTCACTGAAAGATGATAGGGCTTACCTGCATGTGTTTTGCGGAAGATTTTCATCAAAGGTGTGTATCATTTCTTTGGCCATAATATAGGAGATTCCACCTTGAGGGAACATACCTTTTCCATACTGGACACATGTGAGTTTAATTGATAAGTCAGTCACATTGATTATTGGTAGTACTGCTGGTAGTGGTAGTAGAGGGGTTTCAGTACATCTTGCTGGCTGAAATTTGTATCAGTTGGCATGAGAGTGTTCAGACCATTTCCTACATGGACCAGAAGAGCTAGAAACCCACACTACAGTATTGTTTGGATGTATTGCCATGGAGTTTGGAAAGTTTTGGATCATTTTACACCAAACCAATCCTATGCCTGGTATGCAGGTACCTGTTGATGGATATCAAGTGTTTCATTTGGGAAATACATATAAAATACCAGGGCAGTTTGGACTTTTGATTTGATTTCCAACTGCCATGGGATCTGTGTACATAGATGGTGTCACGTCACTTGTTTTTTCCGAACAAGGACCTGAGGTGGCAAAGAAGCCTCATGGGCCCTGTCAGTGGGAATGGAATGAAAAATAAGACCCATAGTGATTTTGCTGTTTATATTTTGGTCTAGTTTTTTTTGTAAAAAGATGGGGGGGGGGGGGGGGGGGGGGAAACAAGAACTAAATTTAGAAATAATGTTTGAAAGTCAATGAAAACTTGCCAGTGAGCACTGCCACTTTGGGTCTGGAATACTGTGTCTTTGGCATCACAAAGGTAGGGAGAGGCTTACACCCACCTACTAGGTATTACCCTGGCTCAACCTGGACTCAGCAGTGTACTTTGTCTCCTTCTATTGTAGTCCAGCAGGATACAACCAGACTGAAAGTCTAGTCCTCAGGTTTGAGGCTGAAACAAGCCTGTTGAACCTGTGTGCTTCTTGACAAGCACACGAGATAGTCTAGGACAGTTCTTAGCATGAAGAAAAGTAGGGGAAGCTACCCTGGTTGCCTTGGCAAAATCTTCCCCATTGCATTGCAGTAGACAAACGCCAACACATCACATAACCAGTTGGACTGAGTAGCACTGTTCTTGTATCTGTGTCCAGGTAACTGTGGTAAGTGTCAGGAAGAGAAGATGAGCTTGACAGCCCTGTCAAAGCTTGTCTGTGGTTTGAACTGATTTCAGAATATAATATATATGTTATGGCATGGAACTGGAGGTAATTAATAGTACCAACACGGGTAATAGGATTCTGCTTTCAAAACTGGTATATTTACAGGAATGATCTAAGCATGGGATTTCCATGATGCATAATACTAACAATATACATAATTGCCATGTGCTTTTGACGAAACTTACCAGAGCCAGATTCAAAGGCTTATGCTGTTTTGGCTGTTACTAGTGTTAGCATTTAGGATCTTATTCTTTGGCCTGATTTGTTTCAAGAAGTTTAAAAGGTTCCATTCTACAAAGATGACTTTTGTGGTGTCATCTGTGGATGACAAGGTTTTGGTCTGCTGTTTGTGCATGTAGAATGTGTTGACACAAGGAGGCGAACTGGGGGGTGGGGGGGGGGGGGGGGAATAATAATTATGCACAAGAGGAGACTGATTTGGGGGATACGTGGTTTGGCATGTCCTCTGTTGAATGGCGATTACTGAGGTTATGAAGTAAAAGCAGTGATGGAAACTGGCAACATTTTGGGGATGACTCGAGGGTGTGAAGTGGCCCGTTCATATATGTTTGTTGATGCTTTGTTTGTTTCAGCATGCCAGCATTTCACTGCTAACTTTTTCAAGTTGGGTTTCCTGGTTTTGCGGACATGTCTACAGCCAATACAAGAAGAGAGAATTTGCAGTCAGCTTCCAGAAGATGCAGCCTCTTGTGCAAGAACAGAGTCTCTGCATGCAGCTTTCGGAAGCTCTTTGTTTTTTATTTTTGCGGAAGACCTATATTGCTGAAAGAACAGCAGATACAACCCGAGTCTTGACAGGAGTTGAGAGTGGAGGTCATTTGGATTTGCATTCAGAGCATCTGCAAGTGTCGGTAAATTGGCACAGTTATTTTTACTCTGGTCGACAGGGCATGCAGGTGCTCGTGGCTTTTAGCTGGTTATGTTCAGTTGATTGACCACAAGGTTTTTTTGCTCATCTCTTGTGCCTACTTGACCTTTTGAGATGTTTTTGCTCCTTTGATCCGATTGCATATTGCCTTGCGTACTACAGTTTGTATGGATGTGGTCTGTTTAAGTTTGATTTACAGTCCCTCCACACGTTGGAGATTTGGGTGAGTGTTTGTGTTCCTGTTTGACTCGTTCATGTCATTTACATTAAACTTTGTATCTGGTTTTGTTGAGGGGACAGTGTATTGTCATGGCTTCTGTCTGACAGGTTGCCGTGGCAGCTGCTGTTTTGTTTAGAAGACATGGGGTGTGTTGCTTTGTTTAGAAGACATTGGATGAGTGGAACTTGTCCACTGATGTTTATGCAGTTTACAGCAGAACATGCTTGTGTTTGTGTTCTTTCAGATGATGGTTCTTCTGCCGTTCCTTATTTTGAAAATTGAGGAGAGTCACTTTGCACTTCTCTTACAAATGACCCTCCTTGGGTTAAACAGTTGCATGATGCATATTTTTCAATGTCTGGATAGTTTGGACATGAAAAAAGCTGATGTGAACTAGCATTAGTGGTGGCTATGTTTCCTTGTGGTGTTGTTTGTGTGGTATTGGTCGTCTGCTGCACAGTGCTCTTAGCTGCATTTGAAGTGTTGCAGGCTGTGGTTTTGATGGCTGGTGAGGTTGTATTGATCTTCTTGGGCAAAGATTTTGTTGTGATTGATTGACATATTATGTCATAGTTGTCACTTTATGAAGTGGTGTCACTCTACTCTGTCACGGATGCTGTTGTTGCGGTTCAGTGCTGTCTTTGGTTTGTTCCTCACCAGTGAAAGATGCTGCTATTGTGGTTGCTCAGATTTTTTTTTTAAATTGCGGTTTGTTGGTATGTGAGATGGTGTCGCTTTTCAGTAAAAGATGCTGTTGCTGTGTCTCAGATGTTCACTCTTTGTGGTTTGTTGGTTAGTAAGATGGGGCTTCTACTTAGTGAAAAATGCTGCTGCATAACTGCTCAGAGGTGTATATCTTCATGGTTTGAGATGGAGTCACTCTTCACTGAGGAAAATGCTACCTGTAAAGTCATTCAGTATTTTGACTTAGTGAGCAACCCAGACTCCAAGCACTGGTTTACGACATCCTTCCTTCAACCACTGCCCTGTTTAGTTAGGCCATAGTTTTTGTTGGTGCTCAAACAGTAGTAAGTTTGTTACAAACAACTCAGATTATAGCAGACATTTGTTTTCTAACTGACCATGTTGCTTACGTCAGCTCAAATAAAACCAAAATCATTTGAATCGAGACGGAACTTATTTTTTTTACCCAGGGTGGATGCGTCTCATGTTTATGTGTGTGCTTGGGCACTAGGTTGCTTCCACAGTCTTACCAGTATCTAAACCTTTCGGAGGGCACTGACTGCGTCGGTGGACTGCTGCATGGCCATAAGAGTGCCCTTTCAGTGGCGTAACCAGATCTGGCAAGTTTAAAGGAAGGTGCCGGAAAGCGATGCTTGGAGTGTGTGAGCAACCTTGTGTGGTCACAGGTTTCATTTTGTTGACATATAATGATGTCTACTTTTATACATGTGTTGGGTTCATTGGCTGAAATACAAATCTGTGGCTTGCCTGCACACATTGTGAGTTTAGAATAAGCAGCATTGGTTTTACGACTTTTAAGTTGTGAAAACAAGATTTGGACCAAAATATTAAGGTTTCTTCCAGGTTGTGGAAATTCAGCCTTGTGTAAACTTGGTTGCGTGTAAGTATAAGTGCTTATGTTGCTTTCACTTTGGATTGTGGAGGTTTGGTTTGATGCATGCTGGACTGGCTAGCTGGAATTTTGACAGAATGTTTACAGGAGATGTTTGGTGGGGGGGAGGGGGGGGGGGACGGCTGCTCATGTATGAAACTAAGAAGAAAACGTTTGTTGTAAACTTTCCAGTTTTGTTATCAGATTAGACAGTTATAAAAATGATCTTTCTTAGGTTTTATAACATGACAGTTTTGTTGGTTGGTGTTTTTTCAAGGTAAGTACATGATAAATAGTGAAATAAAAGATACGTGTGCGTTTGTCCAATTTAGCTGCAAGAACCTGTGATAGTAAGGGAGATGTGTTATACAGCAGTAAGAATGCATGAGGATAAGATAGAATGATAATTTTAAGGATCAACAACAGCAGTGTTTTTTGTTTTTTACCTGAGACTCTTTTTAGTATAACATTAACAATGAACTAGTTTGAAAGACCAGGTAGACAATGTTTTTCTCTGGTTACAAGAGCTAGTGATTGCAATAACAATATGCTTATTATGTATATTGTTAATGGGTGCATGCAAAGACCAAGTAAAGGCAAGCTGTAGTTTGATAGGAAGGTAGTGGGTATATGCAGGGACCAAGTAAAGGCAAGCTGTAGTTTGATAGGAAGCTAGTGACTCTGCGCAGAGAGCATGCTTGTTGTGACGTGGTCAGCATCCTCTGCAGATGCAGTCTGGCTGGATAGACTCAGCTCGGCCCCCTCAGCATGAAGTGACGACAAGAAGCTGTGCCGTTGACGAGCGCCAGGCTCCCCGCTTCCGCCAAGGTTGCTGCACTTCATGAGGAGTCCATTTCCATCTTGCAGCCACAGTAAGCCTGCTAGCTCCGTTGGGCCGACAAGGGGGCACTCACCTGCAGTCACTCCACACGACTTTATGTGACAGTAATTTTATGCCGGGTCTCCTGATGTGATTGCTGCTTGTCTGTAAATTATGTAGTGGGGTGTGTGTTTATGACAGTTTAATGGCACATAATGTGCAGACAAGAGACATATTTCCATGTATGGTTTTAGCATGGACAGTAAACAATCTTATCTGATCTTATCTTACCTATCCACTCCATGGCTCCTTTCTGTAGTGCTGTTTATCAGCATTGTGATGGAAAGCAGTGAGTAGCATTGCAACCAGCTTCAGGAGTAGATTAACAGTGGGCAATGTCATTGACGAAGCTCTCTTACAGGACTGAAAAAACAACATTGTTTGATGGTGATCCAATCCCTTGTACAGAATAGGGTTGTGATCCAATCCCATGTGCAAGTTACTCGCTTTTTACAGCAAGTTTTAACCCATGTGCACTAGTGCACCACCAGTTCTTATTTCAAAGCAGTCTTACATGAGATTTTGGCAAGAAGGTCCAAGGGTGTTTTTCTGTATTTCTTCACAGGTGCACAAGTGAGAGGAGGGTTGATTTCTGTTACAGGAGAGGCCCGCCCAGGCTGAAGTGTAGGGAAGGGCACTGGCAGCTACACCACTCTGTGGCACAGGCTTGAACAGCTGCAAAAACATAAAAGGTTCAAAAGATTGCGATATATTTTATTAGTACAAAACACAACATGCAAATTTACAGGGTAATCCCCTTTATCAAGCTACAAAATGACAATTAAATAACAGTTAAATGATGAAAAATGAGACGCAGAACCAAGACATTTATTTGCTTTTGGTTGAACTATTGTTTTTATGTCAACAGCTGCATCAGGAAGTCTGGAGGAGCTCCAAGACTCCAGGTACATAAGTACCTCCCTGCCCCACGGAACTCCTGGAGTCCCTGCAGCCGCAGCGTTTTCAACGGAAGCGAGCGGCGCCTTCCTCTTGTACCAGGCCTGTGGTCACCACCCAAACAGAATTAACACTGTTGCTGTACCTCCTGAAGGAACTTCCCCCAACGCTGACCCTGGCAGAGGAATGGGACTGGAGGTTTGCTGAGATCCTGGAGAGAGCTGCAACAGAGATGCTGTTTCAGCAACCGGATGGACACCATTTTACACAGGAATGATGGACAGAGAAATGAATGACAATTGATGTTAGTAGTAACATGATGAATACACTGAAGAATGTTCAGCTGAAAAGTGTTTGACATCTATGTGTGTGGGTGTTGTGCGTGTCTTTGTGTGTGCTCAACATGCAGATTTTTTTTCGTGTTCACTTTTCATTTGGCTAGTTACAGTGGTTTGTATAAAGACAGGTACCAGATATTGTAATCATGCAAATCCTGTCCAACAAGACAGAGATACTTGATGACCCTCTTTAGGAAATTGCCAGCAGTCTGAGACTGGGGTTGTTTTCAAACTGTGAAAGGCTGCAGTTCCTGCTGTTGTGATGTGCACATCTTGCTGGCTTATCATCCGCACTCCCGTTTTTGTAATACCAATCCGCCTCAAAGAGAAAAAGCATTTGATGTGGTGATTAAGTTTTGCGGCATTTGAGAACTTTTTTTCTCCGCCACAGGGATGAGTAAGTTCTGATGTGTCTTCCTTAGCAACCACCCCCCCCACCCCTGCCAAAAAACAACTGACAATGCACCATCACATTAGATTATACCATAGAAGACAAGTCCACATCTCTTGAATTCCCCCCCCCCCCCCCCCCCCCCCGAAGAAATATTCAGGATTCTGGTCTGGAATTGTGCACCAGCACTTTCAATATTGACATGAGGGACAGCCAGAAGTTTGTGAGAGAAAGAAGAAAGAGATGTGTGGAAGGTGTTGACAGAACCAAAATAATCCTGTGGATGGAAACATTTGCACAGTTTGTACCTTTTTAGACCAGCTTGTGTTGTCTCATCCGTTTCATTCTATCACTTCTCACACTCGCCAGCATATATGCACTTCCTCAACGAAAATCCTCCCACCCCCCAGTGACACTCTAAACAATAAACAGCAGACCTACCTCAACAGTACACACCACTTTACTGTGTATGCCAGAGACCACTATGTACTGACAGGGTCGACCAGTATGTACAGGCGTGGCCTAGTATGTGATAGTTCGCCCAGACCCTGATCGTCGTGCTGCTGGTTCAGTGTGATCTCTTGCCAAAAACCCAAGTCATCTCGTAGCTAACATCTTTTCTGCCGCAGGTACTTGTGTATGATGGCTTGCAGTTAAAACCCTTGTCTTGTTGCTGGCATCTTTTTTGCCACAGGCACATGACACCCAAGCTCTCTTTTGCAGTATCTAGTGGTGTGTGTGGAGAGAGGGAGAGAGAACTTGAACTCGAAAACTATAAGAATTGGAGTTTAGGTTCAGTCAAAAGCCTAACAACTAGTCCTTGCTTAGCTACTGATGAGTAAACATAAAATTACAGGCATCATTTATATACATATAGGAAAGAATGAGAGTGAAATGTTATACATGACAATTTCCACACAAACTAACATGGTGTGTTCACAGCACCAGGTGCATGCATGCGTACATCACTGTTAGTAGAACGTCTGATCAGTTCATATAACTAGTATTGGAAAATAAAGTGGAAGCAGTCAATGCTTATATTTTATAAAGAACATTAAACGAGAGGGGAAAAAAGTAGATGGGAAAAAAGGTAATTCTCACAAGTAGTCAGAAGGACTGGGCGGAGTTCTGTGGGTGTATAAAGTAGGTCTCAAATGACCAGTCATTGCAATGGCAATCACTCAAAACCACACTGCCTGTCTCTGTCTTTATACATGAAAATTTCCACACAAAACAAAGCGTGTTGACAGTGCCACTGAAATGCACCTGCATACATCACTCGGTTATACATTATGAGCATAGAACCAGAAAATAAGGCAATAAAACATCTGATCAATTCATATGACCAGTATTGGAAAAGAAAGAGAAAGCTCGCACTGCTGTGATGCGCACAAAACCTTTTGTTTTTTGGTGGCCATTGAATCATTGTGGATTCAATTTACTACAACTTGCACGATAGATACCGGACTGTTTCTCATATCATTAGGGTAACTTATATATACATGCAGGTTCACTGGTACGCCTATACATATGAGCCAACGGGGACCATCGCCTATCGGTCCGGTCCATGTTTTCTATGGACAGGAATCGAGACAAAATGGCGGACGCAGACAACGTTGTTACGCTCGTAGACCCCGAAGAGGTTCCAGCTGACGCTGAACCGATGCAAGATATGACCCAAGAAGAGGCATCACAACAATCTCAGCAACAAAATGGCGATAATAAGGACAAAGAGAGGGAAAGGAGTAGAAGGTTGGTTTCTGAATTTGTCGGGTCCCGAGTCGGTCAAAATGGCGTGCCTTTTCAATTTTTGTCCGGGAAGTAAGGAAGAAACGTTAACTTTCAATTTTGATGGATAACCGAACAAGCTGTTCCTTAACACCTGCAGCTCTTTGTCAGTGCACGGTCAAAATTTAACGAGTGGTAATATTAATAAAGCTTTTTCCAGTCCAGGCCGTAGGTCTGACTGATGACTCTGAGGTACTCTCATCTTTGTCCTCCCCATCCCCTTCTCCACCCCCCACCCCGCATGCCGGACAGCTAGCCATGATCCAGTCAGGAAGTTAGGTGGAATATCATCCACAAAAATAGCGTAATGTCATTGTGATGTCCACTAACCGCAGTGCGATGACAGGGTAAAATCCAAGGAGACGGTAGGAAATTCCTGGACCGTTTTAAAAGTTATTTTGGGTCACAAATATCATCACAATCATTAAATCAGTAAGTGAGGTCCATATCTACCGATTACAGCCGAAATCCACAACAAAAGGTGATTTTTTTCATATATTTTTTGTCTTTGATTGTTTTGAGTCAGCGTCACGGATTGCAAATGGTGAATGAAGCCGACGAAGTGCTGCTAGGTATGCGGCCTTGTTAAACAAGTTATGGCAATTAAAAACCGTGGAAAATGAATGGAAAAATTGCAATCTGAGAATGTTCAGTCGTAAGTACGATTATCTTGCCATAAGGAAGCATTTGGCATTCACATTGTTACTGGGAAACTAGGTCAAACGTCAAAGGGCAACATGAGCCGACTCGAACTGACAATCAAAGATAAAAAAATATGAAAAAAGCTAACCTTTTGTTGCGGATTTTGGTAGCAATTGGCAGATGTGGATCTCATTTTATGATTGTGATGATATTTGTGACCCCAAATAACTTTTGAAACGGTCTAGGAATTTCCAACCATCTGCCTTGGATTTTAGTTTTACCCAATGATTGTGATGATATTTGTGACCCAAAATAACTTTTAAAACGGTCTAGGAATTTCTGACGGTCTCCTTGGATTTTAGTTTTACCCGATGACACTTGACAGTCGACTGGTTCACAAATTAATGCTCTGGTAATTATAATCATAATGTATTTAATTAATCCAGTATCCAACTTCCAAGATTCCACTTCATAGATGGATCTGTACTACTGTAGGGTGAAAGACCGTGTTTCACTTTTGTTTCAGTTGACACGTAACATGTACAGACTTCTCACACTCAGCAACAACTGACATCACACCTTCATACACACACACACACACACACACACACACACACACACACACACACACACACACACACATAGATGCATCTGTAGGGTGAAACTGAAAGACTGTCTTTCACTTTTGTTTCAGTTGTTTTGAGTCAACATGTAACATGTACAGACTTCTCACACTCACGGACTCACTTACATCACACCTTCACACACACATACACACAACCGGGCACACACACACAACCGGGCACATACGCACACAACCGGGCACATACGCACACACACACACACACTGGGCACACGCACACACACACACACACACACACACACACACACACACACACACACACACACACACACACACACAGTGACACTCATGCACATACTCTTACACAACACACTCATGCATATGCTCTTAAAACACACAGACACACACACACACACACACATACACACACACACACACACACACACACACACACACACACACACACACACACACACACACACACACAGAGAGAAAAGGACCTGTGTAGATGGGTTCTTTATCACTGTGTGTGTGTGTGTGTGTGTGTGTGTGTGTGTGTGTGTGTGTGTGTGTGTGTGTGCTCTTCAACTATTTGTACAAGATACAACTGTCCATGTGAACAATTTAAATACAGATGTGTTGTGAAGAATTTAGTTGTTTTGAGTCAACATGTAACATGTACAGACTTCTCACACTCACTGACTCACTTACATCACACCTTCACACACACACACACACACACAACCGGGCACACACACACACACACAACCGGGCACATACGCACACAACCGGGCACATACGCACACACACACACACACACTGGGCACACGCACACACACACACACACACACACACACACACACACACACACACACACACACACACACAGTGACACTCATGCACATACTCTTACACAACACACTCATGCACATGCTCTTAAAACACACAGACACACACACATACACACACACACACACACACACACACACACACACACACACACACACACACACACACAGAGAAAAGGACCTGTGTAGATGGGTTCTTTATCACTGTGTGTGTGTGTGTGTGTGTGTGTGTGTGTGTGTGTGTGTGCTCTTCAACTATTTGTACAAGATACAACTGTCCATGTGAACAATTTAAATACAGATGTGTTGTGAAGAATTTAAGATCATTTGGATTATACTTTATAGCAGCAGGCGGGACAGAAGACGATCAAGGTCACCACGGAGATCAAGGTCACGGTCACGAGATCAGAGGAAGCGAATAGTGAATGTCAGCTCATCCAGGGTGGTGGTGAAGAACATGCCTTATGAACTAAAGTGGCAAGACATTAAGGACATGTTCAGGAAAGAAGGTCAGTTTTTAAACTATTGATCAGTGTCCTGTGTAATGTTTTGTTTTTTGACACTCTCTTCTTCCTTTTCTTTGTTAGAATTTTGTGACTGTACAGGGTATGACAATAACTTTTTCCCCCACTTGCCCTGTAGATGAATTTTCTGCTTGCCCGAGTGGCAAAACTAGTTGCCCATGCCAGATTCTTAAAATCAACCATTTTGGTTAAAATAGGTGATATGTTTGTCAGATGGATTTTAAAAGGTAGAAGTGTGATAAGTAGACTGACACTCACAGTCACACACACAAACCACCTTCCCCACAAAGTGACATAAATTTGTAACATTGTTAATTGCCAGGTTCCTTATTCAAGTTATTGTCATACCCTGCTTTATATGTAATATGACATCATTTCTGAAGACAATAAGCAGACAGTAATGAGCTAACCCAGTTGTTGGCTGCAGGATTTGGTAACAAGATGAAGTTAAGGCTTCAGTGATTGCTTCTCATTTGGTATTTGATGTGACTCACTGACTGTCGGGGTGCATTTTGGTTTTGTGATCACACCAGTTGTGAGTAAATGCTGTTATACGCTGACAGTAAAACGAGTGTGACTAGGCGTATTGGGCAGTTCAGTGAAGCTGGTTTGCATGAGTGAATGCCCTTTGTAATCTTTTGCACCAGAAGTCACCGATTTCTGAGTAGGCGTTGCTTCACACTCAGTGTAACTGTAACAATGGAAGTTGAACCTAGAATTGCGAAGCAGTGCAAATGCCACCACTGTTGCAGTTGCAAATATTACAGGGAAAGGGGATGGAGGGTGGAAAAAAAGTGTCTTTTGCATCGTTTTTTGGCTGACCAGAAGGTCGCAAGTTCTTGTGCGTTTTGGGGCATCGTATAGCACTTGAAGCAACAAGTTATTGCTTGTTGCCAGTATCATTCATTGGAAAGATTTGCATGCCAAATTGTATTCACGGATAAAGCACTACTTATTAAATGTATTTTAATTACTATAAGGTGTATGGGTACATTTTTAGGAAAAAAGGTATTGTCTTATTTAGTGTATAAAAAATATGATAGTAGAACCAGACCTGATTAGTGGAGGTGTTCTAAATCTAAGGAACTGAGCTGTTTTGCCTTGGGTGCTTCACTTGCCTGCATGCATAATTATTTGTATTGCTATCATCATTATTAACTTGTGTGTTTGTGCAGTTGGAGATGTGGCATATGTGGAAATGATTGAAGGGAATGATGGGAAGCCCAAAGGAATGGCGTAAGTATGGTTCATCTTTGGTTTTTGTTTTCTTTTTAGTTTAGATGTCCATCATACTTTTGTGTACAACAAGAGAGTTGTTTTACTTCCATTGCTGTTCCCAGACCATTGTACCTGCTATACTTTTGATTGTCTGACTAGCCATTTTGTTTGTGTGATTGTATAATTACTGTTACAGTGTTAGTACATTAACAAGCATACCACCATATTGTGTGGGTGATCAGCTTCAAATGCCACCAGTGCATGAGTAAAGTTGTGTGAGCAACGCATTCATGAACAAGAGTATACTGTGTTGTGTAAACACATATAATTTGTAAATGCCAGTTGAACATATAATGATAGTGACAAGAAAGTTGCTTCACACTATGAGTGTAACTCCCCGTACCCTGTTGCTAGGCAGGTGTGACTTTCTTCTGGTTGGTGCACATGACCCTTCCCCCCCCCCCCCCCCTCCCCCCCCCATCCATTTACATTCATGCTATGATCCACTTTGTCAGATAGTCGTACGACTACATTTTGTACATAATCTAGCATTTTGCCAAATGGATGTCATGCTGCATGCTATGCTACATGTTCATGCACTGATTGACAGAGAGGTGATTGTGAGTAACTGTTGCCATTGAATAGCAAGACACAAGCAAGGGAAAAACAGCAACATTGGTGGCATTATAAATATAATTATTATTGCCCTGTCAGAGCTAGGATGAAAGAATGGAAGCTGTTACATCGCCATTTGTGAGGTGGTGACACTGATGATGCCAAAAACAACAACAACAACAAAAACATGATATATTTTTTAAGTTGGTTTGAAGCGTTGTTTTGGTTTATTAGCACAAATACAGTACATGCTTACCAAGACTGCCTATGAAATATACAGTTTATGATTTGCATTGGCTGTCAGTGGCTTGTGTTATCACAGTCAGATGAGAATGGAACTGTTTTGAAACCTATGTTACACGATCAGACATTTGGTGATGACATCACAGTCTGTGGTTTCCCATAGCAGCTGATCATCACACTGTGTAGTCATGTGACTGTGATCAAAAGCAGAGCATAGCCTCTCAGTCCTACTTTGCTGTCTTCCATAAAAATAAATATAAAACCCCACACACCCTGTCTACAATGGATGAATAACTCTGAAAAGGTAAGTGTGCTGCGAGAAATCCCAGAGAAAGCATGCATATGTCATGTGACTGATTGTGCGTGTTTTGCAGGGTGATTGAATTCAAAGACAAAGATGCAGCAAGAAAAGCCATAGAGACCATGCACCAGTACAAGATCCATGACAGGTACCTCGTGGTCAACGAGGTGAGAACTGAGATTGTACTACTGTAGATCAAAGTAACAGATGCTAGACTTTATTTGGGCTTTTACATAGCAGTTAGCACGTTCTTATTGAAATTGTAAAAAAAAAAAAAAATCGAACACAGGCCTGCATAAGTTGAAATTTCTCCATTAGCCTGCTGGCTTACTGAATATGAAAATTCTCTAGCCTGTACGGATTATTAGTTCTAGCCCAAGACACCCCACACCCCCCATTTAATTTTTTTTTAAATCAAGAGATCAGTTTTTATTGTTAGGTTCACAGTTGTTGATTCAGAGATTGTTGCATGCATGTTAATTTTGTTATGTAGTTGGGTGCCATATGGAAATAAATATTACTTCTGATGTCTGTACATGATGTATCTGATGTGCGTGAATATAATAACATAAATATCCCTTTGAGTTCTTGCATAAGAGTGCAGGGGAATTTTGTTTGAGCTAATCAGATTTTTGCTATGAATCTGCCAATACTGTGCTTAAAAAAACAACCTACTACTACTAAAATAAAATCAGGAAAAAAACAATATGAAACTGAAAGAAATGTATTGCAGTGGAAAGGCCTGCTAAGTTATGCACATCTATTGAAAATGTGGCAGCCAACCAAAATAACTGAATTTATGCTGTCGTGGTGGGAGATATTCCTCTGCCCCCCTCTGCCATCACCCCCCCCCCCCCCCCCATTGATTTTGAGAGGCAGTTAGTGCTCTTGCTACCCTCTCCACTTTACTGATTCAGTGTTTTGTTTTGTTTTTAAAGAAAATATCTGTGTTACATGTATATTTCTCTCCTCTTCCACAGGAACGTGAGAAAGATAGACGCATGTTCCAGAACATGGGCCACATGCCAGGCGGCGGGGGTGGGGATGGTGGGCGAGGGGGGCGTGGGGCTATGGGGGACATGCGAGGAGGCATGGGGGGCATGGGGCCCGGCGGGGGCATGGGCCTTGGTGGCGCAGGGCTGGGCATGGGGATGGGAGGGGGCATGGGGACACTGGGCATGGGAGGGGGTGGCATCACCCCGGAGGTCCTGGCACAGTTGGGCATCGAGGGACCAATCTCCAACACCGTCTTTGTGGCCAATGTGAGTGCTTTGGGTGGCATGTCCGTATGCCTTTTTTCATTTTTTTTTTTTTTTTCCATGCCTTTCTCAACTGTGATGAGATTCTTCAGGCAGGAAAAAATGATACTCCCAAGCTCCTAATGTTCTTTAAGGTAAAAGCTCAGATCAGACATAAGAGTGTTGAGATGACTGACTGGAAAAATAAATTTGTTTGAAAGCTTGCACATGCTGCTATTTTGGTATGGTAGAAGGTGATTTGGGGGATTTGAGACCTATTCGCTGCCATTAAGTATGTGAGTGCTATAGCAAATGTAAGCACACAGATGATCTTTTTCTATGAACAACATCCCTGTGAGTGACGACTCTCAATATCTTGAAGGTTCAGTTACTATTTGGAGCAATGGGTGCCCACACACACATTTATGCACACATGCACTGAAACGCATGCATGCACACACACGCACACACATACATATTTGTCATTAAGAAATTGAACACATTTTTCTTAGTTGCAAATAAGTTGACTGTGTTGTGTTCAAAACTGCGAGCTAGATTCTTACTTCTGATTTGGTGACTTACATTTTAAACTTGGAAAGAATTTTGAATATTCGATTCATCAGGAGGTGATCCTGTACCTTGTGATCAGTCTCCTGACTGTGACTTTGTGTTGATTGTGGGAACAGCTGGACTACAAAGTGACGTGGCACAAGCTGAAGGAAGTGTTCAGATTAGCCGGCAATGTGGTGAAGGCTGAAATCAAAGAGGACAAGAATGGCAAGTCACGGGGAATGGGCATTGTTCAGTTTGAACAACCCCTGGAAGCTGTCCAAGCAGTCTGTATCCTTTTCGTCTGAGTCTGTGTGTCGCTCGTATGTTCTTAGTAATTTAGCTCTGTATGAGTTTTGTTGTACAAGTATTACTGTGATGGGTAAAATGTCAGAATTTGAGGCTGTGCTTTTTTACGTCACACCTTAATGTTTAGAAGCAGTGAGTATGGGACTCTTGGAGCAGGGAAAGGCAGACTAATGATGTTTTTATTATTGTTGTTATTATTGATCAGCTACAAGACTGTGAATCAGTAAGGAAACAACAGGGTCTGCATAATGTGGGTGGCACCCCATGGGTCAGAGGTCTGGATTATGAGTGCAGAATTTTGCTTTCTCAGGGCAGAGTGTAAGAAAAGGCACCTCCTCCACCTCCACCATGTTTTGTAGCCAGTGAAAGGTGATAATATATGTGGGTGTGTCATGGCCATTATTGCTGTCAAGGGTAGAATCCAAGTAATGAACTTTGATCACTTCCCTGACTTGCTGTCAGCTATGTTCAACAACCAGTCGCTGTTTGACCGTAGAATGATTGTCCGCATGGACAAAGTTCCTGAAGATTCTGCCCCACCAGGACCCAAACTGCCAAGTGAGTCTCTCTGTCTACTTTGTTCCCCACTTCACAGATGTTTGTTTGTCAGCATTCCTCAGCAAAACCCTTGTTCCCAACCTCACAGATGTCAGTTTGTGAGCATTCCTCAGGAAAACCCTTGTTCCCCACCTCACAGATGTCAGTTTGTCAGCATTCCTCAGGAAAACCCTTGTTCCCCACCTCACAGATGTCAGTTTGTCAGCATTCCTCAGCTAAAAGCCTTAGGTTCACCCAGGGTTGGGGAGGGCAGGGCCAGGTACAACTGTTCCCCTCCTCTGTACGTACTGTTATACCTACATCTGCAAATGTGGTGTTACCCATTGCTCTGGCAATGACTTTAAGGATCTTGATGATGGAGTTTGTCATATCATCGAGATTACTAGCTCAAAGTAATCCTGACCTGAAACTGTTAACACTACAGACATTTTGCTTCAGCCCTAACTAGCATTCTAGCTGGAGACAATAGAATGGCAGTGTCAGCAGCAGACTGGATCCTGTAGATCAGCTTGACCAAAACGTGTGTGTGGGGGGGAATCCCCAGTGTTCCAGAAAATGTTTGGTTCAGGTCTTTCCCATTCTTCTCTGGGTCATCAGCTCTGTGGCAAAAGGAGTCTTAAAGGAGAGGTGGATTGTTGTGAGGGGATCGTTTCCATGGAACTGGGAAAGGAACAGTTTAGGAAAAAACTGCTCTGAAAAGAGTTGGTGGACTTGTATCAGGGGTGTCACTGTATCTTCGAAAAATGTGCAGTAAAAGTGTCAGGCTGTGTGTGTGTCACGTTGTTTTCTTATGTTTACCATTTGTATTTCAGGTGGCCTCAAATCTATTGGCATGGGGCTTGGACTAGGAGGTACTCCGCTCACCAATCTTGCACAGCTCAGTGGTACGCAGACCATTCTGCCTTTGTTCTCACTTTACAGAGAAGATGGAGTTTACTGGTGTTGGGTGCTCAGAACTATTCATGTTGGCCAGGTTGCTGTTTATGTGAGAGCTGGCAGATTGTTAATGACTGTAATACTTCCTGAATGGTGGGTGGTGATAATGACTGGAGTGACCCTGACTGTATGTGCATGACCGGTGTGGATGTATTTGTCCACTAATTTATCATGTAAGCTTCTGGTTGAATTGTTCCTGGTTCTCAGATTCTAGAAATGCATTGAAGTTCAGTACATTATATTTCTAGATCCAGATACATAAAAGGTTCAAAAGAACACTTATTAGGACACAATCTGCCAAACACCTTTTATGTGTTTGGATCTTGTTTTAGAACACTAGCAGTCATTCTTGTTTCAGATATATTAATTTTTCTAGCATCTGAGAACTAGCAACATGGTAGATTACTTTCTTTAAGGCTGTGTTTGAAGCCTTTGCTTGAACATGTGTCAGTCATGGTAAAAGCTACTGGGGCATTGGGGCCTCACTAAATTGTAAACTTTCTATTGACTCACAGTATCCACTCCATTTGCAGGTGCTGGCTCCGGCATGGGTCTAGGGGCAGGCTTGGGTGGGGCCGGCTTGGGCGCTGGGGGTCTGGGAGCAGGTGCTGGACTGGGCCTGGGTGTGGAAGGTCTGGGTGGAGGGGGTCTAGGGGTGGGGGGCCTGGGGGGTCTGTCTGGGCTGGGAGGGGTGGGCGCGGGGTTGGGGGGCTCTGGGCTGGCAGGGTTGGGGGGTCTGGGGGCAGGCCTGGGAGGTCTGGCCAAGCTGGGCATTGAGGGGCTCGGGGCCATGGGCATGGACTCTGGCATGATGGGGGGTGGGGGTAGCGGGGGTTATGGCGGCAGCGGGGGGTACGGGGGCAGTGGGGGGTACGGGGGCGCCGGTGACAGGGGTCGTCGGGAGGAGCGAGGTCAGCGGTTCACTCGCCCAGACAACTGTACCGTCCTCGTCAAAAACGTGAGGTTCTTTTACTTGTTTGAATTTTTTGTTTTAAAATGCACTGTTGGCTTGTTGGACACGTGGAGTAGTGTTTGATGTTGATGGAATGTGTTGTGCCCAGATATGATCTTGGGTGCTTCTTGATATCAGGAACATTGCATTGTTCTTTTATTTTATTTTTTATGAATGATATGAGCACTTGGTGGGTACCTCATCTTGAGTTGAGCACTAACTGTGCTGTGTAGCTTCACACAGCACATTTTTGAATGCCCACCAGAGTGGTGTACTTACAGCACTGTTTGGTTGTTACATGGCTGGTGCCACACAAAATTGCTGTCTCTGCACATGTTCTGTGTACACCATGCAGGTCTGTATATGTAGCGTGCATGTATGTTTTAGCTGTAAGTGTAACCTGCCACCTGCACTGTGGGCAGAACGATCAGGATCTTTATGCGCTACTGCGGTAAAACGGGCAGAACAGATACTGAAATAAGAGTCAGTAGAGAAAATTGACCCCAGAGAAGAAATTCTCTCACCAGTCCTGCCAACAATGGAACCTGTGACGGTTTGGTCGTGTCTTCCCTGCTCTTTCGCTGAGCTGTCCCTGCTCTTTCTCTTTAACCTTTCTTCATTTGTATGTGTCTGTGGCATGCAAATACTCCATTTTTGACTAAACCCCCCCCCCCCCTCACCAAGAAAACAGAACAACTGCTTGTGTCATTCACTTCTGAACAAGGTGTATAAATGTTTTGATAACAATTGTCATGGTGCATTGTGGGTCATGTCTAAATGTCTTGGTGGATTTCAGCTTCCTTATGCTGTGACTTGGCAGGAGCTTCGTGAACGCTTCCAGGAAATAGGTAAGATGTGGTAATTATCGGTGCCTTGTTTTATTGGGGTTTTCATCTCTCCATACTTCTGCTTGCAACCCAGCGCCACACTCCTCATTGTGCTGGAGCTGGCAGTCGAGTTATCTGTGCTTTACAAACTTTCAGACTTGTCAGTATGGTCACAGAAGAAATCAAATAAATGCTGAACAGTTACGGTGTATAGTAGGGTTCTGTGCTGTCAATCAACCAACCAGATGCAGCCAATCAGATCATTGTAGTAAGTAATATTCTGTGAAAAAGTTGCTATGATTGGCTCACAAGCTGAAGCACAGCAGCAGAGTCAAAGGCTGCTGCATTTTTAAACAAAAACGGTACTAAACAGCATAGGAGCCAAAAACTTGTGGGACTGTAATTATGGGAAGGCTAGGCTTAGAGCTCAGTACAGAACCCTCTGTAGTACTTAATTAGTAGAGCATACAGTTCATGTGCACTAAGTAAGTAAGTAACTTGGTGTTTTCGGCAGGCTCCAAAGCATCTTGCTTGGGTGAAGCTAGTGTTGGTTTAAGTTCAAGTATCATTCAGTCCTGAGAATCTTCAACCAACTTGGAGCTTTACCTATCTTTTAAAATAAACTAGTAGAACCCTACCACTGCAGTGTGTTGCAGTAGGAATTTAGGGAATTCCAGGCTCTGTTCGTGGCATCTCATTCTTGTGTCTGACAACTGTTAGGCTCTGTTCGTGGCATCTCATTCTTGTGTCTGACAACTGTTGGGCTGATTATGACTGTTGCGCTTGCTCAGGGGAAGTGAAGTTTGCTGAGATCAAGCTGGAGAAAGGTCGGTCCACTGGTCAAGGGCTGGTGAGGTTCTCCACTGAGGATGATGCTGTCCGTGCTATCAGTATCCTTGCCTAAGTCTGGCTGCTTGGTGACAGCATCATGACCGCACTTGACCTCGTCATGTCCACACATGATCACATCATGTCCAAATGATTGCATCATGACCGTACTTAACCACATCATGATCACATCATGTCTAAATGACCGCACCATGACTGTACTTGACCACATGTCCAGACATGTTCACATGTCCAAATGACCACATGTCCAGAGACGATCACATGTCCAAATGACCACATCATGTCTGCACTTGACCACATCATGTCCATCGCTGGAGACTTGCGTATGCCATTTGATCCATAACCTTGCCCAGACAGCATGGACCAAACTCGCTTTGAGGGTCGCACCATTGAAGTGCGAATGTACCGAGGATGAACGCGACACAGTGTTTCAGACACCAGCAATGATTGTCGACCTAAGACCCACGTGGAAACACTGCCCTGGCGCCAGCTGTGTGGTGTACGTATCTCCTGATGAATATGCATGGTCCTTGACCTTTGAACCTGTCTTGGAGTTTTCGTCATCTGGGGAATCTTGTCAGAGGGTGGAGTTCATCATTATCCCAGTTTTGTCATCAACTTTTCCTGCCATCTGAGGAACTCCCTGCTAAAGTCTTGTGGAGCTGTGACCTCTGGAGTATTCTGTGTGGTGTTTCTGAAGTAAACTCTTTGAGTTTTGGCATCAATTTGAGCGTCGACTTTTATTGAAACATTCGGGATCAGACTGTTTTACTTGTTAAAGTGAATAAGGTTCAGTTCTAGTTTGGTTTTAGCTTTTTTGTTCCAAAGATCAAAATCAGTGTGCGGTGTAGTTGTTGTCATCGTGTGGATGAACTGAATGGTGTCCCAGAGAAGTCGCAGACCAAAGTTTAAAAAGGAAGTATTGTTCCAGTAACAATGGGGGAAGATGAGTAACGTAACATGTTTTAGATCATTGATTTGTCACGGTGTTGTTTTTCATTGTTCATTCTTCGGCATGTTGTGTTCGTCTAATAAAGGGTCTTCTAATCATCCATGGTGCTCTTATGTCTTGGTAGGCGAAAGTGTGTGCTAAAAGAAATGTCACAGTCACTGTTTGGAACATTTTGAAGACTGCTGTCCACAATCAAGAGAATTGTGCTCAGTTTTGCTGTGGGAGTGTGTCGTGACTATCTGAGACAAAACAGTTCCTTTTCATTCTTCAAGTTTATTTATATTATTTGTTGTCATAATTTTTTATTATCAAAATTTAACCCTCCTTATTGCTTGACAATTCAAGTTCTATTTTGAATGAGAAATTTAACATAGGTTTAATCACACCATCAGGGCATCTCATCATTTTGAAGAGAGTTTGTTGTGTGTGTGTTCAGTTTGTTGTATGTAATCATATCTGAAGTACATACTGGTAGGCTTTGTGGTGCAGTGGTTGAGGGTTCCAAAGTCCACACAGTGCATGTTTTGTTGACTGTTGTTATTATTGATTAAATGAAGGTTTTTGTGAATCATTTCAAATTTCACATAATTATACCTTGCTGGCTCACTTACTTCAAGACACTGAGGTAGATCATTGTCACTAGTGTCTTAGGATGTCAGGGGGAAGAATTTGTGGCAAATGCACAGCGTTGTCAGTCTTGCATATATGCCGTATTATTTCTGATAACTGTGATCTCAGCGTCTTTCGTTTTGTACAAGGTGAGTTAGTATGGTGGACTGGGACATGGCTGAAATTAGTTGAGTTTAATCAAAAGTTTAGCATCCCAAAAGTTGAACAAACATGGTCTGCGTCTGTTTTATTTTCCCACCCCTCCGCACCCCAACCACATAATTATATTTGAACAGAATTGTAGAGATGCAGAAAAGGAATAATTTCCAAATATTGCACTTTATTTGAGATTTTTGAGACATGTTTATTTTGAGGTTACCCACAGCTCTCTCCCCCCCCCCCCCCCCCAACCACCATTTTTTTCTTCTTCTTTTAAAACCCATTCTTTTGCTATTTGGGGGTTTCCAGTGGACTGAAGAATGCACACCTTTGTGCAAGTGAGAGACACCGTATTTGTATCTGTGAGACATTTGTTGAGATGAATTTTCACCAGTTTTTCGCTATTGCTTTTGGCAGCAAGTCAGAGCAATGGCAAGTCCCTGTAAGTATTTTTGATGACACTGTCAAATGGAGTCCAAAGTAACGTCAGCGGAAGAGCTGCCTTCTTGTGTTTGAGTCTTCGTTATCCCCAAGTCTTCAAGCAGTGGAGTTCTACATGATCGTCAGTGGAAGGAGGATGTGAAATCGCTCATTTTTGGGTTGAGTGGCATGCAACCCTGCATGCAACCCTGCATGGATCTGTTGCCGGTTTGCGGCAGAGGAAGTTTCAGTGACAAGGAACATCAAACGCTTCCGCAAAGAGAGAAAAGTGGTTGAGTCGACTGATGAGGGCAGATGGCGCCATGTTGGGGTGTGCTGGGGAAGGATTGTGGCAAGTTGAGGTTGGTGTGTTGGTCAACTTGTTCCTTGTCGGTGCATTCAGGCACTTCTCCCTAGCACGTGGCGCTGGTTCTGGTTGGTATCGGTAAGCCTTTTCACTCTTCCTGCTCTCTCTCTAGTCTCACTCCAGTTTTTAAAGTTCACTTTCTGCTTCCAAAGAGTATGAGAGTTGAAACGCTCAGTCTCGCTGCAGTCTTGATCATTGCCATCTTGTGCGTCGGTTGATGATGCTTTTTGGCTTCTTGTTTTTTTGTGTCCTGTTTATGTATCTTTTTTTGTGGTGACATGCTTTGTCTGCTGCTGTTTGCTTTGTTTTTCTTTTTTCTTTCTTCTGTTTGGTTTTGTTTGTTCTGCTGCTTGTGCCAAGGCTAAGGACTGTACCCTCCTTGGCCCCCAGTCCCATTGGTTTGTCTGCCGTACCCCATTTAAATGTGCAGCAGAATCTTCAGCTATGTGAAGATGGTTCAGACTTAGGGGTTGGTTTCCAGGTCATAGATTTTTTTATTTATTTTTAAGAATTAAAACATAAATAAATGTGGTTCCCTGCTGTTTGGGTTGCTGCATTTCATCTTCAAGGGTTCTGATTTATGGCCAGTTGAACTGAAGCGTGGAAGGACTGAGAGGGTTAGCCCCTTAGTCACCAGTTGCCAGAGCCGGTCTGCCATGTGCTAGTCCAGTGACCATTTCCAAGTTTACATCCTGTTTGAGGCCAACCAAGATCCTGTGTTGGGTTAAACTAAAATGTGGTTGGAAAAGCTGGGTGGGGGTAGGAGAAGGAAGTAGCAGAGGCTATATCAAAGTTAAATTTTGTCTTGCTGCTGCTGTTTGAGTGCTTTAATGCTTGTCATGCGCCTTGTTCAGGAAAGGAAAGTGGGGTGGGGGTATGGGAGAGTCCTGATTGGTTGTTGACCTGAAAAGTCTGGTAAAAGTTACAAAGAATTTAGTTTCCATCTCCTCTTGTCCTGTTGAATTTATTTGTAATGTTGTTGCAGTTGGTTTGAGTGATTTGCTGATGTCAGCTATCTTTGCATAACTCAGGGGTTGTTGAATTGTTGCAAGTTCTTTGATTTTAAGTGCTCTTTCAGCAAATGTCTGAGATAAGCTAATCAGCCTGACTGTTTGACTTTTTGAGATTGTGAAGAAACGGTAATTGTATTAACACTGTTTTTTTGTATTGTATTGCTTATTGTGGGCAGCAGTGTAGTTTTGTCGACAAATCTTAACAGTCGTCAGTTTCCTGTGGGCAGAAATTGCCATGGTGATGTTGTGGTAAAATTCTGCCAACTTGTGAGTATCTTGTATCGTTCTGTCAGGTGTTTTTGTTTATTTTTGGGGGGTTTGCTCTGAGATAAATTCCGTTTTCAATTTGCACATCAGGGGAATAATATTTCTGGTGGTTCCATTTGTTTTCACTTGCTTGGGGAGTTTGAATCTTTCGAAGATGCCAAATTCAGTTGGTTGCTTGCCTTTTTTTTTCCTTGGGAGAAAACTACTGGCATCATTTGAAGTGTTCTCGTCTTACACATCACATTCTTTAAAGCTGATGGGGTTTCTTCTGAAATTGCAGTTATGGAATGATGGCAGTTAAAGGCTGGGTGTCTGAATCTGGAAAGATACATTTTGGAGCCTCAGTGTTTTGCTCAAGGGCTTGAGTTGGAGCATGCTGTTTGCAGTGTCAGTAGTTCCAACTGCTGTCTCAGTCAAGTTTAACTTCTGAAAATAGCTGTTTTGTTTTCTAATTTGTTCAGGCTTGGAAGTGTTTGCACAACTTTTATTTGACAAGTTGATTTTACTGGTCTGTGGAGGGCAAAGTGGTCTGGGCTGTATTTGGTTGAGGTGACAGAAGTTTTGCTGAGTGCATGCAGTAGTTGCGATGCTGTGTTCTCGGCATCACTCACACAGCACCAGCATGCATGTCAGAGCGCCCATGACTGGCAACCTGTTTTTGTTGCAGGCGGTTGAAGAGCAGCCCAGGACCTGGCTTCCTGTACACTGTGAGTGGAGCCCAGTGGCTCCTTGGTCTGTCCGCTGCCTGACTGATCAACTCCCTGCTTCATCAGATCCTTGTTTAATCAACAATCAGCTCCGTGGTTGATCAGCTCCCTGTTCCACAGATAGTTGGTAAGTTTTGGAGTTTGTACTCTTCAGGGCCTGTTTGGAATAGTGGTGGTGACTTCACTGATATTGGGCTCCTTTTGGAGTTGTTGTGGGGACTTCGTATCGTTTAACTGGTCCTGTTAGAATTGTTGGGGAAACTTGCACACTTTCTTGAGGGTTGTTGCTGGAATGTGTACACTTGAAAGTTTTTTTGAGGGTGGTTGTGGACATGCACTTGAACATGAAGTTTTTTTTTGAGGGGACACTTAAGGGTCTTTTGGATATCATTTTGGGAACATGCATGCTAATCGGCCCCATTGGATAGGGTTCTGGGGACTGTAGGTACCTTTTGGAATTTGTTGTGGGTATTATGTACACTTCAGGGTCCTTTTGCAGTTATGGGGTGGGGGGTTGCAGTTATTGGGTGGATTTTTGTACTCTTTAGGGTCCTTTTGGAATTGTGAGGCTTTGTACAGTTAAAGGTCCTTTTGGAATGGGGGGGGGGGGGGGGGGGGGTCTTTGTACACTTGGGAACCTTTGTGAATTGTTGGGGGACTGTGCCCTTGAGAATCATTTTAGAATTGCTGGGGGTGGGGGGGGGGGGGGGGGGGCAGCTTTGTACACCTACGGGTCCTTTTGGAATTGTTGAAATGGGGTTGGGGGTTACTTTGTACACTTAGGTACCTGTTGGAATTGGGGAGGGGGGACTTTGTATAGTTTAGGGTCCTTTGAGAATTTTAGATGACTTTGTACAGTTTCAGGTCCTTTCGGAATTGCTGAGGATGTTGTAGACTCTTAAGGATCTTTTTTGAATTGTCTAGGGGACTTTGTACACTTGAGAATCCTTTTGGAATTGTTGGGGATACTTTGTACGCTTTAGTTCCTTTGGGAATTGTGTGAACTTTGAGAATTGTTGTGGGGACAAAGCTTTGAAATGTTTCTGTGTTCAGGCTTGGAGTGTCATGTCAAGTACACCAGACGATGCTGGATTAACAGCCGAGTGTGTGATTGTGAGGAGCCGGTGTGGCCCAGCAGTGGTCACAGTGGCTCAACTTCTGGCCAGTGGGTTGACCTTCAGTGAACTTCCCCTGGGAGACTGCCCAGAAAGTGGAATGTTCTGAAGTATCGACCATTAGGGAGCAATCTGCAAAGGGACTGATTTTAATGGTCACTGCTCCTGGACAAGGGAGTTTTACATAGCGCAATGGAGATCATCCTGGAAATGTGGTGGGAAAGTATATATTGGGCCTTATGTGTCATGTATGGTTAGTGCAAGCTTGGCATAGGTCTAGGGATATTTAGGGCTGTTTAGGGTTTTCCATCTCGTGATGTATTTAATTTTCTCTGTTGCAAATGTTGACTGTACGATATCATTAAGAAAGGAAACAAAAGAATAGAAACTAGACTATCAGGTTTGGACTTTTATTTTTATTTGGTGTCGGTAAATGTTTCGTATGTCCTGTGTTACATCCTGTTCACCACAACTAGTGTGCTGTTCAAGAGCTTGGTGAATGTGCGTGGCTGCAAGCCATGAACAGTCTTTTGAAACTGGCATTAAATAGGAACTGGAGTATCCATTACATCTCTCATTTGTGTGTGTGTGTGTGTAAAACTCTTTGAAGTTGAACTGATCAGACATTTTATTGCAATTTAAACCTTTTCATCATTTTACACAATAACATTTCATCAACAAGATTATCACAATTTATTTGAAGATAGTCATTTTTTTCACCAAATGGTGTTGCCCACCATTACCTTTCACCAAGACACTCGCCTGCAAAAAGACAAGAGTCCACAACACCTCCATGTAAGACATGCAGCAGAATGGAATGAACTGCAATACCGCACAACAGGAAGTCTATGGTATAATTGTCAACCAGTGATGCACACAAAATGAAGACAGTTTTCCAGTGCAATGACTTTAAAGCCGGGGGCAACAACCATTCTGTCGGAAACATTTCCTTCATCTGGAACACCTTTTGGGCTGTATCATTGCATAAGGATGAAAAATGACCACGTACTAAAGTGACCTCCGCTTAGCTCAGTTGACTGTGCCCGCTTGCATGTTAGCATCTTGATTGAACGCTTAGAACACATGATGTATATGCATGTACATCACACTACATGCCTCACTTTCTTCCAACCTTCCTCCAGCCTTCAACACATGTGGGAGTTGATCAGCGCTTGAAATACGTAGCACAAGCACGACAACAAAGACCGTGATCACCTACAGTAACTCACCTGGCGTGTGTAAATACAAGGGACATAAACTCCACCAGAGGTCACCTACAGTAACTCACCTGGCGTGTGTGTAAATACAAGGGACATAAACTCCACCAGAGGTCACCTACAGTAACTCACCTGGCATGTGTGTAAATACAAGGGACATAAACTCCACCAGAGGTACATCCTCAGATTTGCTGGCTGTACCTCTGGAGGAGTTATGTGTCCCTTGCATTTCTTATGTGTCCCTTGCATTGAAGCGTTTTCTGGGCTTCATTCTATTTCAGATTTCCCCCCGCCTTGTTAAGATGGTTAAGCCATCAGAAGGGAACTACACAGTCCAGTTGAAGTACATAGCTGCCTGTGTATTGTCTGTTTACCAGAGCTGGCTGGAGTTTAGTGCTGTCAGCACCCCCCATACTGGCTGATAAATGGGTTTTTTGTTGCTTTTACCCATCCTTGTTTTTTTCTTCAGGCACCTATAATGTTTTTAAGCCATGGGACACCCGTCCTGATTTGACTGGGCGTTAAAAAGCATGCCAAGTTACTGTAATGCTTTTAGTTCTGTGTACAAGTTTGTTTTTCGTATTCCATGAACTGATGGCTAGAAATCGGTTCACACACACAGCTCCAGCCTCATGACAGGAGTGACTTGAAGTGTCCTTAAACAATGGGCATGTCCACCCTGGATATAAAATAGTTCTGTCACAATTCAGACAATTTAGGTATTGTCTGTACTTTCAGTTATAAGTACTGAGCAGTTATAACAGAAATGTTGCATACAATTAAAGTTGCTTACTGCAAAGGCATTGCCATCTGACAGTTTTGGGAAGCCTATGGTTGATACAATTCAAGTTTCCTGTGACAAACATACTGCCATCTGACAGTTTTGGGGAAACCTATGGTTGATACAATTC
Source organism: Alviniconcha strummeri (assembly GCA_963584105.1). NCBI lineage: Eukaryota > Metazoa > Mollusca > Gastropoda > Provannidae > Alviniconcha > Alviniconcha strummeri. The sequence continues at coordinate 18,578,294 of OY757550.1, read as the reverse complement.
AAGTTGCCTACTACAAACATACTGCCATCCGACAGTTTGGGGAAGCCTATGCTTGATACAATTCAAGTTGCCTACTACAAACATTGCCATCTGACAGTTTGGGGAAACCTATGGTTGATACAATTCAAGTTTCCTGCGACAAACATACTGCCATCTGACAGTTTTGGGGAAACCTATGGTTGATACAAGTGTCTTGCGACAAACATACTGCCATCCGACAGTTTGGGGAAGCCTATGGTTGATATAATTCAAGTTTCCTGTGACAAACATACTGCCATCCAACAGTTTGGGGAAGCCTATGGTGTAACCAATTACAGCAGAAGTTGGAGGAACGATGCGTGAAAGTGAGGCTTGGAGTGCGAATGTCCGCTTTTTGCTCATTAGCTCTCCGAAAAGCACAAATTGCCGGTGGTTATGTGTAAACATTGTGACTGAATGCCTGGCCCTCGTTTGCAATAGCAGGTTAGCAGCTTCAGTCAGTAAGATCATCAAAAACAATACTCTGTGACAAAAACCTGAAGGATGGCCATCATGTTTGGCCCACCAGCTAATATATATGTACCAATGGAGTGAAAGACTGGTGGATTCTGAACAAAACCTTCCAAACTGGTAGTCAGTAATGGCACACACTCATTGATGACCAGAGAGACTGGCTGCAGCCAGACAAGTTACATTCATTTGAATGCTGAATTCCGGCTCAGATGATCCAGTGGTGGTCTCAATCAAAGCTTGTGCGAACGTAGCTATGGGAAGCAGGGCTTAGAGCTCAGCAGAACCCTCTATCATCATGTTTCTCTCTCCCCCCCCTCTCTCTCTCTCTCTCTCTATATATATATTATATATGTATGTAGACATCATCTGCATCATCAATAACTGCCACTGCTGTGAAGACTTTCCAGCCAAAGCAGACGTTGAACTGAAGGACAGCACTTACTTTAACACGTTAAAAAAAAATAAAAAAATCTTACTGCCCACTTTGTCATCATAGTGTTTCCCTGCTGAACACTGGGAGTCATCCAGTCTGTGCAGTTGCATTAAACAAATGCTTTCCATTGATTGAGAGATTGCTGGTGTGATCATTTTTTATCACCATTCTAGTTGGGCAGCCACACACTGTCTTTGGAGGGATCCCCCTTTTAACTTCAGCAGCAGCGCTGGGCACCAGACGTGGACCGTCAGGGCACACAACCACTGCCACAGCAGTCCACACTATCAAACTGGAACACATGGCCACGAGTCCTACGGAGGGGTACACCTCTCAACATGCCATCAATACAAACAGTGCTGGGCACCAGAAGTGGATTGTCAGACACACAACCACTGCCGCAGCAGTCCACAGCATCAAACTGGAGCACATGAACATCAATCTGATGGAGGGTTACACCTCTCAACATGCCATCAACACAAGCTGGGAGGAGCAGTCGGACGCAAGAGTGACAGTACAAATTAATGAACATATTTGTTCAGTCTGACATTTACCAACATGCCTTTCACAACACAATGATCATCTTGCACACTCCCTGCTTTAGCCTGCCAAAACTAGACATAAAAATTCCAGAAAATGTTAATTTTGTGGCACAATCATCTGTGTATTGCTATTAGATGAATTTAGTTCCATAGGGCTATGCACTTGCTCATTCTGAGCATACACAAACTGCTGACCAGATGCCTGGTACCAGCATGTGGGTGGGGGGTGGGGGGGGGGGGGGGGTTAGCAAGCAGGATGGATGAATGTCACAAATCTGCTTGCTGAGTACAACAAATTCCACAGTACAGACACTGACTGATGCATATTCATGATTCCCGTTTTTCACATCTGGGCAACAAATACATGCATGATGTTAACATGCATATTATCAAGCATCTCTAGCTCTTCTTCGACTGTCTACACCAGACAGAGACCATGGGTCAAAAGCGCTTGTGTTTTTAATTATGTGTCGTTGTATAGGTGAGTACATTTCTCCAGAGCTGTTTGATCTATCTTCTTTGACTTTACGACAACAGATGGCGGCTCACTGATATGTAGGAAAAACAGCATCATAGTTTTTCATAACTTACAACACATAAGTACACACTGAAGCATTATTCTGACCACCACACACTTTGTCAGTTAGGCAAAAACAAATCAATATACAAATCATTCTCAACTAACAGTTCCGTGATATTACCAGTACAGTCCGGGTACAAGCTCCAATCTTCACACATTGGTATCCCCAACATACACATTGACAACAATTTGACTGCAAGAGTTTTGCCAAATTATAATAAAGGAAATTTGTAAAGTGCCTACCCTGCGGTTCAAAGCACTGAACAAGCTTAATATAACACACACATAATGTACATCGAGATGCAAAATGTTATCAGCAATTTAACAAAAGCTAACACATAATGTAGACATCAACAAGGGTTCAAGCGTAAATATGTGAAAGATGCACACACACACACACACATTGTACAGAAGGACAGTGTTGCCTTGAGTTCGCTTCTGAAGGAAGGGAGAGTCACAGAGTGCCTAATGTTTTGGGGAAGACTGTTCCAGATGTCATCCTTAGGCAACTCTCACTTTGTCCAGAGGTGACACTGTGTGGTTGATGTCAGAAAGAACTAACTAATCATACCCCATCCCACCCACTGGTCCATTCAAAAAAAGAAAAAAGGTTAACAGCAGTGACCCCATTCCCTGTGGCCTAGCCTGGTGATGGTGTACATGCAGGCACCTCTCCTGAGGTGGACTAGGGAACGTTATTAGTGTTACCGATCACTTTCATATAGGGCTTTTCTCTGTTTCAGACCAGACCTAATGCACTCTTCTCATGAGCGACCTTCTATAATGTGCTTTGAACATCCACCAAAGTGGTGTACCCACTAACAGCGCTGTTTGGTTGTTACATGGCTGGTGCCACGTGAAACTGCTGCTGTCTTGGCACATGTTCTGTGTACACCATACAACCATGCTCTGGTTTACTGTGTCACTTCAATCAAAGCCATATACATAATGTGCATGTGTGCTTAGCTGTAACCTGCCACCTGCACTTTTGGCAGAATGACCAGGATTTCTTATGTGCTACTGATGTAACTCAGGGAAGGAACGGATACCAAACTAAAAATTAGCATGGAAAGTTGACCCTGAAGAAGAAGAAAATTCTCCTCTCCCACTGGGACTTCTGATCACAAATCTGGTGCTCCGTATCACTGACCTAACCCTGCTCCCCATTTATCTGTGCTAGATTTGTTTGTGCACATAAACACCTGATGTGCACCAGAAACAGTTTTATCCTGTGACACTTTGCTTGTGGGAACAGGGCCAGCATTGAAGTACTCAAGTATGTGTAATAATGACTGAAAAAATTGTCTGTGGGAAGAATCCAAGCCATGCATCTGGGGCAAAAACTACAAATCAATACAAAAAATCTAAACTGTTACATAGTATTATATACTGTACAAAGAATACAACTCTGCATTATTTACTGCAGAAATGATTTCACCATTTGCAAGGTGCTAAACATGAACATACAAACAAAAACAACAGCAAGAAACAACGTCAAAAATGTATCTTTAGAATTGTTTACGTTAATTTTACTGAGTTACTCAACCAAAAATATTACTGGTCACCTGCAAATTTGTTCAAAGCCAATGACAGCCAGACAGTTTACTTCAGAAATTGGACCTTGTCTGCAGCATGTTACAGACATAATTACACAGACTGTGTACTGAAATGTTCTATTATCACAAAACGCTCATCTATAAAATGTTCCTAAAAACCCTCTGCGTGTGTGTGTGTGTGTGCATATGTGTGTTTGTGTTAGTGTGTGTGTGCGTGCGCATGTGTGTCTTATTACACCACGTACAAACCTTGAGTATTTGTTCTGATGGTGCTGATTACTCTGCAACATGCTAACTGTTACAGACCAAAGGATGGAGAGTCAAAAATTCAGCCTCCCTCCCCCTCCCCCCCCCCCCCCCCCCCCCAACCCACTGAAATACACAAATAAAAGCCATATAATAACAGTGGGGTCTTAGACAAGTAAGAGCACCCTTTCTCAAATAAGCCCATTATATAAAAGCAGTAAAAAAACAAAACAATCATACATCCGACTGGTCTGGCAATGTCCTGACAGCCCCAGAAAATTTGTGGAAGACAAAGTGACATTTAAGGTTACATGATTTATTTTGTATACATAGCCTCAGCCCTACCATTTTAACCTTTTTGCACTGAGTAGTGCTGTGCACAGTCCACGGGAGACCTCTAAGTATCCTGCCAGCATCTTCTGAAGCAGGGCTTAGACAGCCTGGTGAAACATTACAACATAACAAAAAACAAATTTCTTGTTGGTTTTCTGAACCGTCTTGTTTAACACAATGAAATAAAATGCAGGCATGCAAAAATGTCAATAGCTCTGAAAACAGCCGGTGGAGTGAGAAAATGTCAGTCTGGGCATTAAGAGCTTCTGTCAGCAACACAGAAGTGCAATATTTATGCACTCTGATTTACCCATTCACTGCCATGATGTCACTTGAAAATGATCGATACAAACGCAACATCTGAAACCCTTAAGCCTTTTTGTTTCCTTTTGCACACAGACACGTGAAAGGGTCTTTACCTAACTGCACAGCATTGAAAGTAGATGTGTTACAGGACTGAAATAGAAACTGTTTGCAGGCGCGTCCCTGTATCTTTCATCCCGGAAATTTTACAGGCTGGGGCAATTAAGGGGTTAATGCGTTTTAATTAAAACAAGTGTTAGGGACTGTGCATAGCGCCGTGGTAAAGTCAGAAACAAAACCTTCGCAGGCCAGTCATGATTTTACATTGCAGGTTAGTTGTTACTGTAAAGTGCCATGAGGTTGGAGGGTCATCAGCATGGTACTACAGAAATTTTGATTCATTATCAACGTTATTATGAACGTTATCATTCTGATGGTCTCCTGGATGGGAGTGCAGCTCAGCTGCTTCAGCATCAGGTCTGGTGTGCTGCTGATGCAGGTCCTACTCTTCAGTGTAGCAAAGGATTTTTCTCCTGCAGTCAACTTTCAGAGCAGACTCTGACAGCATTCCTACTGTCCCCTTCAGGGTTCACTCTGAGAAATTCCAGTATTTTACTGGTTATGGGAGGGGAGAGAATCAGCAATCAGACATATTGGCTATTATTTTGTTTGCTCTAAAACAAACAAACAAACAACAGAAGAAAAAGAAAAGGAAAAACAACACCACCAACTTAGTGTGTGTGTGTATGTGCATGTATGTGTTTACGTGTGTGTGTGTGTGTGCGTATGTGCTTGTACATGTGTGTGTGTGTGACAGCGTGTGTTTGTGTTTGTTCTACACAGTGAAGGGAACAAGGTGGTTGCTAGTGAAGCCTGGTAGCAGTACAGCTGGCTGGGTATCTGACCAACTACAGTGATGAGCTGAACGGTTTCCATCAACCACTTTTGCCACCTTATAGACCTCATGCTGGTTTGAAAAATGTCTAGTGTGGTCACTGCCCAATGTAATATCTTGAGCATCAACATGCACATATATATGTTATCTCGTGTATCTGGTGCTGTGACCATGCATGGTTTTGTGTGGAAGTTTTTTTTATGCACTATATATATATATAAATTTTCAGTCATTCAACATCTGTGTGCACATTAAAAAACCCAAGTTTCGGCATCCATTTCCATTGTTTGGACACATGAAAATACAGCACACTAACTCAACTCTTGAATACTGAATGTGTGTGTGTGCGCGTGTGTGTGTGCATGCATGCGTATGCGTGTGTGTGTGCATGTGGCAGGGGGGTTGAAAACGGTCACATATATATATAATGCATCTCCTGAAAAACATGAGTAGCTCCATAAAAAGAGGGATGCAGAAGAAAATTCATGGCCTCTGATGGAAGGGAGGTAGCAGGGTGGCCATGTTGAGAGAACAGAATTGAAAGGAAACTGACCTACGGAAGGTTAACATTTTCTACCATCCCGTCAGTCTAGTGGATACAAAATTCCACTAGCCCAAAGGCATCATCACTAGCTGAAGAATGTTTTCCCAAGAAAAGTTTATGAATTTCTTTTCTGCAGTTTAAGCCATGTCATAATTGTGACAACATTGCACTTCAGACGACAGACACTGCGCTGATCATGGCAGAAGGCAAAAATGACTTGCCTGAGGGGTAGTGGTTTTTGATCTTTAATCCAAATTTTAAAACATTTTTACAGTACTTCACTGCCCCTTGTGGGCACTTCAAGTTGCCTTACCTGGGTGAGGCAGTGTGACCTACCAGTATGTGCAGTATTTTTTGTGTGTTCAAGCAATTGTATGACTGCCAGTGTTTGGGATTTTTTAATGCGAGTACAGATGTTGATGCATGCAATTGCACACGCTGGCTGTATGGACACCATAAGAGAGTCTGCACTGGAAGCGGACCCTGGGAGAAAAATGCCTTGCTGCATTTGGGTCCCGAACCCATGTCAGTATTGTGCCTGGCATTTTAGACTGGCACTCCACCACCTGAGCTATCCCTGCTCCTTTATGCAAAGATTTAAGGATTCAAGGATTTGATTTGATTTGTTTAAATGCACCAGGCGGCTTTTCTACTTGCCTCAGATGACTGGGAGACTATTTCTGCAACCCTGAGGGCAGCTGCATACAGCTGAACAAAACAATGATTCACTGCTAAAGGCATATTAGGCTTTTGTTGCTTGGAATGCATCTGAACCTTTCAATGCCTGTGTTAAAAAAAAAGAAAAAAAAAGCCCCGCACAATGTGTGTGCTTCCCATTTTCTCACCAATTAGTGCATTACATGATACGCACTTAAATAAACTGTTGAAAAACTAACTTTTATGTGATTTCTTTGCTTGTGAGAAGAGCTAGAAACGTTTTCTATTTGTCCTTAAGTCAGGACCTTGCAATTGCTTGGCACGAGCATGCCCAGATTTACTTCCCCTTTTTGTCACTGGAGGGCAATGGGTTGAGAAAAATGCTGCTAAGAGGTTGGCAGCTACTTTATAAATCATAAGGAGATTTCACTGTATGAACTGAAACTGGGGAAAATACAAAAACAAACCACACACATACACACAGGCAAATTAATCTTCCACTAATTGATGCCATTATCATCACTACATAATTTCATGTTTTTGGATATTTGACTGGCATTTTGCCTTTCGCTCAATCCTCCTTATAAATCTTAACATTTCATGGTACAAGCTAAAACAGGGGAAACATTACCCGGTAACATTCTTTTGGATATTCTGTTTTTGGATATTTTGGAGTTACCATAGGTGACTCAGGACTTTGTTGTTGTACTTGTGTTGTGTATTTCAAGTGCTAATTAATTCCCCTGTTTGTTGATTCTGCATGAGCGCTCTAGGCCTCATTCTGTTTCAGATTTCTGGATATTCCACTGGAATTGTGCCTTTGACTCAGTCCTCAAATTCATCATTTTCGTCACTGCTGTTGGCATCAGGGGAAGCTTCTCGCGTGATGCGGTTGATGTTGGCCAGAGTGTTGCGCAGCAATTGCTGGTGCGAGTCGGTCATGGACACCGGTGGGCTTTCGTGAGTCACTGGTTTGAGATGAACCCCGTTCCGTATGAGGGCGAACATGCTGGCCAAAGGGTCCACTGCAGTCAAACACAAGATTCACATTATTTTACATTCAACAAAGCAATCAAAACAAACCAACTACTAGATCCAAGCACATAAAAGCTTAAACAGAATGTTTATTCAATCCAAATACATAAAACATTAAATAGAACGCTTATTTAATTCGACAAAACACAACATGCAAACTTTCAGGGTAAGCCCATTTTTCAAGCTACAAAACAACATTTAACAATTAAATGGTGAAAAATGAAATGTAGGCTACTGATCTGGGTTTTTTCTCACTGTTTGTATAAGTCTTGTTTGTAGCTTGAAAAAGGGGCTGACCCTGAAAATTTGCACGTTGTGTTTTGTCAAATCAAATAACTGTTCTTTTTAGCCTTTCAAGTATTTGGATTTTGTTTTAGAATGCTAGCAGTCATCTCTGCTTCAAGAAACAACAACAACAAAAATGAAACAAAAACAACATAGTCAGGGGAAGATTCAAGTTTGTTTTTGAAAAATGCAATGAAACAGAAACTATGCTTGCCAGTAGACACAAATGATAAACAAAGAAAGGATCCATTCCCAAGGAAGACTCACAATATACCAAAGGTCACTGAGATCAAAAACAAGCCTGAAGGGCACAAGCTATGGTGCAAATGACAAAGACTCCACACCCTCTCCGGCTAGCCTTGCTTTTTATCTCATCGTCTGCTACGACCTTGCTCAGTAGGAATGGTCCTTGGGATGTGGTATGGTTTAAAATGAATGCATACATCAAACACTCTGCCACTTTGATTCTGCCTCCTTTATTAAAGCTGCCCTCGAGATGCACCTGTTCAGTAACTATTTTTAAACTGCCTTTTCCACAGCTGTTCCTATCCCCCTGTCCAACACATCTTTGTGTGTGTGTGTGTGTGTGTGTGTGTGTGTGTGTGTGTGTGTGTGTGTGTCTGTGTGTGTGTGCATGTGTGTGTGCATGTGTGTGCGTGCAAGCGTGTGTGCGTGTGTGTTGTTAGTGTTTGTAAAGTGCCCTGCGCTCCCACTTGTGCAGTAGATTGGCACTCTTGAAATCCTCTTTATTATTATTATTATATGTATGTCTTTGTCAGACACTACAAACCACACAGGCAATGGAAGTGTGTGTGTAGTACCTGCTAGAAACACTCTGTAGAAATCATTGTACATCCCAACTCCTCACATAGTGTTTTTGTTTTTGTTAGTAAGCACATTTTGCTAGTTCACTTCATTTCTGATGTGGACTTTAGCCAGAAGTTCTCTGCTGCTTGTGAAGTTGTTTTTGAAAAAGAAGCAGAAGCAAAAAGAAAAGAAAAAAAGAATGCTTTGATTCAGACCAGACATAACATTTGCAAATGTTCTGCACAAGTGCCTTTAACAAACAACATGCAAATAAAAAAGAGACTGGAGAGAGCAGAAAACAACAACCAAAACTTTTGATTTCAGTGACACAAGCAGGTAGAATGTCTTCCAAAACCAGAAACAATAAAGTCAGAGAGAGAAGGAGGGGAGAAGGAGAGAGAGAGAGAAAGAGAGAGAGAGAAGAGAGAGAGAGAGAGAGAGAGAGAGAGAGAGAGAGAGAGAGAGAGAGAGAGAGAGAGAGAGAGAGAGAGTGTAAGTGTGCTTATTTAAACAAAAAATCTGTAAGTACACATTTTTGGATGATACCTCTCTCTAGCAAGACAGAAATGATCACAGACACAAAAACTTCAAAAGTGCTCACCATCAGCAGCCACAGTTTCTTTCTGAGGCCGTTCACTAGCTGGCTTGAGGCGGCCCCGCCCTGACACAATTGCCTGAAGGTCAAGGCCACTCCCAGAGTTGCCTGTTCCATTTTCCTCCGTCCCAGCATCTCTTGGTTTCAACCTACTTTTAGCATCTGAAAAGGGATTCCCACCCAGCAAGACACCTCTAGATGAAGACACCGACGGAGGAGGTGGAGGTGGTGGAGGTGGCGGAGGAGGGGGAGGAGGAGGAGGAGGAGGAGGAGGGGGTGGAGCTGAGTCAGGAGGGGGTGGAGGAGAGGCCATGGCTGCCCCTTCCTCTTCCCTCTCATCCAGAGAGGGCTCCCCTTTCACGTAGAAACTGACGCTCACGTCTTCCACACCCTTCTTGCCTGCACACTTCCTGGGCCGAACCCAAGGTTTCTGTTTCTCCTCCTTTGGCTTGGCTGTGCCGCTTCTACCCCTTGTGGCATTATCGTTGGTGTTCCGTGAGGAGGCGTCCGTCTTGCCTGAAGCCTGCTGGGTGCGGCGTGCGGGCCGCAGACTGGTGTCTGCAGACAGGGAGTTGGTGCTGCCGCTCATGGAGCCAGACAGGCGACGTTCGCTGGGGCGCTGGTAACGGGGTGGCTTGATGGCCGCAGGGGCTGGGTACTTCTGCTCAGCGACAGGGAGGACGCATTTTGTGACAGGCAGGACAGATGTTGTGTCAGAGAGGACAAATGATGTGACAGAGAGGACAAATGATGTGACGGAGGGCAAATATTGTGAAAGGAAAAATGAGACAGTGGGGACAAATAATATGATTGAGGAAGAATGATGTGGCAGAGAGGACAAATGTGACAGACAGGACAAATGTGACAGAAAGGACAAATGTGAGACAGGACAAATGAGACAGAGAGGACAAATGTTGTGTCAGAAGACAAATGTTGTGACAGAGAGGACAAATGTTGTGTCAGAGAGGACAAACACTGTGACAGAGAGGACAAATGCTGTGACAGGCAGGACAAAAGAGACAGTGAGGACAAATGTGTCCGAGAGGACAAATGTTGTGATAGAGGACAAATGTTGTGTCAGAGAGGACAAACACTGTGACAGAGAGGACAAATGCTGTGACAGGCAGGACAAAAGAGACAGAGCGGACAAATGATGTGTCACAGAGGACAAATGTTGTGACAAAGAGGACAAATGTTGTGATAGGAAAAATGAGACAGAGGGGGCAAATGTTATGACAGAGGACAAATGATGCTGACAGAGAGGACAAATGTGAGAGACAAGAAAAATGAGACTGAGATGACACATATTACAACAGAAGACAAATGATGTATCAGAGACAACAACTGTTGTGACAGACAGGACAAATGAGGCACACAGGACAAGTGTTGTGACAGAGAGGACAAATGTGACAGACAAGAAAAATGAGACAGAGAGGACACCTGTTATAACAGAGGACAAATAATGTGACAGAGAGGACAAATGAGACAGAGAGGACAGATGTTGTGACTGAGGACAAATAATATTGTGACTGAGAGAGAGGCTCTGACAGACAACAGGAGGGCAAATTCAGTGTTAAAGTCATTGGTTCCAGCACACTTACCATTTTGTACGTTCTTAGACGCTCCATTGTTTTTCTTCTCTCCTCATCAATGAAGTCCTTCTTACGGAACTGCTCTGCCTTCTGCTCCTCTCTTTTCTGGCAAAGCAGAAGGAAGCAGACTAAATAATAAATTAACATTATACACAACCTTTTTCTGGCAAAGCCAGAGAGAGCAGACTAAATAATAAATTAACATAATTATACGCAATCTTTTTCTGGCAAAGCAGGAGAGAGCAGACTAAATAATAAATTAACATAATTATACACAACCTTTTTTCTGGCAAACAGGAGAGAGCAGACTAAATAATAAATGAACATAATGATACATAACCATTTTTCTGGCAAAACAGGAGAGAGCAGACTAAATAATAAACTAACATAATGATACACAATCTGGCTACATATTATGACCGGCACCATTTTGTTACAGCCCATCACATGAACATGTCTGGAAACACACGCACACACACACACACGCACACATAAACACACACACATACACTCTATTAAACACACACATGTGCATACGCTCTCTCTGTGAACCACATAATTATGCCCATACACATTCTCTCTCTCTCCATCTCAAACACAACCATGAATACATTCACAAACATGCTCTCCCCCTCTCTCTGCCTCTCTTTATCTCCCTCTTTCACACACAGACATGTGGAAAACATCACAGAAAGAGACAAAAACAGACGCTGAAAAACCCAAGATGAACACTTAACCCTTGCCCCACCCCCCCACCCCCCCCAAAAAAAACCCCAACAACAACAACAACAAAAATGAAACAACAACAAACAAACAAACAAATAACAACAACAACAACAAAATCAATATACTATTGACAGAAAAAAAGAAAGAAGACAGAAAAACAAAGACAGCCAGATAGAGATGACGAACATACTGCATCCCCTTCCCCCTTTAAAAAAATGGCATTCAGTGGCAGAATAATAATAATAACGAAATGCTTGCAAAGCACAAACCTGAAACATAAAAGCAGAGCTCGACATGCTGTACAGAATTAAAATTCAAACACCAACGCTGACACACAAGCAGAAAACAACAATAACAATGGATTACAAGCAATTCCAATAAGAAGAAGCCAAACAGCAAGACCCATGGACCTTACACGCAGACACCCACCCACCCACACTGCATGCACACAAGAGTTTTAATCTAATAAGAATAAAATCAGCCTTACGATCTGAATGTAATGGTGCATGCGGAACCGATCAATCTCTTCCTCCTTCTGCTGCTCTCTGCCTATATGCCTCCGTTCCAGGTTCATCTGAAAAACATGCCTGATATTTTCAGCAATACTTTCTTTTTTCAAAAGGCTAACGGGCCCAAGCACCCTAAATTACTGTTGTCGCTCACTTTGCTAAATATGCACTCTGTCATTTAAAAAGCAGAACCATCACCATTTCATCCCTGCTTGCAAACAAATGAAGGTGATGAAAGAAACAAAACAAAAACAACAACAACAAAAACAGAATAAAACAAACAGATTGCATCAGGCTTCATGAAGAAGAAGGGGGAAAAAAAGCCAAGATGCCCCCAATACAGCATAGCAAAGAAATAAACCTGACCTAATATCTAAAGATTTCTTGTAGTGGTTAAATTCTGAGCCTCTCTTTGGCCTGTGTCAGTGGAAAGGTTTAGTCTTCATACCTCTAATGTTCCCTCAGTGGAAAGGTTTAGCCTTCATACCTCTAATGTTCCCTCTGCATATGGTTATCTTTGTTAATTAATAGCAATTAACAGTGAACCCATCTTCTCCTTCTTAAAAAAAAGTACATTCAAATAAAATCATATTAGATGCGGAAAGATGTCCTCCATATTTCTACACTTCCACTGCAGTGCCATAACAAAATTTTGACAGTTTCAAATTCAAGACATTTGGCAACTGAACTAAATAAATTTACCAAATTTTGTCTTATGTACCCACCTTTTTGGTGCGAATGCGAGCTCTCTGCCTGTGTAGAGATGTCAGCTTTGTGCGAAGGCGGGTCATTTCCGGGTCATCAGAGGCACGAGGAATCTGGGATCTGACTGCATCATCTTCATCTCCGCTTAGCTCATCCACATCCTCCACAGCATCATGGAACACGATGCTCTCCTCTTCCAGATCTTGGGGGGGGGGGGGGGGAGAGAACTGTGGGCTTAGTATTCACAGAAACTGCGAACAGAGGGCTTTTAACATGTTCGTTCCAACTGCCAGTCAGACTTTTAAATCAGCTGTATCATGCAACTGTACATTGACAAATGCATTCCACAGGGCCAAAGGTCTGTGTATGTGACCTTTTTTACAATTATTATTACCCTAGCTGCCACATGGGCAGCCACATATCATCTTCAGAGGATTTATCTCCAGTTCTGGAGAGTGAATGCTGTTATGCAAAAAACTTATCATGGCTGAAGATAGTCCCTGCAGAACTACGCAGCACATAACAACAGTCTAATGTAGCCTTGGTGTTCCTGCTGGTGTCTGCGTGTTGTCACAGCCCAAGCCAAGGTGGTACAGAATCAGCAAGCTCAGTGTACTCGCAAACTAAATATAGTCTCAGCTTTAAAACAACAACAACATACACTACAAAACAGCAACAGTACAAAGAGGAGAAGTAGCTGCAGACAACGAGCCATGGAGGTGATGAAACCAGAATGTCCAAAGACTCACCGCTGATCTGTCGTGATCGGTTCTGTATCTGGGCCTGGATGAGCAGCTCCCTCTGGTGGATGATGTCCATCTCCATCTGCATGATGCGACACTGCCATGTGTACACCTCCTTCTCCAGCCGCTCCAGCTGCTGCCGGATGTTGCCGCCCTCCACCAGGAAACCAATCTGTTACCAAGGCAATAAAAGACCTTGAAATGGTGCTGAAGGATGCTGAGGGGCACACAGAGGTGGAGTGAGATGGAGAGGTCATACAGAATACAGAAAACTTTATTCATCCCAGTATGGGAAATTACAGTGTCAATTTGCACATAAAAAAAGCCATAACAAACAAAAATAAATCATCACAATGTGTAAAATCATACACTCTCTCCCCCCCTGCATGAGGAGGACAATGGAAATCACTGGTCAGACTATTTTGGTCCAGATTTGTCTCACTTGCACAGTCCCTCACACACACACACACACACACACACACACACACACACACACACACACACACACACACACACACACACACACACACAGTGGCATTCACCCATCCCACCCACCCCCAACTAAAGCCCAAAACATTTTGTTTGTGGTATAACATGATAAATGCTTTTTCCATCTCTCAGTTATGCTGAAAAATCCCCCTCCTCCAAATTCCCCCCCCCCCCCCCCCCCCCCCCCCGAGGAAAAAGTGTATCACAGCATCACCATAAAACTTTCACTCATCCATTCCTGCACTCACAAACACACACACACATGCATGCACACACACATTGCTATCATCTTTCATATCATAAAAAAACAAACTGTTAAACCTGAAAAAAGCTGATGGACCCCAACAGCTGGTACACACGTAGGAGACATGACACAGGCATCATGTCAGCGTTACTGTGGCTTACCACAGTTTGCTCGCATGTAGTGATGCAAATGAACCTTGACCACAATTCCCAGCAATCGCATGCTTATCGCCTGTGTCATCACCATAGCAACTGCTTTGATTGTAACATACATGGAGGTATTATATATATACATACATGTATTCTAAATGATTTCTGTTTCTCAGTCAGCCAGTCTCAACATTTCTGAAGAAAAAACAACAAAAACACACAGAAAACTGATACCAAAACAACAGAAACCTGCTCAACCACAAGCAGTTGAGTATTATATCTCATTTTTTTACCATTTAACTGTAGTTTAAGTGCTGTTTTGTAGCTTGAAAAGAGGGCTTACCCGGAAAATGTGCATGTTGTGTTTTGTCATAAGAAATGGCATGCTATGTGTTTGGATCACCGTTTCTGAATTGGACAGCTAGCTACACCTGACCCGCCACTGTGTAAACCTGTGCTGACTGTTGTCTACACTGTGATTGGCTGCAACAGTGCTTCATGCCACATGAAGCAGAACCAGTCCTATCCTTTGCACATGCATTGCCTGCGTCTGTGCCCCAGTCCAGCAACATTACGTGACACGTCTTTGATCTCAAATTTAGAACCACTCTACAAAAATCTTGACACTTTGCTCTTGCATGGAACTGCAGCTGTGGTGTGTTCCTTATGTCTGTGGTGTGTTCCTTATGTCTGTGGTGTGTTCCTTATGCCTGTGGTGGCCTTAAGGCTAACTAACAATTCTATACACAGGGACTGCTGCACTCAGATGGGCCGTGGCTGTGTCATGCGAATGCCCATGAGCAGTGCTTTTCACACACACTGTATGGTCTGGTACACCATGACTGACAATCAGTGACTGCACTGCAGCTTTTTTCAAACCGGTGTGACATCTATAAGGTGGTGAAAGTGGTTCATGGAAACCGGTCAGAGAATCATTGTAAGCGTCAGATACATTGCCGTCCATACAACTACTGTAATAATAAATAATAATAATAATAGATAACTTTTGTATAGTGCTATTCTCTGGTGTACCCAAACTCACTGTGCTTTACAACATTCTAATACTAGAACTGCACTAGCAAACACCCTGCTCTCTTTCACCTCTAGAACACACACACACAACATGCAAACATGCCACATGCACTCTCTTGCTGTGCTGCATTTTCTCTCTTGCTTTTTTGTTGTTGTTGAGAACCAGCCAAACAAAATCAGAACTGGTACGTCTGACTGGTTGCTGACCCCCCCCCCCCCCAGTATATACTGATCTTAACCAGTAAAATATTGGAAATTACCCGTTAATGTGAACCATGCTGACAATGTCATATGCAGACACCAACAGACGATAGGCTATCTTGACAAGAAGGAAGATGATTATTCACACTAGTCTAACAACAACAGAAATCATTACTCACCTCTTCTTTCACTTTGTCTCTTTCTTGAATAAACTGTTTTCGTTTGTTTTGTAGAAGCTGTATGTTCTCTCCGTGCAACCCAATCTTCAACCTACATAAACACGCAGGAGCGAAACCAGAATTAAATTCCATCACACCTGAAGAAAGCTAGGGTCAACAACCAAAGGAAATATGCAAACAACAACAACTGAACCCAGTCTCTCAAGAACAAAACCCACCTTGACCAGCTCAATGGCACAGTACTCCAAGGAACCCACCATCATATAAACAGACCTTCTTTCACCTCCACCTCCCCCAGTGACACAAAACCTTCAGTGATGAGTCCAGAGATTTATTTCAGTGATTTACCAGGAACAACTTGAGACCCTTCCATTCATGACAAGCCAGCCATCCTCAACACCAAGCCCTTCCTTGTAAGGATCATGGTTGAGTGGGACCAGTTAGGAACAGAAGATGACATCATTCAAACTGAGTGTCACCAGACAGGGAGATCATGGTTGAGTGGGACCAGTTAGGAATAGAAGATGACATTACTCAAACTGAGTGTCACCAGACAGGGAGATCATGGTTGAGTGGGACCAGTTAGGAATAGAAGATGACATTACTCAAACTGAGTGACACCAGACAGGGAGATCATGGTTGAGTGGGACCAGTTAGGAACAGAAGATGACATCATTCAAACTGAGTGTCACCAGACAGGGAGATCATGGTTGAGTGGGACCAGTTAGGAACAGAAGATGACATCATCAAACTGAGTGTCACCAGACAGGGAGATCATGGCTGAGTGGGACCAGTTAGGAACAGAAGATGACATCATTCAAACTCAGTGTCACCAGACATGGAGATCATGTTGAGTGGGACAATTTAGGAATAGAAGATGGCATCATTCAAAGAATCAAACTGAGTGTCACCAGACAGGGAGATCATGGTTGAGTGGGACCAGTTAGAAACAGAAGATGACATCATTCAAACTGAGTGCCACCAGACAGGGAGATCATGGTTGAGTGGGATAATTTATGAACAGAAGATGGCATCATTCAAACTGAGTGTCACCAGACAGGGAGATCATGGTTGAGTGGGACCAGTTAGGAACAGATGATGACATCATTCAAACTTAGTGTCACCAGACAGGGAGATCATGGATGAGTGGGACCAGTTAGGAACAGAAGATAACATCATTCAAAAGCGAGTGTCACCAGACAGGGAGATCATGGTTGAGTGAGACCAGTTAGGAACAGAAGATGACATTATTCAAACTGAGTGTCACCAGACAGGGAGATCATGGTTGAGTGAGACCAGCTAGGAATAGAAGATAACATCATTCAAACCTAGTGTCACCAGACCTAGATCAAGAACACTGAAACTGACCGATGCCATTGATTCAAGATATAACATGGCAACAAAAATTATGATAAATCAGTAATCAGTGGTGAAAACATAAATACTGATTCATTTGGGTTTTTTTTTTCCTGGATAGTTTTATTGCATGGTTAGGTGATGAAGTCTGGACATGTTTTCCTTGTTGATGATTAATCACACCAGAATTGATTTCTGTTAACAAATTCATCAAGATAAAGGCTTATTCTTTGCTCACTGAAATCATCAAAAGTTCTAAACAATTACCGTAGCACTCGATCAGCAGCAACCAGCTCAAATGCATTCTTTCCAAAGCGTTGTCGGTCCTCCTCCATCTTAGACAGCAAGCCTGCACACAAGGGGTGAGTGTGATGAAGCAGCAACAACTCATCAAAGACTAGCACTAGGATTATGCAAGTGATGACAGTGAGATCTGGAATAGTCTCCCTTGCACAAAGTTAGATCGTCAAACACACTTGCATCTTTCAAATCATCTTGGAAATACCACCTCTTCAAGCTCTCCTGTTGGCTGTGTGTGTGTGCGCGTGCATGTGCACAAGTGTAAGTTTGTTTTGCCCGTGGTTTGGTCCTTTGTAATGGGCTATGTGCTCCAGCTTGGAGAAATAGCACATAAAGAGTCCATTACCATTATACTTATAAGTGATGGCATTTAGTAACAAGCAAATAATGGCATTTTATAACACACACACAAACAAAAAAAGAAAAACAAAAGAAAAGAAAAAAACAGAAAGAAAAAAAGAAGTATGTGAAAAAGAAAAATCCTTGTTTTCCAATCTTCTGCAGTTTGAAGTTATTTGCTTACATCTTAAGAAGATGCAGCCAAACCATTATAATTGTTGTTTGGTGTCATTCAGTGGTCATTCCTATGTTTACCACTGGTCAAGCACATTGTACTGTGGACACTTGCCTTGATGATATGGAAGATATAGGACAAAACTGAAACACACGCTGCAAACATGTCTTTAATTCTCAGCACTCAAAATATGATAACAGGATCTAAGGTATGCTGATGTATGCTATTATTCACCTGATGTTGGCAATATATATCCCAATTCCTCAATGTGTTATGCTTTGTAAAGTGCTTTGACTCTGCTCTAACAATCAGGCCAAAGACTGACATGGTACATAAAGAATCACATGGTACATGTATAAACATTTTATTATTACACAGCAGTTACTGTCATCATCACTTTTGCACCATCATTTACTCCAAGAAAGCTTGTCTTGTTCGGAGAGATTTTTTGTTCAGTGAATAGAAAACGTCAGAGTTGTGAATGTCAATGTGGGTTGGAATAAAGTTCTAGCCAGTCAGGGCTTGCAACTTGAAGGAATGTTGGCCAAAAGATTTGGTGTTTTGCTCTGGGACTGAAACTAGTGAAAGGAGCCTTTTGTTACTGGATCTGAGAGAGTGGGAAGGTTCACAGGTGGTGAGAAGCAATAACAGGTAAGGAGGAAGAGTGTTTCATGATCTCCATAAGTACAGATGTTGTATAGTGTTTGTTTGTCTATTACTCCTGCCCAGCGAACTGGAGACAAACCTTTGTACACTTCCATGGTTCGGGAGAAATAGGTGATGTACAGTTCCTGTATCACATCCAATGCTTGTTCATGTTGCGCCTTCCATTCAGCGAATGCCCGCTTTCCCTCGTCCTTGACCCGCTGACCTACATCTGGGTTCTGCAGTGTGTCCTTGGCAGCCTGTAGCTTTTTGAATGCCATCTGAAACAGTCCAAAACAGCAGCTTTTTGAATGCCATCTGAAACAGTCCAAAATGGTAGCTTTTTGAATGCCATCTGAAAGTCCAAAACAGCAGCTTTTTGAATGCCATCTGGAACAGTCCAAAATGGTAGCTTTTTGAATGCCATCTGAAACAGTCCAAAATGGCAGCATACATGCAATGTTTTGACACTGCGAGAGTTAAGTCTGTTCGTAAATTTCTGTACAACTCCAAATTTTCAGCTTACAATTAAAAAACAAACAAACTGGTACAGGATTCCATACACAGGGGAATGAACCACTATAGCCATGCCCATCCTCTGTTCCAGTGTGTGTGAGTGTGTGTGTGTGTGTGTGTGTGTGTGTGTGTGTGTGTGTGTGTTACTAGTGTTAGTATAACATACGCACACACACACACACACACATACAATTTATAACCTGTGTGTGTGTGTGTGTGTGTGTGTGTGTGTGTGTGTGTGTGTGTGTGTGTGTGTGTGTGTGTTACTAGTGTTATTATAAAACAGCCTACGCTTCCACCTTGTGTGGTAGATGGATGTTATAGATTTTTTATTTTTGTTATTACATATATGTTAGCACTTTTGCTGTTTATTTGTTTTTGTTTTTATTTCTTTATTTTGAAGTGGTTTTCAACTCCTGTGCTGGCTTCAGCCTTGTTCTCATGCTGAGAGCCCAAGTTCAAGTTCAGACTATACCCACAGCTTATGATTCAAGCTTTCTGACCTGTCAACAACAGTCAGGTGCGGAGACCTGTATCAGACAGGTCAGGCAAGCCAGTGTCCTGATACGAGTCCTGATAAGACCTTGCACTGTTGCTGAATCTTTTCACATTGTTTTCCTTTAATTTAGTTTAAACCGTTGACATATAATGATATATATATATATGGATTAAACAAAACAACCAAACAGCAAACTGAACACTTATTCTCTGCTAAAACCATCTACTCAAACCAAATGAAACAAACAACCAATAAAACCAGTTATTCCCTTCCCAACCTAAAACAAAACATTTTTTTTTTTTTTTTTTTTTTCTGCACAAACTAAACCAATAAAACCAGTTATTTCCTGCCCAAACTAAACTAACAAATCAGTTATCCCTCCTCCCCCCCCCCCCCCCCCCAACCCCCCAATCTGAAACAGAATGACTGCTAGCATTCTAAAACAAGATCCAAACACAAAAAGGTTCAAACAAACGGCTTAATTATTTTAACACGGACACATGGCATGCCAATTTTTGGGGAAATCCCCTTTATCAAGCCACAAAACAACAATTAAACTACAGATAAATGGTCAGGAACGAAAAAAGAAGAAAAAAAGAGAAAAAGACTTATCTTGTTATGGTTGAGTTTTTACAGCTTGTTCGGTGCTTGAAAGATTGTTGGTCATAGCAAAACAAGATGAGTCTTTTTCTTTTCTTTTTCATTATTTTGGATCATTTATCTGTTGTTTTGTTTAAGCGTCATTTTGTGGCTTGATAAAGGAGATTTCCTTGAAAATCTGCATACTGTGGGTCCATGTTAAATAAGCATCTGTTTGAACCTTTTTGTGTTTGGATCCAGTTATTCCCAGTCCATATCAAGACAACCAAAACAACCAAATTAATTATTCACTGCCCAAACAAGACAACCAAAACAACCAGATTAATTATTCACTGCCCAAACAAGACAACCAAAACACCAAAATTACACTGCCCAAACCAAGACAACCAAATTAATTATTCACTGCCCAAACAAGACAACCAAAACACCTAAATTAATTATTCACTGCCCAAACAAGACAACCAAAACAACCAAATTAATTATTCACTGCCCAAACAAGACAACCAAAACACCAAAATTATTCACTGCCCAAACCAAGACAACCAAAACAACCAAATTCATTATTCACTGCCCAAACCAAGACAACTAAAACAACCAAATTAATCATTAACTGCCCAAACCAAGACAACCAAAACAAAACCAGTTATTGCCTGCCCAAAGTAAAACAGCAAAATCAGTTCGCCTCTGCCCAAACCAAGACAACCAAAACAAGAAGATATATATATATATATGTTATTTCCTGTCCAAAATCAGTTAAATTCCTTTCCCCAACTTTCACTCACTGCCCAAACAAAAAGAGCTGTGTTTTTTCCCTGCACAAACAAAACCACCACCACCACTTATTCCCTGCTCAAAGTAAAACAACAAAACCTGTTATTCCCATTTCAACTCAAGACACCCAAAACAATATAACCACTGAACCAGTTATTCCCTGCCCAAAGTAAAATTGACATCAAAACCAGTTATTTCCTACCTAAACCAACTACTACCAAGACAACTAAAACATGTTATTTCCTGTCAAAGACCAGTTACTCCTTTCCTAAAGTGCAACTCACCCTTCCTTCTCCTAGTCCCCCCCTCCCCACCACATCCAACCAATCCCTTACAAAAAGGGAAGATGAAGTATTACCTCCCGCAGATCCACAAATGGCTGGAGTTCCCAGTTGTAGAAGTGTGCCAGAGCATTCAGGAGCTTGTCCATGGTGACGTCTTCCCTGGTGTACGCTTCCGCCACGTCCCTCATGGTGGTGCAGTGGTCTCGCTCAAAGCCCACGTTCCTCAGCTCTTCCTCCGCATTCCTGATCTCCTCCAGCAGGCCCTGTTTCTTCAGCTCCCCCATGCTCTCAAAGTACTCCGTGGTGTCCGGCTCCTCAAAGAGCGTCGCCATCAAAAGAGTCTCCTTGCATATTTCCAGGGCGACGGTGAAGTACTTCTCCAGGGCCTGGCAGATGCTCTCCACGTTCTTGGGCACTTTGGGGGAGTAGAAGATGGCCCAGACTCCTTTGGGTTGGTCCGGCAGGTGGGGGAAGTAGTCGTCGAGGACAGGGTGGATGAGCCTCAGCACGTGGTGGACGCCCTTCAGCTCCTGCATGGTGAACGCTGCGGACCGGCTGGAGCAGTCCTCTGTGTCACGGGCGACCCGGCTGCGCATTCTGCAGGTGACAGCAATCTTGTGCTCAACATCATGCCACGATACCAGGAATGCCAATCGGGGCGGAGTGGTCTCGTCTTTGAAAGCATTCTCCCTGACAGCCACCCAGCCTTCCAGGGAGTCCAGTCTTTCTATTTCTAACATTGTGATTGCAAGCCTGCTGCTCTAAGCCTTAGTAAAGGTATGCGTAAGTGTCATTTGTGGATCAGCTGCACTTCCTGCCTATCTGGAACTGGAACAGTGGAAGTGTTCTGTGATGCCTGTACTGGTGCCAGTCAGCCAGCAGCCGGTCATGAAACCATCCCTCCTTTGACTTTGTCTTGAATTAATCTCACACCATGGCTCATAACAATTGCCATGCCTGAAAACAAAGAAATACAGTAAGTAAGCAAGTAACTTTGTGTTTTATGCCCAAACAACCGTTATGGTCATATCAGGGCAAGCAAAGAAATACATTTCATGTATGTAAGTTATCACAAACAGCATATTATATACATATTTATGCAGACAACTGACAAGAATATAGCATAAAATAATCACTGAATGGTGTCCCTGTTAAAATGAATGCATACTGCCTTGTCAAATGAAACTTCTGCAAGTTTGTATCAAAACTGACTATTGTCCCACTTGTCCTATTCCTAAGGCCTTTGCATTTTGATCTTGTCCCAGCTGGAAATTTTTCCCAAGTGCAATTAACATTGGTTATTTGGAAACAACTGGAGACTGGCTGTTTGACAAGTTTGCTCAGGATTGCCTCAGTCACTGAATGCCAAAAGGGATCCATGGCTGAATGAAAAATCCAGTGATCAACTCAAAATCATGATAATGTTGAAAATGAGTGCTAGACCTACCATGCAGCACTTGATTTCTGTGTTAAAATTAGGCTAGAATTGCTTAGCAGCTGGGAAAGAACAGATAAAGGCTTTTAGCCTAAGTAAATCTGATCACCATAATGTCCTGTGCAAGAGAGGGTGACGTATAAAAATACAACGTATTTTATATTTTTATAACCAAATTGCGTTTTGCAGGAACCAATCAAGCCGACCAGGCAGGCCTTGAAAAAACCCATAATGGGTGAAAATTTGCAGTAAAAGTTTCCAAACCAAGAAATGCTGGATTTTGTTATACTCTCTCTCTCTCTCTCTCTCTCTCTCTCTCTCTCTCTCTCTCTCTCTCTCTCTCTCTCTCGTCTGCAACAGGCACAAGCCAAAGAATAAGTCTAGATGCACTGTCATGGTCGTAATGCCTTGGCTGATCTGTCTGTGGTATGTCACTGTCAGTCCCAGTGTTGGTGGATATGAATCAAGAATGTGCCTGTGGTTACAGCTTGGTATGTGGAGCATTAAACTATCTCACAGTGTAAGTCTATGTAATATGATCAGTAGGTGATTAGTACGTGGTGTGTGGAGGAAGTGAACTGGCATTTACACATATAAGTTACTAGTTAGGTCCGATGACGTACAAGATCAAGAGCCAGACACAGAAACAAGAGGCCTGGCTGAAATTCGGTGACAGCAGTTTCCTACATTTTACGTCTAAAACACAATAGCATCAAATACAGGCTATTAATGACACAGTATTTCGGTTAATTCCAACCGCTAAATGCCCTGTGTAAAAAATGAAATGCTACACACTCAACACAGACACCATATTTTTACCCACCTGATGATTTGTAATGTCGTAAATAAAAACAAAACACAGAGTGACAGACGTTCTTCAATACTGAAGAGTCTTTCCAAGACTGTGGATCGTGTTGTACAAAGTTGGCGTCAAATGAGCTACAAGTCTGCTATATAATGATGTGGTTGTAAATAAACCACATTTACTAAGACTCATGTATGTTGCAAAAGCGGACTCATTTGTGGTAATCACATGAAAAAGACTCAGCGAACCGTTTGGGAACTCATGAGATTTAATTTTACCCATTGGTATTCAGATCTGTACTTTAACGATTCTGTTGTTACTTTCATTGCCCAAAAGGTTTTTAAGCCTTGATTATGTTGATGTAGTAAGACAGACAGGTCATAGCAATATGGGCGATAGAAAAAGGAAGTTCAGGGGAGGCCATTAGCTTTGTAAACAAACTGCTCGCTTTAGCTTTCCATCCCTTCCGCGATAAACACTAATTTTGCTGCACGATAGGTAAGACCGAAGTGCAAAAACAACACTCACCATTGCTCAGTCCAGATGAAGCTGACTGTTGAAACCGTATTTAGTGTGTGTAATATCATTTAGTGTAAGATCTTATAAAAGTAAATGACACAAGAAGAAGAAAAGACCTGTTGAAACGAACAGATGTGATACAAGTTTACCAAGAACTTTATTATTCATAATAAATGCTTAAACTGAAAAGTTGCCTTTTGTGTTACTCGAATTCGACAAAAAAGAAAAGGAAAAAAGGACAGTTAGACAATTCAACATAACAACGGTAAAAGCACACAAATAAAAACGGGGTAAAACATGGTAAAACATCGCAGATGAGATGGATTAAAATGCACATAATTATATATCAGACCAGTCATTTTCTTCAAAATTCATTGACAAATTGAGGGCCCGCGATAAAATGGCTGATCATTCTGTCGCCTAAACACTTGGCACTGAAACTGAAGCCTGTTTGCTTAAAGTTGAATGTCATCAATCGCAATGCAAATTGTTGTTAACTTGATGAGATCAAATGCTTCATTAATAACTTTAATGATAAGCGTATAGTTCCAATGTATATCAGCTATTTGTAATCAGTGGTGTATTTATCTCTCTTCTCATTGATTGTAGAACTAGAAGCTGATAAAGTAGGTTCTGGGCTGCACATGGAAATTCCTCTTCCTCCCTTTTGTCTCTTGGTGTAGGCAGCTGCTATCCACATCATTGCCATTGGCCAACTGAATAAACAGATATCCTGGAACGGGGTGGGGTCCATCACAAACTATCTTACAAGACTACACCTTTAGAAGCAGTACTCCTTCAGTCCTTTTTTCCTAAAAGAGCAGTGTCTTATCAGTATGTACATGCATAGTGGTGGTGAAATGGTGGGTGGGTAGCTCTTCATCTCCTGGCATCATCCATCCTGTTTTCATTCATCATTACCCTGATCGGGCAATGTAAATATGCTTTTCATTTCATGGGGACAGTGACTGCAGATGTCAGCGGGTCAGGTCAAAGTCCCAGCACACACCGTGATGGACATTGAATCGGACAAACGTGAGGCCATGGTGTTTGCTGCCTCACTTGTGCAGCAAGTCAACCGTGAAGATGTTGCTAACATGGTACAGGTGCAGCGAGGAATGTGAGTTTTGTGAATACAAACATTGTGTGTGTGTGTGTGTGTGTGTGTGTGTGTGTGTGTGTGTGATTATCTATATATATATGTTAATGGGTAAATGGATGGTGGTGGTTGTGGTGTGTATTTCATGTTATTGTTAGTGTTTGAAAGGGTAGTGTGTGTGCATTTTGTATACATGTGTGTGTGTGTGTGTGTGTGTGTGTGTGTGTGTGTGTGTGTGTGTGTGTACAGTAGTTTTGATAGTGACCTTTGCCATCTCCTACTCTATCTCTCTCTGTTCAGTTGCTTTACTCAGTTATTTTAATTTTTGGCTGCCTAGATCTGTATTATTTATTATTGGAATTTTAGGGTGACTTCAAGCAGGTTCACTGTGATTAAGCAAACCATCTAAATTCTAATCTTATTAACCTCTTAT
>OY757550.1:18506317-18552446 GCA_963584105.1 Alviniconcha strummeri | reverse complement strand
TAACTTTCCCCAGCTGAGCACTGTTGGCGACACCCGGTATACACATGTATGTACAGTTATATGCACTATTGTACAGTACAGTGAAAAATGCATTCCAGAGCCGGTGTGAGAGGATTGTGTGTGCGTCCTTCGTTGTTGTTGTATGCGAGAGAGAGAGAGTGTGTGTGTGTGTGTGGGGGGGGGGGGTGCGTGCTTGTGTGTGTGTGTGTGTGTGTGTGTGTGTGTGTGTGTTTTACCAGCACGGGGGTCAGCTCTGCAGGGGAGAAAACTGCTGCTTTCACTGTGAGTGAATGCGAACACATGGTTCTTTCCCTTTAATGCATTGACGCTGGTGGATCACCTTATGGAAGGAATGCAGCGTGTAACACCCAACGTGGTCTGCCGGAGAATACTCCAACAAAAAACGAGAATAACCAGAAATTCGACAGTAGTCTATATCCTGCGTATTGGTCTGCGAAGTGGTATTACTTAAAAACGCAAGCACTGCTGCTTCCAGTCACTGTTGGACTGCTGAAAGCCTAGTTGAATGTTTGAGAGGACAGTGTTTTCAGATCATCGAAGATCCGATTTCACTTCTAACCCAAATGAACTTGTTTATGCGTTTTCTTCTTAAGTCACACGTTGTGTGATATGCTGATCCCAATGAAGATGTAGACCGTAATGTCCTCGGATGTCGGCTGACATATTAGGGACAAGCTGAGACCAATGCCGAAGCACGGTTCAATAAATCTTTATGTCCACGGAAGCCAGAAGGCTCGTTAGGACGGACAGCCACCTCGACTTCACACAGCTCCTGAACTATGACGTGGGTGTCAGACCATAAATAGCTACACAGCTATAGTGCTCCAGCGTCAGAAGTCAGTGCCGCGGTGTGGACATGGAGGTGGACCAGAGCTCTCGAGTTATTCCCGACCCCCCCCCCCCCCCCCCCCCTCTTTTTAAATAAACCATTCAAAAATGCTTCTGTGGACGCGAGTCCAAAGATTGTGTAGCTACACGATCTTTGGTAACTGAAGCATCACTGAAGACGATCAAGCCGGGAAAGTGTGTAAACGTATCGGGGGAGACAATCGCTACACACGCAAAAGTAGAGGTTGGAGGCCATCCAGTTGATTTTTTTGTTGTTTTTTTTGAGAGAGAGAGAGAGAGAGAGAGAGAGAGAGAGAGAGAGAGAGAGAGAGAGAGAGAGAGAGAGAGAGAGAGAGAGAGAGAACCATGCAATCAGTCATGCTTGGTATCTTGGTATGACCTACTAATAAAAACAGCATGCCTAAGAAAAGAGTGAACAGCTAATGTGGGCGGAAGTGGGGGGGGGGGGGGGGGGGGGGCAAGAAATGGAGGGAAGAAAGGAGAGGGAGAGAGAGAGACAGAGACAGAGAGACAAGATTATTTTACTATCGGGCCTCCGGCCCATGACAACAGGAGTGAAGATTCAGGCAATTTGAACTCTCATGGATCCAATGACGGACTTAAACTCAGTTTTCTAGTGTTTAAAGCTTTAAAAACGAAGGTGGATAATTTCTCTATGTTGGGTGCGTTCGTGCTAGCTAATAATAAGGACAATTTAAACATGGATGGTTGTCCATGGTACTTTGGTGAAATAAGTTTATCTCTCAAGGCTGTATAATTTGGACATACTAATAAAAAACGTACTTCTGTTTCTGGTCAATTTATATCCCTGTAGTGAGCAAAGGGTCTGTACTGTAGGTAATAACATTTTAATGCAGACATTCAATTCTGAGTCTAGTAAATACTCTCCGCAGGCTTATGTTGTTAAGAAGAGAGGGGTAGGGAAGGAGAGAGAGCCCCCAAAAGAGTGAAAGGCCAAGGGGAAGGGGGGTCGAGCAAGCAAGAAGTAAACAGCCAAGAGAGAGAGGGTGGGTGGGGGACAGAATCAAAGACAGGAGTGACTAGCCAAGAGATAGAGAGACAAAAACTTGAACACACACACAACATGACCACATATGTGGATTCCACTTTGCTATATTGTGACATGAGCTTGACAGCCATTTGTCATTTCAGTGGATTGATACAAGTAAATTAATAAACAAATCAGTATTTTATTAGAGCCAAAAGGACATACAGACAATGAAACAAAACAAACAACAGTTTAAACTATGGTAGAGTTTACTGAATTCATCCTTTCCAGTATCGGTGATTATTTCTTTTGCTTACATTCAAAACAGGAAACTACATGCACAACTTATTGCCTCCCTTGAACAATCTCAGCAGCGACCTTGGGTTGCTGTTTATGACCCGTGTGGATCCTGGTGTGTACCTTCAAGTAACCTGCCTGTGTGAACGCCTTTCCACACACATCACAAGCAAAAGGCTTCTGACCAGTGTGGATCCTCTTGTGTGCCTTCAAGGCACAAGCCTGGGTAAACGCCTTGCTGCAAACATCACAAACAAAAGGCTTTTGGCCTGTGTGGATTCTTTCATGTGTCTTCAGGTTACAAGCCCTGGCAAACGCCTTTCCACACAGACCACAACCAAAGGGCTTGTGACCAGTGTGGATCCTCTTGTGTGTCTTCAAGTTGCAAACATGGGTGAACGCCTTTTCGCATACATCACAAACAAAAGGCTTCTGACCCGTGTGGATATTTTTGTGTCTCTTCAGGTCACAAGCCTGGGTGAACGCCTTTCTACACACATCACAAACAAAAGGTTTGTGACCAATGTGGATCCTCTTATGTTGCTTCAGGGTACCTGCACAAAAAAACACCTTGCTGCAGACGTCACATGCAAAGGACGTGTCACCAGCGTGGATCCTCTTGTGTCTCAGCAACGAAACTGCCCAGGTGAATTCCTTGCTGCAAACCTCGCAAACAAAGCGTTTGTGACCAGTGTGGATCCTGGTGTGTACCTTTAAGTCACCAGCCTGCGTGAATGCCTTTCCACACACATCACAAACAAAAGGTTTCTGACCAGTGTGGATCCTCTTGTGAGTCTTCAAGGCAGAAGCCTGGGTAAATGCCTTGCTGCAAACGTCACAAACAAAAGGCTTTTGACCAGTGTGGAGCCTTTCGTGCGTCCTCAGGTTACAAGCCCGGGTGAATGTCTTGCCACACAGACCACAAATGAAGGGCTTATGACCAGTGTGGGTCCTCTCATGCGTCTTCAAGTTACAAACATGGGCGAATGCCTTTTTACATACACGACAAATGAAAGGCTTTTGACCAGTGTGGATGCTTGAGTGTCTCTTCAGGTCACAAGCCTTGGTAAATGCCTTTCCACACACATCACAAACAAAAGGCTTATGACCTGTGTGGATCCTGGTGTGTGCCTTCAAGTCACCAGCCTGCTTGAACGCCTTTCCACACACATCACAAACAAAAGGCTTATGACCGGTGTGCGTCCTCCGGTCAAATGGCGGTGGCTGTTGCAGGGTTAATGATGTAGCAGAGATGACAGCAGATGGCCAAGGCTGCTGTAGTGAGGATGGTGTAGTGATAAAGGCAGCCAATGGCAATGGCTGTTCTAGCAAAGACGATGTAGCACAGAAAATAGCAGAAGGTGGGGGCTCCTGGACAAACGTTGTGCCGAATGTCGGTTGGCATCCTGCAGAACTGTTCTCAGTCACAGGAGATGCTTCCACAAGCTTCTGAAAGCACAAAAATCATGAAGAATATGAAGTCTTTAGTCAATGATTCAGTCAAACCTTCAATCACTCACTGGCAGCAGCAACCAATCCAGGTTCATGAAGAAAATGAAGTCTTTAATCAATGATTCAGTCAAACCTTCAATCACTCACTGGCAGCAGCAACCAATCCAGGTTCATGAAGAAAATGAAGTCTTTAATCAATGATTCAGTCAAACCTTCAATCACTCACTGGCAGCAGCAACCAATCCAGGTTCAAAATAGTCATTTTTCGAAAAAGCAGTCGGGCCAAAAAGATTCAGACAAGGCGCTATCACCTACAAGGCACAGGGGTCAAATTTGGGGGGGGAAAGTATTACCGTATACAGTTATAGTCCCAAAACTATGGTCACCATTTCCCGAAGCCAAGGCTGCATTTTATCATTCATGGGAGCTGCCACAAGCGTCATCTTCGTTACGACAAACACCTCTTTTGTCGTGACAAAAACATCCTTGTCGCAACGAAACTTTTGTCATGACAAACATATTTTTGTTGTGACAAAGCTTTTGTTGCAACAAATATTTGTCATGACAAACATAATTTTGTCACAACAACCTTACTTTTGTCTTCTCTTGCAACAAAAGTGTTCTTGTCATGACAAAACTATTTTGTCATGACAAACGTAATTTTGTTGTGACAAAAGTTTTGTCGCGGCAAGCGTACTTTGGTTGGGACAAAAGACGCGTTTTGGCGAGACAAACACGTCTGTTGCGACAAAGACGTGTTCGTTGTGACAAAATTTTTACTTGTGGCAGCTCCTACCAATGATAGTATTTTAGCATCCCGTCATCGTTTCAATGCACAGGGTCACCTCAGGCTGACGGATTTACACAATTACATTTACAGTCTTTCATGTTGTCCAACTGACCACACACTGACCACCCGTCAACATCCACAATGGCATTCATTCACAGAACTCTTTCAAACATCTGGTTATCACAAATGAACTTTGTATCCAAGGGGCTCGGTCAGACTTAGAAAATCAGCACCATTTGTTTTCAATGCCTGACACACAGATGGTCAAAAAGAAAGGTTGTACCTGAACAGCCTTCTTGTTCTCACTCTGGCTGCCCGTACACTCATAATCATTGGAGTCGAAAGGCTTAGTGTCACTGGCTCCGATGTCAGAGAAAGTTGAGGTGTCATACAGTGGTTCACCCTCCCTGGGTTCTGTCAACAGTCAAGACAATCCATGAGGACATAACACCACAGACATGTTGACTGGATGATTGTTCAGTGATGACACCGGGTTCTGTCAACACTCAAGACAATCCATGAAGACATAAGACAGCAGATGTGTTGATGGGATTATTGTTCAGTGACCATGACACATGGTTCTGTCAACAATCAGCACAGTCCATGAGGACGTAACCCAGCAGAGAGGATGATTGTTCAATGAAAAAACTACCCAGGGTTCTGTCAACAGTCAAGACAATCCATGAGGACAAAACAGCAGACATGTTGAGGGGATGATTGTTCAGTGACAACTACACACAGTTGTGTCAACAGTCAAGACAATCTATAACTGTATAAGGACAACACAGCAACCATGTTGAGGGGATGATTGTTCAGTGACAACAACACAGGGTTCTGTCAACAGTCAAGACAATCCATGAAGACACAACACAGCAGACATGTTGATTGCATGATTGTTCAGTAACAACAACACAAGGTTCTGTCAACAGTCAAGACAATCCATGAAGACACAACACAGCAAACATGTCGACTGGATGATTGTTCACTGACAGCTACACGCAGTTGTGTCAACAGTCAAGACAATCCATGAGGACAACACAGCAGACATGTTGACTGGATGGTTGTTCAGTAACAACTACACAGAGTTCTGTCAACAGTCAATTTGTTTACAGTGAATGCACACACAACCAATCAATTTTGTAACAACACACACAAACAAATGGGTAACAACACACATGACCAAGCAATTTGGTAGACCAACACACACACAACCAAACAATACTGAAACAGCACACACACCCAAATGAGAATGCATTACAAAACAATTTGGTAATGGTATACACTGCCAGTTATTAATTTGGTTACAACAAACAACCAAACAATTTTGTAACATTATATATATATCAGGTAATCAACAATAATACGCGACAATCAGGTAAGAACACACACAACCAAACAATTGGGTAACATGTCTACAGCCAATCAGAACAGGACAGCTCCACTGGTAAAGCATCCACCAAAAAGCCAGACCGGTGCTATACTGATGTGGGTTCACTTCCCCAGTGCAACATTATGTTTATCTGAGTTGTTTGCTTATGAGTGTGTTTGAGTTGTTTTCCAATTGTGTGGTTGTGTGAGGTATCTAGTTGGTTGTGTACGTTTCCCAGTTGTATGGTTGTGTCTTATCTAACTGGTTGTGTGTATGTGTGTGTGTGTGTGTGTGTGTGGTTTCCCCAAATTTCTTTGGTGTGGTTATGTGTTAATTATTTAATAACAAGAATATACATTTATCAGGCTCTCATCAACACCCTGAGCACTCACAATCACATAATACATATTAACCTAAATATTATATTCTATACACGTGTAGAGCATAGTCCTACCAAAGCAATTTACATGAAGTATTATAAAAAATAAAAAATAAAGTTTTTTACTACGAACACACACACATTTATTTGGTTGTTATTTTCCCGTTGTATGTATTGTTACCCCATTGGTTGTGTGCGTGTGTGTGTTATACATTTGCACATTTTGCTATTCAGTTGTTCTCTCTTTGGTGTTGTGACCTGATATTTTGGTTGTGTTCTGTTACCCTATTTTAATATATATCTGACCGAGTAAGTGCCAAAAGGTGTGCAAGTAAAGTGGACAGAAATGGCTGGGGAAAAACCCTGTCAGAATGAGATATACATGTTTTGGATAGTAGGTCATCTTTGTGTGAAAGAACAGGACAATGATGTCAGTAGTGTTTTGAGAAGAAGTTGTGTGCTTTTTTTAAGCTACATTCCTTACAGTAACAGTATGACAGACACCAGCTATTACAACACAAAAACCTCACTCTGCAGTAATTCATCTACCATGGTGCTCAAAACTGCACACTATATGAATGTTGTGATCTCTAGGTATATGTCCATGTAATCAAAATATGATCTTCACCACTGACCTGTGCAGAGGGAGGTCATTTGTGGTAATGGCTCACATTTGTCATCACGTAATGTTTTTAATGTTTAATACAAATTCCCACTTTAGCAACACAGAATATCAAACAAAAACAAAGTACAAAGACTGTTTTCAATTTCAGATGAAAATATTTTATGTCCGTGCCTTTACCTTTTCCACCATGCTAGAAGAAAGTATGATAGACATCAGTATTTTATTTAAAACCACATTTTGCTTCTCAAGGACCCAAATCACTATTTTATTTACAACCACATTTTTCTGCTCAAGGAAACAAATCAGCATTTTATTTACAACCACATTTTCCTTCTCAAGGAAACAAATACAAAATACTAAGAGACCTACATGGTAGATCACTTCAAACATTAACTTAGGGAGCATCAACACAAAATCAGTGATTCTGAATGAAAATGTTTAGAATCCATGCCCTTTTTTCTTTACAGCAGGTAAGAACTAACATGTGATGGATGCCAGTTTTACAACCCATTTTCCTTCACAGGAAACTCAAAACCAAAATAAAAGCAGAAAGATATTGCAAACATCAATTTAGGTAGTATTGTTAGTGTTACATGTTCAGTGATTTTTAGAGTACAATATGTACCGTGCCATTTCTGTCTTATACTGAAAAGAACGTGATTTGACAACGAATATCGGAAGCAGCAGGCGGAGTCCAAATGTTGCTGGAGCTGTGACTCTCAGCACCTCACCACCGTCATGCTCAAGCAGGAGCAGCCGGGGACGCCGTGGCAGAGGCAGCAAGCTGGGGGGAGCAACGGGAAGCAACGGCCAACAGACCAAGAGAGATCCAGGGGGCAAAGAGATTTGCCTTCAGCAAAACAACAGGAAGTGTAGCTATGGCATGAAACGCAATTTCGAGCATGTGTGCACCGTGTGTTTGAAGAGCTATCCCAAGACGGAGCACCAGTTCGCACAGCATGACTCACCAAAAGGACAAAGAGCCAGCGATCAGCCAGCAGCAAAGGTGGGAAAAACCATTCCTTTCCAGCTCACCTCCTTTCAACCACAAAACCCGTTTGATTGTATTTTTCTTGGGGGCTAGCAGTCTCTTGCATCCAAGCTACCCGCCTGGGAAACCAAGCTAAGAGCTAAAGTTCAAGGCTAGTAACTTGGAGTTTTACCCCCAGTCAACCCTTACATTTATACCTGGGCAATAGTTCAAGGCTTCTTCCACGTGACAGCAGATGAGATCAACAGAAAAGTGAACTTTTCCATGCTGAAGACCGTGATAGTTCAAGGCTTCTTCCACGTGACAGCAGATGAGATCAACAGAAAAGTGAACTTTTCCATGCTGAAGACCGTGATAGTTCAAGGCTTCTTCCACGTGACAACAGATGAGATCAACAGAAAAGTGAACTTTTCCATGCTGAAGACCGTGATAGTTCAAGGCTTCTTCCACGTGACAACAGATGAGATCAACAGAGAAGTGAACTCTTCCATGCTGAAGACCGTTCCTGGGTCCAGAAGATCCACCGTCTTTGGGTCCTGGCTGAAGATGTGTTGGCAACAAGGCAGCTGTCTTGTTTTTGTGGATCTTGTATGTCGGAAGACTTTGCCAAATGCCTCTCTGCAAGTTATGCTGAAGCTTGGCAGACAGCAATGCTCAGATTCAAAGGCCCAGCACCTCTTCCGCCTCCATTCCAGGTAAGATTCCCGCTGCTGAGGCTGACCCTATATTGGTTGATGAGTGCACGACTGATGATCATGTTGACAATCAAAATCACAATGAGATTCCTGCTTCTGAGGTTGACCCTATACTGGTTGATGAGCACATGACCGACAATCATGATGATCACAATCAGTCACGATGACAAACACAATCATGATGATGGTCACAATCACGATGACAAGACTGGAGTGCTTTCAGTCCATGGCAGAAGCCCTTATTCAGTGCAGAAGCTTCCAGGAGGTCCACAAGGCAGCAAGAACAATGAAGGTTGTCGTCAATGGTT
This sequence comes from Alviniconcha strummeri, assembly GCA_963584105.1. NCBI lineage: Eukaryota > Metazoa > Mollusca > Gastropoda > Provannidae > Alviniconcha > Alviniconcha strummeri. The sequence goes on along the minus strand of OY757550.1, from coordinate 18,543,682 downwards.
TTCTCATTTCTATGCCTAGTGTAACAGCTCCAGTTGGCAGTACCACTGACAGACAGTTCGGTGTCTGTTCAATAAAAGAGCTGGTTTGTACATGCATCTGGCAAAGATTATTTGTGAGAAATTTGAGGTTTGTACATGTATATGGCGAAGATTATTTGTGAGAAATTTGAGACAATCTCACCTCGGCTCTCAGCTGACTAAGCATCCGGAATAAAGTAAGTAATTTGGTGTTTTACGCCCAGTCAACTAATACAGTTATATCAGGGCAAATATTTTGTCAGTGGACAATAATTCAGATTTTTTTAAACTGCAGAAGTGGGTAAAACAAATAGAAAAACTGTTTTCATATATATATAATCCTACTGTGAAGTCAATCCACAAAACCAATCACTTCACAAACATAAACAAAAATATGTGTACAAACATCGGACACAAATGTACATGTACAAAACTTCGGAGGTTGAGTTCTTTCAGTTGTACTCTTCATACAGCCGACTTACTGGTTTAACAAGTAGCTGTTTTGACTTGACAGACATGCAGGGGATCTCAGCAGCATGGCTATCCATCCGTCACACAGACCGACACTATAATCACAGCATAACTGTTTTTAACTCAACTTGTGCTTGACTTGCCAAACACATCAGTGCTGCACTTGCCCATTTTGTGAGATCTAGCCTGATGGTCATTCTTGTGTTTGAGTTTTAAAAAAAAATTAAAAAAATAGTACAAAAAGGAGCCGCAATCTTGCCACCTTGCTAGCAGTCCTACAGAAATCCATGCAAAAACTGACCATGCACCCAGGATGGATTGGTCCACAGACAACCATGCCAAGTTTTCAACTCTTCTCTCAAAGACTGCAGCTGTACTTTACAGTGAAGAAGATCCCAGAGGCTGAGCAGACTGCCCATTCTCCAGGTGGGGCAAGGACTCGGACGTTTCAATTCATGGGCCCTGCCTGAAGAGCAGCAGACACCAGCAACAATCTTGGGCAGGTTCAAAGAACAGCCTGAGCCTGCAGAAAATTTCACGATTGCATACCGCCAGAGACCCCATGAATTGAGAAGGGAGATGCTGTAGTACGACTTGAAATTTTGGTTATGCCAAGCCCCTGTTCACACCCATTCCTCTGGACTTCTGCATCAGCAGTTTATGCGCAGCAAGCCTCTAGTGTAGACGAGTGCTCCGTGCTCTCTATACCTGATTAATCTTGTGTATCAAAATAAAAGCTTACAGCAGTAACAGTTTGTATTACCTGTGTTTGCTATACAAATCATCACATTACAATCACACTAAAGGTTATGTCACTGTCAGAGTTTGTGCAGCAGTAAAAACAAAAAGCAATGATCACAGCAGCATGGCTATCAGAGTAGTCCTCACCAACCTTCTTCTTCCATAGGGTGACCTACTTCATCACACTAAAGACTATCACGTGACCTACTTCATCACACTAGACTATGTCACTGTCAGAGGCTGGGCAGCAGTAAAAACAAAAAGCCAACTCTCTTAGTCTTACAAACAAATGAATGTGAGTTTCAAGTGTCCTACCAGCTTTTCACATCTTCCTTCTCCTGCTTGCTGCCTGAGAAGAATAGAGTTCAGTCAACCCATTTCACTGGATGTTTGGAATGCCTGTGCAATATTTCTTCTGTGTGTGAGCATGTCCTTGTCCCTTTTTTTCCTTGTGTGTGTGTGTGTGTGTGTGATGCTCTGAATATGTGCACAAAGTCTTGGATGGATTTGGAATATTTTTGTGTGGTGTTGCGCAGTGTACATTGAGTTGTTGCTTTATCCGTTTGTTTTCACCCTGATATAACTGCACTGGTTGACTCCGCGTAAAACACCAACTTACTTAGTCATCTATTTGGGCGTAAAACATCAGCTTACTTACTTACTTAGTTATCTGTTTGTTGTTTTCAAGACCCCTTTGAAAAGACGGGGAAAACTTTCTTCTCTTTGCCTTGAACTTTTCTTCACTCCAAACTGCATGCAAGTAGGATTCCTTGGTTGGATTGGGGCAGCCACGGCCCTGAGAAGCGAGCTCCACCTGAACAGCCTTCTCTCCCTTAGCTCTCAACAATTCTTCTGCCTTCTATCTATAAAAGTACCTTGTCTTTCCTGCTTCTTTCTGTAATAGTACTTCATCCTTTGCTCCCTCACCCACGCTTTTTTGTCCGGGTGCTGTTTTGCCCTATGCCTTTGAACTGCCAGTCTAACAGCCTCTCTTTTCTTCTCAGCCTGCTCTTCATCCTGTCCCTCTCTTTTCCCACTGGCTTTCCTTCTGCGCTGTCTGGTCTTTGGAGCAGGTTCTCCCTTGGCTGCTGCTTTGGCCTTCTTCCTCGCACTGCACACACACAATCACAGCAGACGGAATATTTTAGTAGACTTAAAAAGAAAATGCCGCATTGTCAAGTAATATTACAGAAGGTTAGTACACGGGTGGTAGTGGTAGTGGTTAGGGAACTATCTTCTCTTGTGACGTCAGTGATATGTGTGCAGATCAGAGGTCACAGTTCAGAGGTTATGAAGACTGTTTACCACATGGCTCAAGTTTTCGTCTGCTGCTGCTTTCTTACAACAGTGGATTTATAGGGACCATTTCCACTTTATGTTGCTATGTAAACATCAAACTTTATTTTGCTTTATAGATTAGCATCATATGCTTGTATGAGATTGTAACTTGGGTTGCTTTTGTTGATTTTATTGCTGTTTTAGCTTTACGATGCAAACCTATCAATTTCATCCAAAATCAAAAAGTCCTCCAATTTTTATTTACTTTCATCGTTTATCTGTGATGAGTGAAACACACTCACACACACAAAAGGACAAATCTGTCACCTCTGCCTTCCAATTAAAAAAAAAATACAACAAAGTTCACATTAAAAACAACCAGACTTACTGATAGCGCCTTTGGCGCTGCCTCTGGAGCATTTTCATGCGCGCTTTCTGCTCTTCTGTCTTCGGCCTTTTCCGATAACTCCTTGCCCACATCTTTATCCTGTCTTTTTGCCGTCGCTCACGAACGGGATCCTGTTTTAGGCGCTGCCAGTAGGCTCTGACAGCTGCTTGATTTTTTGCTCTTTGCTCCGGAGTTGTCTTGTATTTTCTGTGGCCTGTAAGTGCTCCGTTGCTCTCTCTTGCTTCAGCAAATGCAGGAATTGTGCCTGAAAAATGAAAATAAAGCAAAATGATATCAGTATCAAATTGTACCCTGGAATTCTGGAATGACATCAGTATCAAACTGTACAATGGAATTCTGGAATGACATCAGTATCAAACTGTACAATGGAATTTTGGAATGACATCAGTATCAAATTGTACAATGGAATTCTGGAATGACATCAGTATCAAATTGTACAATGGAATTCTGGAATGACATCAGTATCAAATTGTACCCTGGAATTCTGGAATGACATCAGTATCAAATTGTACCCTGGAATTCTGGAATGACATCAGTATCAAACTGTACAATGGAATTTTGGAATGACATCAGTATCAAATTGTACAATGGAATTTTGGAATGACATCAGTATCAAACTGTACAATGGAATGTTGGAATGACATCAGTATCAAACTGTACAATGGAATTCTGGAATGACATCGGTATCAAACTGTACAATGGAATTTTGGAAACAGTCTGTAGAACTACAAGAAAAGAATGCTCCACTAACCCTTGTCAAGCGACAGTATAGCCTTCTGACAAAATGTCTGCTAGTCATGAGATGGCTAGACGTGAACGTGTCATGATGTGGACTTCAGAGCCACACCCCACCACACACACTAAAGGGGCAGACGGCATGAAAAAGCCCCCCTCCCTCTACCCCCAATAAAAGAAGAAAAAATCCTACCAATTGAAAAAAAGCTGCTATATAGTGTTGGCTTTAGTTGCCGTGAATTGTTGACTGCATGAAACCTGGACTTTAAATGCAATATTCTGATCACATGGTTATAATGTTACTTTGGCTAATCCATGTTTTCTAATAACTTTTACATTGCAAGTAAACATGGTGCTTAACGTCCACAGAAACCAGAAGGCTTATTTGGGACAGGGAGAAGGGGGTCGAGGGGGTATGGAGGTGGGGGAGGAGGGTGATTATATACCTACTGCTACACTGTCACCACCAGAATGACTCCTGCATTAAGGTGGGCAGCGATGAGAACCATTTTAATGTTTCATAGTTGCGAGGGACAAAGTCACAAGACAGTGTCCACAGACAACAACCTTTGAAGAGAAAGGAGAGCCGAAGCAGATTTGAACTGAGGTTCCTCTGCTTACCAGCACAATGCCTTACCGCTAGGCCAAACCGGCTCCCTCAATTTTATATTGCACTATACCCTGTAAAAAAAATATGAGCTTGTGGTGCTATACATTAATCCATTATCAATATCATTATCAACATGACCATCAAAAAAAAAGGGGGGAACGGGTGCTGTAAATCCATACATCAACACTCAAAGCATTTCACACCCAATCACCCTCAATATGATTACAGACACCTACACACTTGACCCATACACCAGGCAAATGTGATGTAAAACAGCATCCTTCACCATTCTCTGCCATAAACGCTACTATTGTGTACTACTATCTGGCATCCTAATTCAAAACAAGCCAAATAAAGGCAAATTATGTACTAGTGGATACTGGATGCAGTCATCTGTAAGACTAAGAGCGAAATCACTGGCCAAACTATGCCCACATAAAATTGACCAATTCACACATAGCAGCTTTTAAACTGTGTCCAGTAATCATGATTACACATGTTTTTTCATTTACACAGTACAGGCATGTGGTTAAAATGCCTTGCAGTTGCACCTTCTTACCACACCAACACAACAAACGTGCAACCCCAAGACGTGAATGAAACTGCAGATCATACATCAACCTATGTTGCTTGCATAGGAAGATCTATATAATAAAGCAAAAACTGATTACAACTGTAGCTCAACAAAACTGGGTGAAAATGATGACATTGTTTGTTAGGTGAAAATGATGACAAACGTTGTTTGTTGGGTGAAAATGATGACAAACGTTGTTTGTTGGGTGAAAATGATGACAAACCTTGTTTGATAACATTGACAGACATCAGCATCACAAAAGATATTACCACGTTACCCACATACCTTTTTGCTGCAACTGAAGTCACATCGTTGACTCCACATGGAAACGCAGCAAGGAGGAAGTGACATTTAAATTAATAACCCAGATGTGAAGGAAACGTGAAAATGTGTGTGTGTGGGGGGGGGGGGGGAGAATTCAAAGTTGTTTTATTCAGCATTACGACAGACATCTTTATTAGTTAGTAGTAATACCACAGTATCGGAACATGGCACAAATTACTTCGTAAAAAGTCAAATGTATTTTCGGTGGTAAAAATCAATACTGTTCCTGCCCAGCAACACTGAGGACAAGCGAATGTGCCAATTTCCAGGCTGTTCAAAACTTTGCTGATTTTGATCAGCTTTTGATCAAAATCTTACAACACAAACAACATCTGTCATCACAATCTTTCAGAAATTATTATGAACACAAGTTCAATATCTGAGTGTTTATGTTTATTGCATTGCGTAAAGGGATGCTTCTTTTGTGATCTAATACTATAGTTTCATGTAGTGTGTGTGTTGTACACATGCATAATCACCAAAAGAAGTAACTGGCTGTCATGTAGTCCTTTTTCAGGTGCCAGTTTCAGAGATTAAATCACCTTCTCATGAAAATTACTACATCTACACTACAATATCAATGTTCATATCCTGTCTACTGTCTTTAGGGTGATTTCTGAGCCCTCTCCAAATGTTAACACCAACACAACATAATTGGACCAGATTTTATTGACCATTAACATTTTCAAACTAATATGGGTACCTTTTGGCAACATGCCACATACATCATACATGTATAACAAAAGCAAAACATAACCACAATGGCGTATTTGGCAGCAATAATTACAACATGGACATCATTTTTAAAAATAGAATAAAAATTACAAAGCCATGCTGCTGATGCTGAAAAACAGCCATAAACATCAGCAGCTAACTTTGCTAAGCCATGCATACAAAGGACTCACTCAGAGACCACTGCCCCTCCCTGACCTTTGTGATCTGTCTCTGTCCACCTGCAGACAGGTGGTTCTTCAGCAATGTCAATCTCTATCTTCACCACAGACGTCACCAACGGGTCACTGGGATCCATCTTGTCACTGCTGGAGCCAGAGCCAGCCATGACTTATCTCAATTTTGGCTGAAATCAGAAAAGAGGCAGGTGGTTACAGTTACAGGTTTGCTATCTTTGCATATTTGTTTTCAGTTATAAGGATTTAGACTGGGGCTGTACAGTGCATGTATAAATTAATGACTTGGTTAGCAAAGCAACAGTGGAACGCAATTTGGAGAACAAAAAAAACGACAACTTAAAAATTATACAAAACTGCACAAATCAGACTAGCAGTACCAGGACCCTTCCAGTTTTATATCTATATATATATATATATATATATATATATATATATATATATACACACACACACACACACACACACAATCTGCTTTTTATTGCTTCATTATCTCACCACTCTGTGTGGCCACAGCAAATCAGCATCTAAACCTAAACATAGTAAGTTTCAAATATTAGAAATACATGGGGGCCTCACAATGTATGTTTATAGCGTCTACTGAATATGATTCCGGGGATATCTCGGGGCAGCTGCATCTGAGAACGAGTGATCTCACTCTGCGCTCCCAGTACCTCTCCTGCATTCTGATCTTCCATGCACTTCAGGTTCAGGGTACGGCATTGGCAGTCCCAGATTCTGGATGTGATTCGTCGTCGTTTACTTTTGGAACACCCTTGCGATATCTACAAGATCATTAGGCATGAAAACGTTAACTTACTAATACTTTAATCTTCACATTCTTGTCGTTTACTACTTAAATGGAGCACTGTATCAGTGTTTGTATCGTCTGCTGCTTCAGCCATTTTGAACTGGTGGAAGGGAGACAATTCACTTAAAGCGAGAACGATGGGTTTGCTCTGGTAGCCTACGCTGCGCAACTAAATCAATAACAAGTAAAACAAACAGCGTCTAAATATATGACTTCAGGAAAACTTGCTCGCATAAGCGGAACAGTTGGTAAAACGTATGCGTACTGCGCCCAAATCGCTCTTGTGCGACTTGTCTCCCTTCCAACAGAGTTCGAACTGGCCGACGCCGCAAATAACGGGCAGATTTACAACTATTCGATTAAGTAAATTTACTAAGCGACAATAAGAATAGCACTTGAGGTGTCGACGAGTTAGCGCTTTCACACCTATTGACCCAGCAGACATCACGTGAGTGTCCCATAAGTAAAATGCGACTGATCAAGGGTTCGAAATGGCCGACACAGCAGACAATGGTACGGCAACTCGACGCAGTAAATGACAAGAATACAACTGAAGATGTCGATAGGTAGCGTTTTTATGCCTCATGACCTCGTACAGATCGCTGCAGCGTTTCAGAAGTAAAACATGATGAATCACATCCAGAATCTGGGCCTGCCAAAAACGTCCTTGTACGCTGTCGCGTCCAACTCCAACAGTCAACATGTTAACATTGCGTACGTTAGACAACCAGCCACCAAAACCTTCTTCTGCAGATTCTCTCCCTGGGAGGCATCCCCTTCTGTAACGAATTCTTCCTCCTACCCAGAATTTGCATATTATGCTTTTATGAAGCTGGCGGACATACCAATAAAAAGAACCCAGCAGAGAAAATTAATGACAGGCTACACAGCTTCCCGAAGCGGGAACGTATCAAAGGGACTGCACTCGTTCTGTTTGTCTATATACCGAAAACTGCCGGGTAGACCACATTTTGCCATAAACTATGAGAATGACACAAGTTCGACCAAATACGTTTATATGCCGAGTGTGACATGGTGACATTATTAATTTTTTTTTTAAACAAACATCGCTGCTTCCAATCAGTTGGACTGCTGAAAGTACTGAGTGTGAGAGGAGGATGACAAGCAGCTCTTTTCAGTGTAACACCTGGCTGAGCCAAGTGTGTCAGTCAGTGCATCCTGGCATATAGCCTGTTGTAAAATCCTGACGCGTCCGATGAGCTACCGGGAACTAGAAGCAGAATGGGAGTGTGTGGAGCTGACAGCTAAACTGATAACAGATGAAAACATTCTTGCAGGCTTTTCATAATAATTTTGGGCTGCAAACATTTTCACAGGCAGTCTTCGCTGTGAGTTTCTGTTTCTGGTAGAATACATCATTTTAACTGATTGCCACTTGGCATAAATCTGGCATTGGTGTGACTGATGGGTCAGTTGGTGTGCTGGCACAGCTGTGCTGGTCAGCGCCTGGTCAGTCAGTGGATGCCAGAGGCAACTTCAAGCACTCAGTCCTGTCTGAGTAGACAGTTATCTAAGTGGTTCCAGGCTGTGGTAGTTCTGGGGGGAAACTGTGTTGTACGCATCTCATTTCAGCGAATCGATCCATGATTCCTGCTGCACCCACCAGAACTAAACCAAGAATGTGAAAAGCAAAAATGTCTTGAATAAAATGGTGAATGCGTCACCAAAAAATGTGGCAATTGGGTTGTGGGCGAAAGACAAGAACACTTAAGTCAGTTCTGTGAACATCATGTGGTACGGAAGGCTAGGGTGATTGTTGATGACACCAGCTATGTCTTTGCTAAAAGTTACGAGATTTTTCCATCTGGTCATGTACTGAAATCTAATACAGATAAATCCATTCAAACATCAAAGCAGTGTGTGTGTGTGTGTGTGTGTGTGTGTGTGTGTGTGTGTGTGTGTGTGTGTGTGTGTGTGTGTGTGTGTGTGTGTGTGTCGTGCGAGTAAATTACCACTGTACTAGTTTGTTTAATATGTAACTTTTGTATTTTCAAGAACTGTTGAGTTCTAAAATATGTTACTGTGTACTGTAATGTGGTTAATGTTCAGCCACATTTTAAATTCTCAAATGAGATAATAATCTTGAATCTTGCGTCTGCTCTATGACCTGAGCAACTTGTTGAAGTGTTGCTTTACATCTACAAAAACCATAAGACTTATTAGGGATGGGAGCCCAGGACAGCCACCTTGACTTTCACACAGCTCCTGAGCTCCTGAGCTCTGACCCGACCGACCGTGGCCTATGGACTTACCTATGTGGATCCATGCGGCTGTGCCAAGCCACTACACACACCAGCCCCTTGCACTAATGCCAGGTTTCTTACAGGCAAGTGACTTATGGTACAGAAACTGAAGTAAAATTATTTAGTCTAGATCAGCATGCATGGCACTGTATTCACTCTGCAATCATTCAAGCCCATACACTTTGCAGTCACTGATTCCAACAATTCACTCTGTCTCACTGAAGCGTGAAGTTTGCTTTGCTCCAGGCCTTTGCTGCTGACGAGTTACTGGCGGTTAAGTGCAAAGCTGGCACACGGTAGCTCCCCGTCCCTAATAGTCCTTATGGTCTCTGTGGGCGTAAACAACATTGAACTTGAACTATAAATTCCCCAGAGCTCAGGAGCTGCGTGAAAGTCCAGGCGGCCATCCCAAGTTCCCATTTGCTGATAGTCCTTACGGTCTCTGTAGACCTGAACTTGAACTATAAATTCCATGCACGTCAGTACGACATCTGAGAACATTATCATCCCACACACATCACTCTGCTAAATGGTGTATATATACAGTAGTACATGAAAGAAATGTGTCAAGCTGAGACACATGCATAGAAATACCCATAGGTTCATTGAAATACAGTAAAGATATGTTTCCATTTCACACACACACACACACACACACACACACACACACACACACACACACACACACACACACACACACACACACACACACAGAGTCACAGGGTCAAAATGAAGAAGTGACAATTTGAAATGTTTATATATATATATATATATACAGTAATACATGAAAGAAATGTGTCAATTTGAGACACTCACATAGAAATACCCACAGGTTCAAAATCATTAAAATTGGAAGTGTTTATATTCCATTTGACACACACACACACGGTCATGGTCAAAATGAAGAAGTGATAGTTTGAAATGTTTATATACAGTAATACATGAAAGAATTGTGTCAATTTGAGACACACACAGAGAAATACCCACAGGTTCAAAATCATTAAAACTGGAAGTGTTTATATACAGTAAAGATGTATGTTTTCATTTTACACACACACACACAGTCACAGGATCAAAATGAAGAAGTGATAATTTGAAATGTTTATATACAGTAATACATGAAAGAAATGTGTCAATTTGAGACACACACACAGAGAAATACCCACAGGTTCAAAATCATTAAAATTGGAAGTGTTTAGTAAAAATATGTTTCCATTTCACACACACACATACATAGAGAAATACCCAGAGGGTCAAAATCAGTACAGGTAATAATACTAATAATGGATAACTTTTGTATAGCACTATTCTCTGATGTACACAAACTCACTGCGCTAGGTGCCCTAACCCTCACTTTGATTAAAATTTAAGTGTTTATATCTGTAGAGAAATGTTAGAATTTGACACACACACTCTAACCCTAGCCGTACTTAATACTTTCTCACAAAGCTTCTAATCTTGTCTCTTATCTGGAGTGGCGTTCTGCGTTTTAGCCATCTGGCGCATTCAGGGTATACACGCAGAATTGTCCACACACATTCCCTGATGTTCACTGTCTGTCCCCTGTAGCTTCCAAAGAACTTATGTATGGCGGCATGCTCATCTTGGGTCCACTTGACTCTGGTCCCCGTTGGAATCTGCAAACAAGTGAATTGGCAGTATACAGAGTTGGAATCTGCAAACAAGTAAATTGGCAGTATGCAGAGTTAGAATCTGCAAACAAGTAAATTGGCAGTATACATAGAGTAGGCATGACAGCACCCAAAAGGCATAATTGTAGGTTAATTTTGGGGTTTAGGGGTTGACACCATGTGCTAACTCACTGTGATAAATTTGCCAAAGAGAACAGTGAAGAATCTTACATCGTCCATGATCAGGCGTGTCATCGCTGGCTTATACCAGTCTCTGATCTCTTTTGGCACATGGCTGACGAGGGTCATGTCAACTGTGAACAGGAGATGCAAATCATAGTGAGAAACGTGTTGGGTGCAAATAATACATTAGGATAAGGTGAGCATATTGCTGAGAGTCAATGAACAAAGTTTCACAAAGATGCAGTCTTGATTACCTTCGTGGTGCACTGGTGTGCAGAACTGCTGCGGTGGCAAGTGGGGAATCTGGTGGCGACTGCGACGAGTCTGACTGCAGGGAATCCGGAGGCGACTGCGGGGAATCTGGGGCAGGGACCTCCACATCCTGGGGGGTGACAGTCGCCTGTGGCCCCTCTCGTGAGGAAGGGGCCCACTGAAAGGGCTCGCCCCGCAACATGGAGGCCAGCCAAGAACCTTGCTTTGGTGCGGAATTTGTCGCCTTCATTGTTGTCAGCGTGGAACTCGGGGCGTCCATAGTACTGGGCGCCGGGGCCTCCGGTGCCACCTGGACCCTCTCAGCACTTGTGACCGTCGCTGAGGGTGTTCTTTCCATTGGATGACAGACATGACAAGGTATTTTTATAGATATATATATATTGCATACTGAAATGCTTTGGTTTGGTATGTAGCCAGTTGTTGTGTGGGGTTAGGGTTATGGCTTTTTCTGTCAGCGTGTGTGTGTGTGTGTGTGTGTGTGTGTGTGTGTGTGTGTGTGTGTGTGTGAGAGAGTTGTAAACAGTGCTGGGTGTGCAATGAACTTGTTTAGTGTTTCTAATATGCAACTTACTCTTGCTGAAGTCCTCATTAATTCTGCGAACAACGGTCAACATCTCCTCCCTCCTGGCCTTTCCCTCATACCACTGCGAGTGGGTTGCTTCCGTGTGTTGCATTTTGGCAGAGAGTGCTTTCTTGAACTTCGTGTCCTCGTACATATACTGCACATGTACAAAAAGTTATGGTAACGCTTAGCAAAGTAATTGCAAACAATTAAAGCAAAGGTTCACAGCCGTTCATTCCTGGACTTTGATGTCACCCTATTACCTTAGCTCTCCTGCTGGATTAGTGGACTTTGAAATGGAAATGAACAAAAATGAAACATGAGAAATAAGAACAAGAATAGGTTTGCTCACCTGACCTGCCACAGACTTTCGGATGCGGCTTGCCGATCCGCCAAGGCCTGTGTTCAGGTGGCTCGGCATCAGGGCAGCCCCTGACGAAGTGATAAACACCTCCTCAGCCATGTCGGCCATTGGCGCTATGCGGCGCCAGCAACTTTTAATGTATTGCCACAGGAGGGTCAGGTCCTGGGCCGACAACATGACAGGTGCCTTTCCCATGGAGGAGGCCATTTTGTGCTTGGCCACCTGAAAGGGAGGAGTCATGACTGACATTTTGTCATGAAAGGACCTTTTGTGCATAACAAGGCCTTTTTTTGTTTGAAAAAGAGGATTCTTAATTATTACAGTCTGTCCCTTACTACACAGTGTGTAACACATTGCCCAAAAGAACACAAAAGGAAACAAATGAAAGAATGTTATTCAAGAGAGACAGACACAGAGAGAGGGAGAGAACTGCAACAACTTTTGAATTACCTCCACAGGAAAGTAGCCTGGGGCCACTTCTTTCGCTTCCTTGACCTCGGTGACGGTCATGTTTGCCACCTCCCCAACTCTACTAAAGTTTGTAAGCATCAACAGGCAGATGCAATCATTCCTAGCTTTGAGGGGGTCGGTGGCAATCACATTTTTAAGGGCTGTCCTCAGCTCCGGGAGGCTGATTTTCGAAAGGTCCATTGTGTTTTCTATATTTACACAAGACACCAAGGAAGATTATGTACAGCATTTTGCATTGACATGGATGTTGTTATTTGCAAAATAATCTTTGAAAGAATCGTCTTAATTGCCCAACATGTAAAGAACCATCGCACATGCACATACACACACACACCCTAACCCCCCCACCCACACACACAAACACACAGACTCATGCACACACACACACACACACACACACACACACACACACACACACACACACACACACACACACACAGAGTTTGAAAAAGAAAAAAAAAATTGTGGACATCTGTATTACCTGTTGATGTCTGCCGCTGCTGGACGTTTCTTTGGAGATGCAGTTTACCCAGCTTCTCCCTGGAAGCCAACACAAAGCGTATTAGGAATTGTGGAAAGGAATTGTTCATTTAAGGCAGTAAAATGTACACCTACAGCAAAACATCACTTGAAAATCATGCTTGTGCTTAATACACGTAATGAAAGAAAAATTCTTACTTTTTCCAGTGATTCCTCAGCACTCTGAGGACCCTTGTGATCTCCTCCTCCTGGATATGTTTTTGTCTCAGGAAGAGGCCCTTCCGATCCACAAGGTTCTGCAGGAACCTTTGCACAACAAAAAGCAGCTAGTTAGGTGTAAACAGCAAGACTGAAAGCCATTCATGTTGATTTCTGTCAACTTTATGTGCCTGGTTATATGACCCTGGCTCTACCCTAAACCTGCCCCTGTCCCAGCACTCACCTCCAGGTCTCGGACTTTATTGACCGCATTTGAGGCGGTGCAGGGATCTTTCCTCGCAGCCTGCAGCAACGGCAGCAAGAAATTGTTTTCCAGCTTGTTTGCTGCCGTGTCCTCATCATCAACTGGTTGCTGAAAACATGTCGCAAGCATGAAGAACTGTATTTGACTGGGAGTCATAAAGTATGAGCAGCAGAGAGAGAGTCAGAGAGAAATACTCAGAGAGTCCCCAAAACAATGACCATATTGTTGGAAAAGCCTATAATTATGACTTTTATAACAGAAGCAGTATTAAGGTGATAATTTGCTTACGGAGAAGACCACTCGCAGGTGCACGTGTCTGTTCACAGTCTGAAGAGCTTGAGCAGCTTGGATTGACTTTCCAAGGTGGTTTTAAGGTACTTATCGTACTCAAGCCATAGTTCTGCTGAAAAAATACAGATAATTATGGAATCATATGATACTCTTATGAAATCTGCAATGCCTAAGCTGTAAGGGTTAAATACTGAGGGTTAGAAAAAGAAACGAGTCCTTACTGTTGACCACCTCCAATGGCAGGGCCAGGTCTGGCTTGGGGATTTGTAATTGCACGCTTGTGAGCACTGTAACAGAGAAACCCAGAATTACATGCCTGTTAGCAGTGCTGAATGATATAATGTAAGTTTCATGCAGCGGACATACTGTGCATATTGTTTCATTTATTAACTGATTTTGTGTTCTGTTCCTGTTGAAAAGCATAAACTGTGAACTTCCTCTTCGAGTACATGGTGCGTGCCTTCTGGCTGTGCATCATGAGCTTAGCGTATTGTGTTGTTCCCCGGGTTAGTCCATGAAACTTCTGGAGGTGCTGCCCGACATTGGTTGTGGTGATTCCACATCTTTCAATGGGGCAAGGTGTCTTCTGAAAGAAAAAGAGATATATGTTGTGCTGCCCATTAGCTGCCCTGTTTGACCGCAGTTCTGAATAATGACTAGTTTGAGGATGGACTGCGTAGAGGAATATGTGCTTGATGTAAAGCACGTGATCCTTACAAACAACTCTGAAAAACATTTCTTTCATAAATTACCTTCCTGACAGTGGGGGTGTCAAGATATCTCCACCTCTGGCAGACTGCCTTCGGGAGGGCGTGCAGGGAGCTGCGCAAGTGTTTGGCAACATTCCAAACTTCCACAAAGCAGATGGGGCACTTGTTCTTTTTGCTGCAACACACAACAGTATGTATAACATTAACGGCACATGTATGTTGCTTCCACCAAGCCATCTTTCCTGCATGCATACACACACACACACACACACACACACACACACACACACACAATGCACACACACACACACACACACACACACACACACACACACACACACACACACACACACACACACACACGCGCACACATACCGTTGGGTTGTTGATTTCTTGTGCCTGGTTTGTGGGTAGGCACGTTTAGTCTTAGGAGCCTTCAATGAAACAGGATATTTTTTAACTAATAGTGGTGAAGGTATGTGTTGAGCAATAGCAATAGCATTTTTGCTTGTAGTAGTAGCAGGGTGAGTATAGAAGTAGGCATATAGAGAGACATTACTTACATTTGCATACAATGTAATAGGCTTTTTCTTTCACCCTCATTGCTGTGCTATGTCCTCCGAATTAGTGGTGGTGGTGGTGGTGGTGGTGGTGGTGGTGGTGGTGGTGGTAGTAGTAGTAGTAGTAGTAGTAGTAGTAGTAGTAGTAGTAGTAGTAGTAGTAGTAGTAGTAGTACTGATAAGTTGTGATGGAAAGGTTGTAGCATATAACTATAAGTTAGTAGAAGACACAAATGACTTACTTGTGACCGTCATGTCTTCTTCTTCATCCCACTCCTCAGGGTCAAAGATTTTCTGAGACTCCTCCAGCTCCTCCTTGTCCTCCTCTTGCTGTTGTTCCGGCTCCTCCTTGTCCTCCTCCTCCTCTTCCTCCTCTTGCTGTTGTTCCGGCTCCTCCTTGTCCTCCTCCTCCTCTTCCTCCTCTTGCTGTTGTTCCGGCTCCTCCTTGTCCTCCTCCTCCTCTTGCTGTTGTTCCGGCTCCTCCTTGTCCTCCTCCTCCTCTTCCTCCTCTTGCTGTTGTTCCGGCTCCTCCTTGTCCTCCTCCTCCTCTTCCTCCTCTTGCTGTTGTTCCGGCTCCTCCTTGTCCTCCTCCTCCTCTTCCTCCTCTTGCTGTTGTTCCGGCTCCTCCTTGTCCTCCTCCTCCTCTTCCTCCTCTTGCTGTTGTTCCGGCTCCTCCTTGTCCTCCTCCTCCTCTTCCTCCTCTTGCTGTTGTTCCGGCTCCTCCTTGTCCTCCTCCTCCTCTTCCTCCTCTTGCTGTTGTTCCGGCTCCTCCTTGTCCTCTTCCTCCTCTTGCTGTTGTTCCGGCTCCTCCTTGTCCTCCTCCTCCTCTTCCTCCTCTTGCTGTTGTTCCGGCTCCTCCTTGTCCTCCTCCTCCTCTTCCTCCTCTTGCTGTTGTTCCGGCTCCTCCTTGTCCTCCTCCTCCTCTTCCTCCTCTTGCTGTTGTTCCGGCTCCTCCTTGTCCTCCTCCTCCTCTTGCTGTTGTTCCGGCTCCTCCTTGTCCTCTTCCTCCTCTTGCTGTTGTTCCGGCTCCTCCTTGTCCTCCTCCTCTTCCTCCTCTTGCTGTTGTTCCGGCTCCTCCTTGTCCTCCTCCTCCTCTTCCTCCTCTTGCTGTTGTTCCGGCTCCTCCTTGTCCTCCTCCTCCTCTTCCTCCTCTTGCTGTTGTTCCGGCTCCTCCTTGACCTCCTCCTCCTCTTGCTGTTGTTCCGGCTCCTCCTTGACCTCCTCCTCCTCTTGCTGTTGTTCCGGCTCCTCCTTGTCCTCCTCCTCCTCTTCCTCCTCTTGCTGTTGTTCCGGCTCCTCCTTGTCCTCCTCCTCCTCTTGCTGTTGTTCCGGCTCCTCCTTGTCCTCCTCCTCCTCTTCCTCCTCTTGCTGTTGTTCCGGCTCCTCCTTGTCCTCCTCCTCTTCCTCCTCTTGCTGTTGTTCTGGCTCCTCCTTGTCCTCCTCCTCCTCTTGCTGTTGTTCCGGCTCCTCCTTGTCCTCCTCCTCTTCCTCCTCTTGCTGTTGTTCCGGCTCCTCCTTGTCCTCCTCCTCCTCTTCCTCCTCTTGCTGTTGTTCCGGCTCCTCCTTGTCCTCCTCCTCCTCTTCCTCCTCTTGCTGTTGTTCCGGCTCCTCCTTGTCCTCCTCCTCCTCCTCTTCCTCCTCTTGCTGTTGTTCCGGCTCCTCCTTGTCCTCCTCCTCCTCTTCCTCCTCTTACTGTTGTTCCGGCTCCTCCTTGTCCTCCTCCTCCTCTTCCTCCTCTTGCTGTTGTTCCGGCTCCTCCTTGTCCTCCTCCTCCTCTTCCTCCTCTTGCTGTTGTTACAGCTCCTCCTTGTCCTCCTCCTCTTCCTCCTCTTGCTGTTGTTCCGGCTCCTCCTTGTCCTCCTCCTCCTCTTCCTCCTCTTGCTGTTGTTCCGGCTCCTCCTTGTCCTCCTCCTCCTCTTCCTCCTCTTGCTGTTGTTCCAGCTCCTCCTTGTCCTCCTCCTCCTCTTGCTGTTGTTCCGGCTCCTCCTTGTCCTCTTCCTCCTCTTGCTGTTGTTCCAGCTCCTCCTTGTCCTCCTCCTCCTCTTGCTGTTGTTCCGGCTCCTCCTTGTCCTCTTCCTCCTCTTGCTGTTGTTCCAGCTCCTCCTTGTCCTCCTCCTCCTCTTGCTGTTGTTCCGGCTCCTCCTTGTCCTCTTCCTCCTCTTGCTGTTGTTCCAGCTCCTCCTTGTCCTCCTCCTCCTCTTGCTGTTGTTCCAGCTCCTCCTTGTCCTCCTCCTCCTCTTCCTCCTCTTGCTGTTGTTCCGGCTCCTCCTTGTCCTCCTCCTCCTCTTGCTGTTGTTCCAGCTCCTCCTTGTCCTCCTCCTCCTCTTCCTCCTCTTGCTGTTGTTCCAGCTCCTCCTCACTGCTTTCAACCGGTTTCAGTGAAACAGGAGTTTTCTAATCAATAGTGGTGAAGGTACATGTGGAGCAATAGCAGTAGTAGCATTGCTGGTAGTAGGAGCAGGGTGAGTAAACAATGTAGCAGGCTTTTTCTTTCATCTCCATTGCTTTGCTATGTCCTCAGAATTAGTAGTAGTAGTACTAGTAGTAATATTATAATAAGTTGTGACGGAAAGGTTGTAGCATATAACGTTGTAAGTTAGTAGAAGACACAAATTACTTACTTGAGACCTTCGTGTCTTCTTCTTCATCACACTCCTCCTCATAGTGGAAGAATTCCTGAGGCTCATCATCCGCCTCCTCATCAGTGCTTTCAACAGGTTCAAATGAAACAGGATTTTTTTCTAATCAATAGTGGTGAAGGTCCATGTGAAGCTATAGCAGTAGTAGTATTGCTTGTAGTAGCAGGGTGAGTATAGAAGTAGTCATACAGACAGACATTTACTTACATTTCAATATGACGGTATCGTCTATTTCTCTGTGTGGCACCTTCTTGTCCATTGCTGTGTTCTCTGAAACACAAGTTCAATCATAGTATTGAACATAATGGTTGAAGAGTATGAGAATGTACACATTAACAGTGATTTGATTCAGTTCGAGAAAGAAGTGCTTACAAAGAAATATACTGTTTGTTCACAGCGAGGTGATATTAGAGCAAAAGACAGAGCCGAGACAAAAAACAAGTACCATCAAAGTACACTCTTTTAGAACCAAACGAACAGAAGATTAACTGAGCCAAAATTATCTTCTATCCAAAATAATCAAAAGTATGAATTGAAACAAGGTTAGTTCAGTGATGCCAGTAGGAGCAGGAGGGCAAGGACGAGGAGTCTCAGAAAATATCTGACCCAGGGTTAATAAAATGAGTATGAAATGCTCATAGACATTGAGATGTTGAGTTCGATGAAGTATAGTTTAGGAGATACAAAATGGTCAGTGATCACAAAGTCTAAAGTTAGAAAGAAAACTTCCTCTAATTTTCAAGAGTACATTCAAGATAAACATACCAAGCACATATAAACCAGTTTTAGTTCACAAATTGAATCAGTACTTTTTTTGTCAAACTTAACATCTCAGTGTCTATGAGTATTTCAAAAGGACATCTACATTGTTTGATGACATACTGTAGGTAGCGGCAGCCTCTCATCGCCTATGTGGGAACATCGGAACTTTGCTCAATTTTACTGTATTTCGGTCACTAATTTCTCCACAGTCTCTGAATGTATCCCCTAGGAATTTATATGAATAAAAAGAATGTTTTCTTCGCATTCAAAGACTGTGATAAACCCTGCTTGGAAATCCATTGGGAAAGCTGTCATTGCCATATGTTATCCACTGTGTGGTGTCAAAAGTGCAGTTTCATGCAAATCGGCAAGCTTGGAATTGCTTTTGGAGCAACTTCAGCCCTCTGCCTCTGTTTCATCTTTCTTTGCTGACCATATGATTTAGCTGTGACAAAGTGCAACCAAGGTATACTTTTGAAAAGTGTAAGTATTTGGATTCGCCCATGTTCATGAGAACCATTATGGGGGGTAAATTTGAGAAAATGTAATAAACTGTTTATTGTCGCGCAAAACTGTGTTTTCGAATGGCTATATCTTTGGAACTAATTAACATAAACAGTTACTTTTTGTTTTCATTTCCTTGTATCAATATGGCCGTCTGAAAATGCATAAATTAAATTGCTGTTGTAAAATTTAATTTTGGCTGCCACTACCTACATACTGGTCAATAGTTTTTTAATTACTTACAAACGCTTGTCACATTGTCATTCAACTAGAGCAGAAACCATCCCATGAATAATGTCATTAAATCAAGAAGAAGAAAAGAAATAATGTAGAGTGATTAAAATGTCCTTTACCTCTGCACGTGGTTCCTTCACAGGCACTGATTGCTTAACTCATTCAATTTGGACGAACTTCTTTGAAGTCTGGGCTGTTCCTGAATATCAGGAGTTTATATATACTCAGCTGCAAGAGGTATATGCATGTAGAATTTAATTTCACCAATGAAATGGCTTTGGGTGTAGCATGTAGTCTGTGATGATCAAAGGGGGCGTGGCATCCTTAACAGACATACAGACAGACAGAGACAGAGTGCACTATCAGCATCTCTGAAGTGCATTTTAGTTGGGAATCAGCTGGTCTGGCATGGACACCCTGAACCTGGCCTACACCATGCCCCCAACACCCCACCCCCCCGCCAGAACGCGTCAGTGGCCCGTTTCACTCAGCCCCAAGCAAAAGCACCCCCCCCCACCCCACCCCCCCACAGACACACGCACACATGCACACACAAACACACCCCGCGTGTGCACACACACACACACACTGACAGACAGACACACCCCGCGCACGCGCATACACACACACACACTGACAGACACACACCCCGCACGCGCACATACATACACACACACTGACAGACACACCCCGCGCGCGCGCATACATACACACACACATACACACTGACAGACAGACACCCCCCACGCGCACGCATACATACATACACACACACACACACTGACAGACAGACACACCCCGCGCACACACACACACACTGACAGACACACACCCCGCACACGCACATACATACACACACACTGACAGACACACCCCACGCGCGCGCATACATACACACACACATACACACTGACAGACAGACACCCCCCACGCGCACGCATACATACATACACACACACACACACACACACACACACACACTGACAGACAGACACACCCCGTGCGCGCGCATACATACACACACACTGACAGACAGACACACCCCGCGCACGTGCATACATACACACACACACATAACGAACCGAAAAGGAGACAGATCAGAATTGCATGACAGTGTCCAGTTTCTTTACAGACGGAGATTGGATGGCGAATGGGCTCTCTTCCAGGATCGGCATGGCGACAAGCACGGCTGAGCTACTGCAGACAAGGCAAAGCCCAACATTACGACAAATGCACACTGAAACATAGGAGTGGAGGAGTATAATTATTCTGACAAACATTTTCTACAAAGTCCAGTATAGACATTGTATAGTGAAGTTGGATTTGTTTGTAAGGGGTTTGAAATGGATCGGCTGAACCACATTATATAATAAAAAGTAAAAATCAAGTTACACGTGAAGCTAAAAAGAATGTGATTTTAATCAGGCAATGCTATTCATATAATTATTGTCATTTACACTTTTGCCATTTACTTGCACTGACACTTCTGATTCTATCTCTTACCTCAGGTTCGGGACTCTCCATAAAGTTGCATTGCATAAATTCAGTTGGCAGACTTCCAGGAATGAGTCTATGCAAACCTCCTGAGGATCCCGTAAAAGTAAAGCATGAATAATGACACTGACAACACCATCCGCTAAGACAGTACAGCACTTTAAGTTGGCCCTGGCTTCAACCAAGCGCTGAGAACCCACCACCACTATGCACCCAATGATGATGATGAGTTGATGCTTAATGTCCTCAGATGTCATTTGACATATTAGGGACAAGCTGTGACCAATGCCGAAGCACGGTTCAATAAAATCCACATACGTAAGGTGTATGCGTGTTTAGCTGTAACCTGCCACCTGCACTTTTTGGCAGAATGACTGGGATTTTTTACGTGCTACTGTGGTAACACGGGGGGTGGAACGGATACCGAAATAAGAGTCAGCACAGAAAGTCGACCCTGGAGAAGAAAATTCTACCGCCGTTCCAGCAGGGATTCGAACCCACGACCTTTCAATCACGAGTCCGGTGCTCTAACCGCTGAGCTATCCCTGCCCCCTGTGCACCCAAGCCCCACTGCTTATTTATATAGCCTCCCCCTATCCCAGCTCCTCCACCCCACTCACCCTCCCCTACTGTTGCTGTCACCCCGGGCAGCCAACACACCCTGCAATTACTGCAAGAAACTCTACGTCAGAATACTCAGAAGATGAAGGTGGACATTACTCAAACTAAAGGAGAGAAATTGATGAGAATAGGAATTAACCCTACTCGGAAGAGGGGTGTGTGTGTGTGTGTGTGGGGGGGGGGGGTGACATACTGCTCTTGAAACGTGATTCCTTAAAATGCCTTGAGCAAATTTTCAAGATGCCTGGGGTACAGACTGTGCTGACTTGGTCGATTCTCCAAATCAGAGCAGCTCTGCACAAGGTATGCTTTCCTCGTTTCAGCGAAGTATGAAACAACAGACCTCTACATCTTGTACTTTCTGCTTTGAAACCAACATAAGGCTCTTCCTGTCATTGTGAAATAAACGTTGTGATCATTTGTAAACACCCAAAGGAGCCTGGCAGAAGTGAGCCAGCAGGAACCAGACTGTAATCTCCTGTGTTCCAGAGCATGCGCTGGCTCTGCAAGGCAGAGAGTTGAAGTTTAATGCTGCTTTATGTCCACAGAGATCATAAGGACTATTTGTATTACCAAAGACGGTAAGCTGTTTGGATCTCTTTTTGTTTTGTTAAGTCAGTGAAGGAAGCAAATAAATAATTGTCTTAAAAATTACAATTACAATCCATTGTTAAGCTACCAGTTCAAAGCAAAAATCACTGTGGATATATACGTTTAGACGTAGGACTATATTTTACATTGGAACATTACTCATACTTATGTGTGTGTGTGTGTGTGTGTGTGTGTGCGCGTGCGTGTGTGCTTGTGTGTGTATGTGTGTTTGGGTGTTGTTTTGTTGGTGCAAATGGATTGCTAGTTGATGTATGTCAGTGTTGTTGTTTGCTTATGTTTGTATGCTTACTGTTTTCAAGACACTTTCCTTGTTGTAAAACTTGGTGAATAAAGAATCTGAATCTGAATCTGAATTGTGAGACCCAAGCCACTTTGCGACCAGGAGTCAGAAAAATCTACAGCCAGATTACTGGATAGTGGATGAAGTAGTGTATAATTTAAGCTCAAGTATAAAAAAAATGGAGAAAAAAATGAGGGGGACATGATCTCCACCGTTGCTGGAATTTTTTCATTACGCAGTCAAAAGAATGAACACGACTGAAATAACTCAAATAAAAGGACTGGCGGAAAGAAAGAAAAACGTTTTATGTATACATACATGTACTAAATCATTAGTAAATGAGTATAAGTGTGAAGATGGTAGTGATGGAGCAGAGAAAATTGTGGTGTGATGGAAAAAAAGAAGAAGCACAAAAACAGTTGTTACTGACTATTCATATGATTGTGTGTGTATGTGTGTGTATATATTATAACATATAAAATACTACTTCAATGTTGTGACCCCCAGTTTAGGCTGTCTGACCCTTAGACTTTTGGACAGGGGGTCATTGTGACCCTTCATATTTCTACAGGGAACACTGACACTTGAACAATCTGAACACCTTTCGGTCAGCTGAATGTAGTTGATTGTCTTCATAACTGGCCATGTTAACTACTGACTGAGACAGTGAGAGGGACCTACCTTTATTATGGTTTGCACTAAAATAGCTATTCACTGACAAATGAATTTAGTGATCAATATTAGCATAAAGTTACCACAATATTTGCAGCAATAACTGCAAAAAGAATTATATATGATTATTCCCAAATGGAGAAAATGTGAAAAAAATGTTATCACCATATTGGGGTCATTGCTCACAAACAACCCCCCAAAATGTAGAGCTACCCAACCACTTACCAATCAACTTGGGTTTCTTGGCAGAAGAGCTTGATCTGTTCACAGGCTTTCTGCCAGGAAGGCGCTGCTTGGAGGTCACTGATGGCGGGGGATTAGGCACGTTGAAAACAGAAGGGACAGCATTCCAGATCAGTGGCTTCTTTTCCTGGGCATTCATGAACTGTGACTCCTCAAAGTGATCACTGCACAAGTGGCAGTTGCGGTACAGCTTGGCAACATCTTTGTTGAGTAGATCCTGTCGTCTGCTCCTCTGCACCCATTCTTTACATCTGCACCAAGCACACATTACATGAACTCATAATTTTAGGACCTCAAGATCACAAATATGGCATGCAATGCTAGATAAACAAACCGTTAAAAAAAAAAATCATCTCACTCTCAGATTTGTAAAAACAACACAGACTGACTTTGTTTGGAAAAAAAAACAGTTTAGGATTCATGGTTTCTTTTATGTTTTTCATGGAATGCCAACAAATGGTAGAGTGACAAAATGCCCAGACACAAGACGTAAATCAACAACAAAAGGCTACAGCCGTACAGGGACAAGATGTCAACACTACAGAAAATCAAACAACACACACTAAACAAAAGCAAAACAAAAAAAGATGATTAATTAAACGCAGTGAAGACAAGTGGAATGAACTCCGAAGACAAATATTAATAATATACTGCTGAAAACGTCATGAGTAGAACTGATCACACTTTCGTTCAAGAAAGAGTTAAAATCATTTAACTTTCAACTATTTGTTGTTTCCAGCAAACACCATGTTGATCTGGTGTTGCATCAATCATTTGTAGTCAACGTTTTGTTGTCAAACATTTTGCCCATTCGACCAACTGTGACCCATCACTCATACTGATCATAAACTATGTGTGTGCAAATATTTATGTTGTACTGTTGATTAAAAAGGTTCTACTTCTACTTCTAGACATTCCCAGTGGAATTTGCATCAATGGTTGTGCTTTCCATTCTGTCACTGAAGCGATGAGCACTGTTAGTGTTACTGTAGACTTGATCTAGGTAGAAGAGTTGAAAGATTCAGATCTAGGTCAGTCGAAGCGGATAGCAACGTGGCCTGATTCAAACCTTATGGCTTGCAAAAAAACGAAAATTAGTTCACCTGATTATCCACACTGATAAATCACGCCACAGTGAAACAGTCAGGTCATCGGAATATGGCTATAATCGGCGTACGGTGTACAAAGCGGTGGTCTGTTGCGAAAGACGACGGTGTTTGAAGTCATTTGACAGTGCTGACTTATTTCACTAAATTTCTGATAAAAGGATCAACTAAAACATACCAACAACTGGACACTTACCTTGCTTTGTCCTTTGGGAATGAAAAGAAGGACTTTCCAGGACATGTGAACCGCCTATTTGTGCAGTTGATGGCGTTACAAGCGGTGCCACCACATCTAGCACACTGTTTGGAAGCCATTTTGTACAACGCAGCCGCTTGGTGGCGCCGGTTGACTTCCGTTTCAAGAGTCACCCCAGATCCCACATGCACTATCTTTGCGTAGCAGTTACTACATTTGCTAACACTATCATAATCCCAGCTGAGACTATAAACCAGTCAAGCAATGCCCAAATACATGATGTGCACCCCGGCATCCATCTATAACGGGTTACGGCTGTGCGGCAAGATCTCGCCTGGACTCTGTCGATGCTCAGTCCGGCTAAGTAAGTAAGCAGTTCAAATCTGCTTCCGTTTTCCTTTCTCTTCAAAAGCCGGTTGTGGTCTGTGTCGGACACTACTGTCTTGTGACTTTGTCCCTCACAACTATGACTGAAACATTAAAATGGCTCTCATCGCTGCCCACCCGAATACACTGAACGGCGAAGTTCTTTCTGGTAGTCATGGTGACAGCGTGTAGCGATAGGTATAATTCTTATCTCCCGGCCTTTCCCCCCCTCCCACCACCTCCATACCCCCTTCTGCCGGTTCCTAATAGGCCTCATGGTTTCTGTAAATATTAAGCATCATGCTTACTTAGAGCATCGGCAGAGTCCAGGCGCAAGACCAGGAGGGGGTGAGCTGCTGGAGGCTGTCATGAAGAAGCTAGCCCAGACTGAGAGATCAAGAGCAGGGAGGTATAGTGCTGGGCCAGAGAGAGAGCTGGACTTCTTTTGCTTCAGTTGTTTCCCAACGGCAGAGCTAGGGACAATTTTTCTTTGTGACTCTATTCTGCATAGCAGTTGGGACAGCAACTGCGTGGTGTGGTGGTCGCTGCGCAATGCCAGACGGACGCTGCTGTTGTTCTCAGCGGTGACAGCGCCAGGTCCACGGCAGCCTTGGTCTTCCAGGTTGGCGCCCATTTCGAGGTTTCACTCTTCTGTCCCCCTTTTCCCACTCGTCCCCGTCCCTAATAGGCCTTCTCGCTTCTGTGGACGTTTGTGGACACTGTCTTGTGACTTCATCGCCGCCCATCTTAATGCAGGGGTCATTCTGGTAGTGACAGTGTCAGTATAGCAATAGGTATATAATTTCCATCTTCCCCCACCTCCATACCCACTTCCCCCTGTCCCTAATAAGCCTTATGGTTTATGTGGACCGTTAAGCATCATGTTTACTTAGGACTGAAGCGAAGCAAAGGACATTAAGCCACTCCGTGTCCCATCATTACCACTAGTGGTAGCCGGGAGGGCAATGTAGGGGCAGTAACTCCTACAACCTATGATACAAGATATTTTGTGGAGTATTGCCACCAGAGTTAATTTCCCTCACGCCACTCTCTCAAAATCCCTTACAACTTATCACTCCAACGAAGAGCGGAGGCACGACAGCTCAGTGTAAAATGTTCCAGATTTGTCATCACTCATTTACTGCCAGTCAACAGAACGTGGGTGTGATGCATATGCCTTCGACACTTTAGAA
Source organism: Alviniconcha strummeri (assembly GCA_963584105.1). Lineage (NCBI taxonomy): Eukaryota > Metazoa > Mollusca > Gastropoda > Provannidae > Alviniconcha > Alviniconcha strummeri. Next base: position 18,517,629 of record OY757550.1, on the reverse strand, counting down.
AAAGAAATTTAATACCCCCACCCCCCCTCTCTCTCTCTTTCTCCGAGTTCTGAGTTGGAGTGTGACTGACTGAGAAAGCGTGCATATGCACGCTCGCGTTCTCACACACACGCACGCACACACACACACACACAAACACTGACACGCACGCACGCATGCACCCAAGACATTGTCACACACACACACACACACACACCACGGATGCACTTACTCAGTGACGCACACACAATTTGGCATCAGTGCGGGCTGTACGTGCGCTTGCTTCGCTTCCTTTATCAACCGCTCAATGCCGCTGTGGGATACCCTAATATACATACCCACCTAGTAGATGCAGTAACTGGTGAGCCGGTCAGCTGGGCCTAGCGGTCAGGCCATGGCCATGCATAATTAATGACAAGTCTTTGGTCAGGCCTTAGTCAGGTAAGAGTCCGACATCGGTTTTTGAGCTCGCCTCCCCTCCTCCCACCCCCCACCCTGCCCTCTTGCCCCCATAATTAATGACAAGTCTTTGGTCAGGCGTTAGTCGGATAAGAGTCTGACTTCGGTTTGAGCCTAGCCCTCTGATGAGGTTCGACACTTATTCCTCACTGCGGCATCACAAATTGAGCTAAAATGTCAAACCCTGCCTGATGTTTGAGCCATGATATAATTATATAACAGATATTAATAATGATATGGAATGTATAGTGCACGTTCGGCAACTCAAAATGCTTTGTCATTTAATTAAAGGAAAGCATAGAATGCATACATATTCACACAAAAATCAATAGCATAATATTAATAATACGTTACTATATAGTATATATACCGAGTCGTACACAGCAAAAGTGAAACTGATGCACACTGAGACACAAAAACCCTCGCAGTAACAGAGTCGCCTGCAGGCACACCCACACACACATATATATTATATGTGTGTAAATTAGGATGGATGTGTAACCTGGCACACACACACGTTTCCGTGCACGCACGCACACATACACACACACACACGCACATAGGCATATCGCGCACATTTGTGCTGACATACACTAAATGCCCCCACCACCCCTCTCACTCCACCCCAATTTTTTTTTGGATTTTTTTTATTATCAGAAAATAATAAAAGCAACGGCCAGCGAGGCGCTGGACCTTCTTTCTCAGTCAACAGATTTAATGAACTGGAAATTTTACTAAGCCTGTAGGCATCCACAATGATTCAATCCGGTCAAATCTCAGTATGCACAAATTCAGTGTCAGCAAGTTCCCCTCTACGTCTGCTTTGGAGGAGTTGTAGAACCTTACAGTCGCCTCTGATTGGTTGTCACTGTGCGACAGCCAGATAAACAAAAGGGGCCTGTTGCCTAGAGCTAGAGCCAGTCACAAGGCCCCACTCCCTCCACCTGTTACTTCCTGTCGTGGTGTGGCAACAGTGAGCAGACCTTCAGCAAGAAGGCCAACAGCCTATAATTCTGTTCGTAGTGTCAAACTGTTTGATGCTGCTCAGCAGAAGTTTGATGCTTTCGTGTTCCTATACGGCAATCAGTTAAAAACTGATGCCATCGACGTGTCGAACATCGTTTCAAATTATTCCTGCACTTGTAAGAAACAGGGTGAATGTTGTCATTTCTGCTTCTCGTTTCTCACGTAGTTATACACTTGCACGTTCAGCTATATTCTTTCCTGCAAGTGTCCATGATCTTGGCTTATTTTCAAAATAGACAATCTTCGGAAATCCAAGGGACTGCACTTGGTAAGTGCCTACGGGTATGGAGCTGTATACATAGGTCCATGCCTGCGGGTGTAGCGCAGAGTAGGCATGCTTTTGTTGGGGGTACAGCGAGCATGTGGGCAATATGACATATCTCCGTACACGAAAGGCAAAAAAAGCATCAGAAATGCTGATCAAGCACTCACCATTCGTGGGGAACATGCAGATCGGATAGTAGGTTCCCCCACCTGGTACTAGTGGTAGTCTAGCATAAATTATAATAGGTCTATGCCTGAAGATCTAAAACTGTCACAGACTGGCTCTTCTCCGCTGTCACCTCCATTCAGGGGACTTCACTCTCCCGGAGTAGGAAAACACTGTCACAGTATCTTTGCCTGTTATTTCCAGAAATCGTCTATTACACGAGAGTTCGCCAGAGAACATCAACAAGCTGTCGCATTTTCGTGTTTCGTGTGTGAATAGACTGATGCTTGTTATTCTTTTTCCAGGTCTACGTTCCATGGCATTCAAAGAGAAGAAAACCCTACGGGTGCTTTGCATTCTAGTACTGACCTCAGCACTAGTACTCTACACGTTGAGTGACGGAGTGGCGTTACACACATACATGCCGTGGCAGCAGCTGCCTGTTGGTAGCGGATTTGGCGACGGTTCCCTTGATGTTATTCACAAGCAGTCATCGAATTCAGCCAATGGAGTCCAGAACAACACTGAATCTCACTTCTTTAAAGCTGGGCTGTTTTAACTGGGTTCAAGGGGAGGCAGTTTAAAAATAAAAATAAAGTAAAGCCAAGCAGACCAGGAACCACTCTGTATGAGCGGCTCCCAACCTGCCTGGCTTTATCTGGTCAAGTGGGTGTCCCACAGCCAATAGGCAAATTTTATGTTCTGACGCAAAATAAAACACTCCACAACGAAACAAAGCTCATTTGTTTTACCAGCATGCTCATTTGTGTCCTTTCCAAACACCTTTGAAAATTTCAACAATTATTCACTTTCACAGGAAAAAGAAAGCAAAACTTGGCTCTCGAACATGATCTAATAATAGACGTACATGGTTCTTCTTTCATTTAAATTTTAAGGGCCCACAATCAACATGTCGATTATTCTGGTGCTATAACTCGGGGTGTTCCTGGGGGTGTTCACTGTAGTTACAGTAGTACTGCTCCGACATAAAAATTAAAAATAAAAGAATGCAGGAGATGGCGGAGGGGTGAAGTGGGGGGTGGGGGATACTGTAAGTAGTTTTTCAGTTTGATACCCTTGGTCCGACTCTCAAAACGCACAGGAGGATCTTGTGCGTGAGATCGCGACAACTACCCACCAGCTGATCACCCGCGGTACGGAAGTTCGCTTTCAGTGGGTACCAGTGCACGTCTGCCTCCCTGGAAACGAAAAGGCAGACAGAGCAGCAAAAAGAGGAGCCAAGGGAGTTGACACCTCAACAGTGATGATGAAAATTGGCCTGGCCGATGTATATGCAGAACTAACCAAGCAGGCGTGGAAGCAGTGGGAGAAGGAGTTCCACCCAATGGCTACGGCCAAGGAGTGGGACGACACCTCTCCCCCCTGCAGGGCAGGAGTCTTCTTCCCTGGAATTCCAACCTACCTAGCTCGCATCATGCATCGTCTGCATGTGGACGTCTGGAGATGCATGTGCGTACCGATGAAGTGTGAGTGTGGAATGAGCGTCTCATTTCACCACGTGATGTTCTCCTGTACCTCATGTTCAGACCACTTCCAACCATTGACTGGGAAACTACACAGCGTGGGACTGCCCCTGTGTACAAAAAGCCTGGCAGTGTGCGACCAATGTGAAGGATGGAGCCTCTTACAGGCTGCAGCCAGACTGGTCTACACCTATCCTCTGGCAGCCTACCTGTAGTAGGCAGGACCACCGGCTACGTTCAACACTTTCCTGCAACTCGGGTTAATCCTGGTGGTGGAGGAAGGGGTGAACGTCTCCATGTTTCCCAAACCCAGTTGTAGTCTGCTGGACCTGATTCCAGTGACCACCACAAGTGTATGCTTGCATACCCAAGTATTTTTAGCCGCCTGACTACAGGCCTCAATTTTACTACAAGTGTATTTGAACTACCATGTGCGTCTTCGACGTTTTTTAACTGTAAATACTGTGTGCCAATTGTATATATTACATGTTGTGCAGCCTGCCAACATAACCTTGCAAGTTTTTTTTTAATCTGCAGCCCGGTTTTTAACTGTAAATAGTGGACGACGATTTTTTAACCAGACTCCTACTCCTAGCGAGCTGCTCAGTTCTACGAGTGAAGGCCCCAGTACAGCCAAGACGACCCAGCACCCTGACCCTAGTATTGATCCGCAGGTGGAGCCATCTCATCCCTCCCCTCACCCCTCATTCCCCCTTTGTTCCAGCGACCTCATGCCCCGATCCAGATATTGATCCGCAAGTGGACCAAGCTTACTTCGCTCCCCATCCCCCCCATGGTTTTAACCATAATATATCCAAAACAAGCTTACTTTACAGATTGTCCCTAATATGCTTTTAGCATCTGAGGACATTAAGCAAAAACAGAACGAACGAAATACCCTTGACTCAAAAGCGTCAAGGGTGGGGGCCTCCACTACTTTCATGGGTAACTGGTTCGTCTTGGAGTCACCAAGCTGCAAGCACACACGTTTCTGTAGCAAAAATACTCCTCTCCATACGCTTTTTAGGCATACGTCTCAGCTTTTCAAATTGCTTGTACATATAAAAACAAAAAAGTGATTTTACGACCTTTACATCGCCGCATTACTAAAAAACAAATTTCTACTCATCTGCCTAAGTCAAGCTAGCCGCCATCACACTGCTGCCTGTCCCGGGGGGGGGGGGGAGGGGGATAAAACACTATCTTTTTGCCACAAACATTCAAACTGTATACAAAACAAGCAACATCTAATTGTAACGTCTCTAGTGCGTAAAGGGATCGAATATCGTCGAGCGATTCTGTGGCCACGCAACTGAGAACGCGGCTAGCAGGTTAGGTTATAAAACATGTCTGCGTTAATTACTTGCACGTGGCATCTCCTGACTATCAGAAAGTGTTCCAACACACACACACACACACACACACACACACACACACACACACACACACACACACACACACACACACACACACACACACACACACACACACACACACACACACACACACTCACTCACTCGTTCACTGAATCGTTCTACTTTTTCTCGCTCTACTTCCATCTCTCTTTCAACACGAATTCCAGTGGAGAATGAAAGTTTCAAATATTATTGAATCAAAAAGACATTAATCACAAGCATGTCATAAGCAGACAAAACTGAGAAGGGTTAGAAGACACAAAGGTTCGAAAAGCCAATCTAGCTAGGTAAACTTGATCCGGTTGTCTCGTTCCATGAAAATTTAATGTAACCGAGTGTATTGTATACATGTTCCGGGCCATGACCCTATAACCTTTTCTTTCCGGTCCTTTTCCTTTTTGATTGGGTGGGGGTTTTATGGCCCAATTATCTAAGGTGTTAAAAGTTGTGCGCTGGGCCGGCAGCGTCCCTTTTCCCCCAGTGTCCCTGCAGAGGCAGGTTGTTTGTTTAACTGTTGCGGCCGGTGTTCATGTGTTTTCATCATGGGAGAGCCTACACTGTTTCCAGGTTGGTTGGTGTACAAATAAAAGTTATGTTATAGCAACCTCTGACTTGTGACTCTTCATCCATGCTTCCAACCTGCTTCCCCTCAACTCCCCATCCCCACTCCCCTACAAAAGCTGGCGCTTGCGAGCAGGATTGGTGTGAGCCGGTTTGGCCTAGCGGTAAGGCGTTAGGCTGGTAAGCGGAAGGACCTCGGTTCGATACCGCTTCGGCTCTCCTTTCTCATCAAAAAGGTTGTGGTTTGTGGACACTGTCTTGTGACTTTGTCCATCACTTCCTACTGAAACATTAAAATGGCTCTCATCGCTGCCCATCTTAATGCAGGAATCATTCTGGTGGCGACAGTGTAGCGATAGGTATATAGTCTCCCTCTCCCCCCACCTCCATGCCCCCTTCCCCCCCTTCTCCCCGTCCCTAATAAGCCTTATGGTTTCTGTGGACGTTAAGCACCATGTTTACTTACTTACAGGATTGGAAGCAGAAGAGTCACTAACCAGGAAACAGTGTAGAGGAGCTGTCTGGAGGCCGTTCAAGCGGATCCGACCACCACTGAACAACATGGCAGAGCAACCGCCGTGGCGAGCGATCCAGCCACCAAAGCTACCACGCTTCACTGGAGAGGCGGATGGCTGCGACGCCGATGAATTTTTTCAGGAGGCGGAGCGCATCCTCCGGAACTTCAGGATGGAGGAAGGAACAGCAGTGGAGTGGCTGATCCAGGCTTTGGAGGGATCTGCCCGGAGGGAGGTCCTCACTCGCGCAGCAGGGGAGGCAGACACAGCGGCCAAAGTGTTGGCAGTCCTCGCAGCAACCTTCGGCGACCACCGGGACGACCACTCTCTGCTCTGCTCACCTCGTTCCACGGCCGGCGGCAGGGAATGGGGGAGAGTGTAGTGGGGTACGCGCAGCACCTGCTGATGCTGACCACCAAGCTGAACGCAGCGCAAGCGGACGCCGTCAACCCCGCTATGCTCTGCGACCGTTTCATCGACGGGCTGCACCCCCCATCCCTCCGTCGCGACATTTGTCGCTACGCCAGGGAGCATGACGACGTCACCTTCCATCAGGCACGGGCTGAAGCTCAGCGCTGGATGCGCGAGGATCCTGATGTGGAGGTGCGAGCAGAGCAGGTCCTGGTGGCTCAACCCCAACACAGCAAGGAAGTGGAGGAGCTGCGGGCCCAAGTAGCGGCTCTGACGAAGAAGACAGCAGAGCTGCAGGCTGAGCTGCGACACCAGTCAACCCGGGCACCACGGCCTAAAGTATGCCACTGGTGCGAGCAGCCTGGTCACTTCCAGCAGGACTGCGCTGAGAGACGCCAGTACGTCCAACGGCAGCAGGGCCCTCGAGCGTCCTTCAACCCCAGCCGTCCCCAGCCACGGTTCTACGCTCCGCGGCACAGCGCTGGACCACGTTTTCCATCCCACCAGGGAAACTAGAGGTCCCCGTTGTCAGGACCCAGACAACGGGGGACATGAATCCTGTGGGCATGATTGGACGATGCCCCACAGTAGACATTGTGATGAACGGTAGGAAAGTGAGGGGACTGATTGATACAGGGAGTGAGGTTACGACTGTGACTGAGAGGTGGGTGGCGGAAAACCTGCAGAACTCTGACCTCCTTCCCATGACTCAAGTGACCTTGAAGGCAGCAAACGGGCTGGAGATTCCGTACAGTGGGGTAGTTATAGTAGATTTAGAACTTTTAGGACAGAAGTGTGAGGGTGTACCAGTGTTAGTTGTTAAGGATTCTAGTGACCCCTCCACCAGGAAGAAGAAGAGTGATGTGCCAGCACTGGTGGGGATGAATGTGTTAGGTAGGTTGAGTAGTTTGTTGAATAACTTAGATATTGTCCCCCCTGTCTTGCAGCCAGCCGTCCGTGAGATTCGCCTTGAACGCACCTCTGTCAGGGGTGTGGCTCGAGTAGCAGGCCAGACTCTCATCCCAGCCCATTCCCTCGTCACCCTCCGCGTCACAGGAGTGCAGCGGCCATCAAGACAGCTGTTGGCCTCTCCCTTAGCCCAACCCTTCCCCCGAGGGCTACTCCTCATTCCCACCCTTGTGAGCGGCGATGCGACACAGAGGTGTGTGCGCCTCGCTAACCCGTCGGCAGAGGATTACATCCTTGCCAGACGCACGCCTGTGGCAGTATTACATGCAGTGGACGGCATTGAAAGCGATGAAGGTGTGCAGATTACGACGACGTGCAACGAGATGACCGTCTCCATGGAACCCTCCATCGCAGAGTCTGCACCCTCAGATGCTGTTCCCTGCCCTGCATTTGACGGCACTGACGACAAGCGGGCCCGGCTGCATGCCTTGCTTAATCAGTATGCCCATGGTTTTACCCAAGATGACCTCGATCTTGGGTATACTGAGGCAGTGCGACACCGCATCCCCACCAGCGATGATGCCCCAGTCGCGCAGCCCTACCGGAGCATACCGCCAAACCAGCTCCAGGAGGTGAAGGAACACATCAAGGGACTCCTGGCCCAGAGAGTCATTGTGGAGAGCCACAGTCCCTACGCAGCTCCGGTGGTCCTGGTGAGGAAGAAGGACGGCAGTCTTCGGCTCTGTGTCGACTACAGGCGACTGAACTTGAAGACTGTTGGTGATGCCTACCCACTCCCCAGGATCCAGGAGTCCCTGGATGCACTGGTGGGGGCCCAGTACTTCTCCACCTTGGACCTCGCCAGTGGGTACCACCAGATCTCCATGGATCCCCGGGACCAGCACAAGACAGCGTTCACGACACCCTTCGGCTTGTATGAATACACAAGGATGCCGATGGGCCTGGCGTCAGCCCCTGCCACCTTCCAGCGTCTGATGCAGGCAACCATGTCAGACTTTGCCTTTCAGTTTCTGCTCGTCTACCTCGACGACCTCCTTGTCTACTCCAAGACGTTCGACGAACACATGGAGCACCTAGAACGACTCCTGCAGCGGGTGACAGAGACAGGTCTGAAACTGAAAGCCAGCAAGTGCCAGTTCCTGAGGCGTGAAGTCACCTATCTTGGCCACACGATCTCGGCTGATGGAGTGAGCTGCGAGTCTGGCAAGGTGGAGTGTGTGCAGAACTGGCCAACACCAACAACGACAACAGAGCTGCGCAGCTTTCTTGGCTTTGCCAGTTATTACCGGCGGTTCATCAGCGGGTTTGCCAGGAGTGCCGGGCCGCTCCATGACCTGGTGAGCGAAGGGGCCAAGCGCTCCAAGAAGAAGGCAGCTGACATATCCAGGCTTTGGGGTCCCAAGCACCAAGAGGCCTTCGACTCCTTGAAGGAGGCTATGACAACAGCTCCTGTACTTGGCTACGCTGACTACACCAAGCCTTTCATTTTGGAGACGGATGCCAGCCATGACGGGCTCAGCGCCATCCTGTCCCAGGAACAGGATGGGAAGTCAAGAGTGCTTGCCTTCGCCAGCCGACGCCTCCGGCCCAGTGAGAAAAACAGTTCACTCTACAGCAGCATGAAGCTGGAGTTTCTTGCCATGAAATGGGCAATAACGGACAAATTCCGGCTTTACCTGTTGGGAGGAAAGTTCAAGGTCATCACCGACAACAATCCGCTGACCTACTTTCGCTCCGCGAAACTAGGCGCGTTGGAGCAAAGATGGGCCTCACAGCTCGCACAGTTCGATTTTGACATCCAGTACAGATCTGGAAAGATCAACCCTGCTGATGCCCTTTCCCGCATGCCCCTCGAACCCTCTCCTGAACCCCTCCTGACAGTGGTGCCACCAGAGGTAGCCATTGTCAATGCTCTCCAGTGCGAGCAGCTGGCTGTCGACCCCACCCCCACTGCTGGTGTCCTTGGCGACACCATGGCTCCTGTGCTGCCCCTGGACAAGGAGGAGGAACCTGATCAAACGGCTGTTCCCGAGGCTGCAACTGAGGTACTCCCCAGACTGTCTCTGGCTGACTTGCAGCAGCTACAGCAACAGGATCCAGTCCTTGGCCCGGTGCTCGCAGCCTGGCCAGCCAAGCCCTCCGACACCAAGGAACGCTCCATGCGAGCACTGGTGCAGCAGTGCCCTCGACTGTTCCTAAAGAAGGGGGTACTCCATCGCAGGCAGGCTGACCAGCGGCGGGGTACTCTCGAGCAGCTGGTTCTTCCCAGCTCACTTCGGCCTGATGTCCTGGCGTCGCTCCATGATGATATGGGCCACCAAGGCTATGAGCGCACCATGGAGTTGCTGAGGCCCCGTGTCTACTGGCCCGCCATGTACAGAGAAGTCAGAGACTACATCAGCAGCTGTGAGTGGTGCACGATGGGCCATGCACCAGCGCTCCGCACCACTTCCAGTCATCTGCTTGCCAGCTGTCCCCTTGAAATCCTGGCAATCGAATTCACGAAGCTTGAGACTGCTAGCGATGGGCGAGAAAATGTCCTTGTTCTCACTGATGTTTTCTCGAAGTTCACCCAGGCCATACTGACGCGCAACCAGGAGGCAGGGACAGTGGCCAAGGTGTTGGTTCACGAGTGGTTCCAGCGCTACGGGGTACCTCAGAAAATCCACAGTGACCAGGGTAGGGACTTTGAGTCTAAGCTGGTGAAATCCCTGTGTGAGCTCTATGGCATCAAGAAGACCCGGACCACTCCATACCACCCCCGTGGCAACGCGCAGTGCGAGCGGTTCAATCGCTCGTTGCATGATCTGCTTCGAACCCTGCCCCCGGAACAGAAGTCCAAGTGGCCACAGTACCTCCCGGAGCTCGTGCAGGCGTATAACAATACGCCTCACGCTTCCACCGGGTTTTCGCCCCACTTCCTTCTGTTCGGCCAGGAACCGCAGCTACCAGTTGACCACCTGCTTGGGCGCACAACCACGTCCGCGGTTGGACCCACCGACTGGGTACGACAGCATCGGCTGCGCCTGCAGGCTTCACACGCCAGGGCACTGAAGCATCTCCAAGAAGCTGCAGCGGAGAGACGAAAGCAGACGGACCAGAAAGCTGCCGATCATCCACTACACGTTGGTGACCTGGTTTACCTGAGAAACCGTGTCCTCGGCAGGAGCAAGATCCAAGACAGGTGGTGTCCTGAACTGCACGTCGTGACCGCACGTCCCTACCCCGGCATACATGTGTACGGGGTCAAACCATTCTCTGGCGGGCAGGAGCGGACCCTCAGTAGAGATGACCTGTTGCCTGCCAGGGCACCACTGGCTGCTGCCGCAGAGGAACCGCAGACACGGGAAACACCTGCTCAGGCCAGCCCACAGTACCCTGATCGGGGTGAGTTCTGGCTGGGTCGGCCTGCGACTGTTGGCTTTCCTCCTGCCGCACCCATGCCTCTTCCCGCACCCATTCCTGCTGCCCGCATTGCCGCTGCACCCATTCCCGCTGCACCCATTCCCGCTGCACCCATTCATGCAGCTGACGCACCGCCAGTCAGAGTCAAACCTGTACTCAGACGTTCCACCCGACTGAACAAAGGGGTAAACCCCAATGCTGTCCCTATTCCTGTTGGTCCCGTTCCCGCTGCACCCATTCCTGCAGCTGACGCACCGCCAGTCAGAGCCAAACCTGCACTCAGGCGCTCCACCCGTGTGAACAAAGGGGTAAACCCCAATGCTGCCAACATACCTCGAAGAGCAGTGTGGCGACCATAATGTTGCGTTGCTCTACTATGTATATTTATTTCATCATGATCGAACTTTGATGGCTTGACCGCTAATCTGGTATTACTTCATAGCATTATATATGTTCATTTGAGTAGTAATGGGACAGGGTCCACATCAGGTCACTGAGCGTTGTGTTGTCTATGAGTGAGAGTTACGTTTATTTCGAGTATATGTGTTAACCTTTATATAAGGCCCTGTATTCTCGTGTGTGCATTTCTCTAGCGAAACGTTTTATCGTACCGCGGGTCCTTCACATAAGGCTTGGTACTGAAATCATGGTTTGAGATGGCAGACATCACTTGTGTGCCGTTCATGTTGTAAATGAC
>OY757550.1:18495611-18503111 GCA_963584105.1 Alviniconcha strummeri | reverse complement strand
GTGTTTATTTTGTTATTCCATTTCTAGCATGCTTCAGCCACGTTTCATTGAGGAAGGTTTCCAGAAAACTGAAAACTTTGAACACAATGGGGTGCTAGTGTTGTTTTTGTTTCCTCTACCTGTTGGTGTTTGTGATGCATGCTTCTTGGGTTTGGTTCTCCTTTAACTCAGAGCTGTGGTGTGAATTAGACTGAAAACTGTGTCTGAGTGGTTGTGTGAGTACATTGACAAATTGTGTTTCAGAATTGCGGATGGCGGTACGAAGCAGTCTGTGGAGGAAGGAAACCTCCGGCCATGAACATGAATATGGTGATGAAACATACGATGATGACAGTGATGAATATTCAAAGACCTGCAAGACGTGTGGACATGTCTTGACTTATGAAAAAATGTGATGATATTGGGCAGGGCAGAATCTTAGGACTATTTACTGCTTCAGTAAATAGTGAAGGACCAGCATTTATTTGTTGACATTGTTATGCCAAGGCATTGGAATGGTTGTGGCAATGGTGTGGTGTTACGTGGCTGTGGCTGCATTGTGTGAAACAGGTGTGGAGTTAAGTGGCTGTGGCTGCATTGTGTGAAACAGGTGTGGAGTTAAGTGGCTGTGGCTGCATTGTGTGAAACAGGTGTGGAGTTAAGTGGCTGTGGCTGCATTGTGTGAAACAGGTGTGGAGTTAAGTGGCTGTGGCTGCATTGTGTGAAACAGGTGTGGAGTTAAGTGGCTGTGGCTGCATTGTGTGAAACAGGTGTGGAGTTAAGTGGCGGTGTTTGCATTGTGTGAATACAAGTGGCTGTGGCTGCAATGTGTGAAACAGGTGTGGAGTTAAGTGGCTGTGGCTGCAATGCGTGAAACAGGTGTGGAGTTAAGTGTCTGTGGCTGCATTGTGTGAAACAGGTGTGGGGTAAAGTGACTGTAACTGCACTGAGATACATGTGTGAGCAAGTGCTCTTTGTATACGTTTTTACATTAATCCCACCCTGGTTATCAGATCCATGCAATTTCATTACTGTACTGTTAGTAACCCGGGAACCGGAGCAGACGACGCTTTTTCTTTTTTTTTGAAGCGCGGCGTGTGGTGTCACGCCACATGGCCTGCACACAGCCGACCGGCGATAGCTGCCAATGCGCGCCATTTTCAAATCTGTTTTCTCCCTTAATATTTTGACCACTTGTTTGCTTACCTACTCTTTGTTCACCTAGTCCCTTTTATGCACTAAGCCATGTGTAATATAATTTGGCATCTTAGAATGTTTATCTGACATTTATTTAGATGCAGGATCGAGCTTAATCAGTAGCCGATGCCTTTCTAGGTCCATGCTTTTTATAGCTGTTGTCTGCATGGCGCGTTCTCTGTTTAGTACTAGTGAATAGCAGTGAATCGTTGTTTTGACTTGATTAAAATAATCCTGTGTCGATCAATGCATTGTTGTATAGTATTTTGCTTAGCTGACTTCATGTTTAGTGTTTATTTTGGGTTGAAATTAACTTATTAAGTATTGCATACTGTAGGAGCTAAGTGGTATTCATAGACTACTTAATATCACTATCAGTGCTGCTGCGACTAAGATAACGTGCCCCAGGCGAAAGTTCGCACCGATTGTTTTAGTGTTAGACTTTGAATGTGTCTAGCTTCTCTTAAAATGGTACATAACAATTATAATACAACGCTCTCTTACAGAGCATTGTAATATAATTGTTATGTACCATTTTAACGGTGGGAGCATGCTCTTTATTCTAATGTAAGTTTTATTGACATTTATAGTTTGTACATTGTGTTAGATGTGATTTAGTTGTACAAATCTGTTTATAGACAGGCACAAGCCACGCTTCTCATTCTTGTTGTAAATAAAATAAGTCATGTGTGTACATTTTGTTTATATGGTTTAAAAGATTGTAACTGTAGCTTTTATTTGATGTTTTTCATGTTTTAATTGGTTTAGTTATTGTAGAGGAAGCTGTATTTTTGTGGGCCAAGGAAACACAGTTGTCAGCCATTTTGTGGTCCAGAGGGCCGTTTTGATTGTAGCAATAGTGTGTGTTCCTTGCGGCCCGCACCATTCTCTTATCTATGCGTACGTGTGAGGATTTTGGGTGTGCTGAAAATTGTCTGCGGCTGAGCAAATAAAACCTGATTGCTGCTGTACGCCTGCTGTGGTCTCCATTTTACTGACTCCGCTGCCTGTGTCCTGTCCTTCTACGCTCCACCGCTCCATTACACATGTAACTTGTACCTGCTTTGTGATATAAGTGTGGTGGCAAATGGCCAAGACTGCATTGTGTTAAACATGTAACTGTCTGTGACAGCATTGTGTGCAACAAGTGCAGATTAAGTAGCTGTGACTGCAGTGTGTGAAACATGTAACTGTCTGTGACAGCTGTGTGTGAAACAAGTGACTGTGACTGCTGTGTGTAAAACAAGTGCTGGCTAAGTAGCTGTGACTGCAGTGTATGAAACATGTAACTGTGTGACTGCTGTGTGTGAAACAAGTGACTGTGACTGCTGTGTGTAAAACAAGTGCCGGCTAAGTAGCTGTGACTGCAGTGTGTGAAACATGTAACTGTGTGACTGCTGTGTGTGAAACAGGTGACTGTCTGTGATGCATTGTGTGAAACAAATGCCGGTTAAGTAGCTGTGATGACAGTGTGTGAAACAAATGAATGATTTTGACTGAATTGTGTGAATGACCGAGACTGCACTGTGTGAAACGAGTAACTGGTTGGCTGCAAGGAATGAAACTAGTGACAGCAAACTGTGATTGGATGGAGGGAAATGTAGAACTGGCTGTGGCACAGTGTGGGTGTGACTGCATGCATTGTGGAAAACATGTAACTGGCTGTGATCAGATTACGTGAAACGTAAAAATGGCTGACTACAGTGAGATGAATACCTTGTAATTTGGGTGTGTGTGATGAATTGCTTGTGACCGTGATGCATTCCTAACCATAACTGAGATGGGGATGAACTGCAATGGTGTTGTGTCAATCATGAAAACATACAGTCTGTAATGTTATGCAAAACTGCAAACACACAAACAATAAATTCACATCTGAGTGAAATGCATCAGCAGTATCAGCTGTTGTGGTTGGCAACAACACATCCTTTTGTTATTTTGTAGAAATTTGGTACCTGCGGCATGTAAATGTTATGTGCTTGTTACTGGAGTCACCCAAGATTTTGAGTTGGTTATGGTCTATTTCATGTTACCTTCACCGTCCCAGGGTGTACCACCATGCACACCTCAGTCTAGGGGAAGTAACTCCATAGATAATGACAAAGGCGCTGAGCTGCAGTATTCGTACTCCAGCTTAAATCCAGATTTTGTTTTGTTTGCATGCTCCCAAGAAATGCTGGCAAATTCAATGTTTTTGTTTGTTTTTGCAAATGTACATTGTAAAAAGAAACAAGAGGTAAACAGTAAGAATATGTGAGGAGTTTGAGTTCCTGATACTGACATTTTATTGTTTGTAAAATGAGATACCAGCAGCACGCAGCACATTTTTGGCTGTGAAAATGAGCGTTTGAATTTCTACATTTGTACAGATAGACAGCAAACTGAACCTATGACACAGAGACTTACTATTATGGTGTACATACTAGAGCACATTCAGTAAATAAAACAACAATTATCACTTGGAATGGTTTTTAAACATTTCGGGTGTTGATGACTGCGAGTGATTGTGTGAATGTTTTGTTCGTTTCTGTTTTGGCAGCGGACCAAATATCCTGCTGTCAAACATTAGTTTGTGATGTGGTTTCAAAAACAACATGCATCTGTAGTGTCTGTGTGTTCAACTCCCCCCCCCGCCTTTTTTCTTCTTCTTCTTCTTCTCTTTCATACTGTAGTTTGCTTCCTTGGGTACTGTCTGCTGTGACCTTGTCCTGCGTACATTTGCACCATTTAACACAAACACTCTCGTTTTTAGTCTCTCTCACCCTCTATCTTCAGTTTGAAGCATTAAAGCAGAACACAAAGCTCGTCTCACATACACCTTTATTGTACTGAAGCTAGAGCTTAACAACAGCCCAAATCACCAAAATCATAGTTCTTTCATACCCTGCCTTTTACACTGATGTAAGCAAAACATATTTTCCAAGAAGAGCAGCTTCTTGGACACACACATCCACATGCATGCACATGCTATTTCACTTCTTTTTCTTGGAGGGACCGACAGGAACAGTTGACACCACTGGTGCATACTTGGCGCTGGAAAGTCGGTTGATGTAGTATAGGGCCACCAGAGAGAAGATGAGGCTGAAACAATGCAGGCACAGGCACATGAAACAATGCTTGCTAAATGACACACACAGGCACATGATGCAATGTTTGCTAAACAACACACAAACACAGGCATGTGAAGCAATGTCTGCTAAACAATAAGCAATGCTAAACAATACAAATGGGCACACAAACAATATTTGCTAAACAAAATACACATGCACATGAAAAAATGTCTACTAGATAATACACAAACGCAGATACATGATGCAATGTTTTTGCTAAGTCCAGGCTATTTTCCTTATCAAAAGCCTGATTAAAAAAATAAAATAAAAAATCCTGTATGCCAGACACATACATAAAATGTAATGTGCAGTTAATCAACAGCAATCACTCTGATATCAATGATCAGTGACTTTGGGAACTGCACAGACACATACATAAAATGTAATGTGCAGTTAATCAACAGCAATCACTCTGATATCAATGATCAGTGACTTTGGGAACTGCAGAATGGGTGCAAGCTGTTCAAATTGCCTTGATGTCTGTGATCAAGGACAGGTAACTCACAAAACAAGGTGGGTGTGGGTGTGGGTGATGTAGGTTTGTTACTGGTAAAGACTAATAGTGTTGGTGTATTGTAATGTAGAGTTTTGGTTTGTAATTACCATCTAGTGGTATCTGTTAAATACTTTGTAGAATTGATTGTTATGATTTGCTGGAAGGTCACGTGCTCAAATTTTTTATCATTATTAAAACCAATGCATCTTCACAATGATGTTTGCATTTAATGCATGATTAACTTGGAACTTCCATTTTATGAGAATGTTAACAATTTGAGCGATAACAACAAATGTTTTTTTGTGTGAGTGACTCACCATGTTGTGACACAAACTCTATGGACCATCCCTGAGGCAAACATAGCGAACAGCAGACAGCAAACCACTGCAACAGAACAGTGTTTACACTAGTTATCAATTTAAGTTCATGCATGCTAATACCACAAAAAGACTGCAGCAGGGTGATGTCGGTATTCCTTCTACAGACTGGAAATTACTGTAACAAGGAAATTACATAGAGTAAATAAAACCCCATCCCATTGTGTTCCAAATTTTCAGTTTTTGCAAAATCTTTCTTACTCTGCAACTGTGAACTGAGAATGCTGGGCATCATAAACAGACCAAAATTGACAAAATTCCTGCAATGGGGACCACTGTCAACATTCAGTGCATAGACTATGATAGAGACACAAATGACAAAATCACAAGCACTGTAAAATTCAGAGCATCTTTTATGTAATGCAGGCAAGATGATGACTACATTAAAGCAGTGCACATTTTCAGAGCACACCAGTGCTACTCATTACATGGAACTGCTTATCTGTCATATAAACTTAGGGCTGATACACTGAACTTCTTGCCTGTGATCCTGACACAATGTCAATGAAACTTAGCAGCATGCGTTACAAATACAATAGTCTGGACAGGGTGTCAGTTTTGTCCACTGTGTGTGTGCTTGTGTGTGTGTGTTTGTAGTATCTGTAATAGTGTCTGGCACAGTTGGTAATGGTTGTGACCCTTTGAGGTATCATGTCTGTCCCCCTGAACCATAAAGTGTGATTAACACTGGTATACATTTACAGGAGTAAGTAAGTAAATTGGTGTTTTATGCCCAGTCAACCAGTGTGGCTATATCACATTATCAGGGCGAATACATTTACACTTACAGGAAGCTACAGCAACAAAACATAATGAATGGTCAGTACACACAGAAACATGAAAACATGAGAAAAATAAGAGAGGGTACACTCTAAACTCAAACGAGTTTGAGGCATATTATTAGTATTATCACCTTGCAATGTGACTGGTTCAATGGTTAATACAGTGACCATTGTCCCTCTGGCCGAATATTGTAATAAGCTGCTGGCAGTTTTGGTGATACTATCAAGTGTCACATTTTACATGCTGAGCTTGGCTAAGCGGTGGTGGGTGCCTAGCATGTTAGGTAAAGAGCCTGTCTGCACTTGTTATCATCTGACACACGTACACATGAAACATAACAGAAAATACCTTCAGGGAAAAGTCTTGCTTGGTAGCCTTTGTGAAACAGTAGTTGCTCCAGGTTTGATGTAAACTGGATTCATGTCAAGGCAAATAAAGTAATAGTGCAGCACTTGTTTCATAGTTTTGTTCACTTTGTTATGTTAATGGTGTAATATCGTGTGAAGCATACAGACCAAGGCCCAAATTATTTTAAAATGCATTCATGAAAATGACACAGACCAACTTGTAATTAAACAAACAAAAATAATATTAATAATGGTTATGGAGATGTACCAAAGTTTTTGAAGTGCAAACCTATTTGAGTATTTGATTAACTTGATAAAGGTATGTGGGATTCACCTACTGTAATGATAAAACTTGTGTAAGAAAGTTTGGCTTTCTAAAGTGTGCCATTCTAGTTTACTCAGCTTCATTTTTCCCCCTCTTCAGACAGTGACAACTGACATATGTTGTGAAAAATACTTAGATTTTACTAGTGACAGGATGACTCTTGTTTTGTGGCTGTCTGGGAGTTAAATATTAGGCAACCAGCAACACCTCTGGTAGTTAATTTATCACGATAATAATACTAAACAAAGGATACTGTCAGGAGAAGGATGAAGATGATAGAGCCAAGGAATCCACCAGCAATCGTCATGTACTCGGTGCCAGAAATCTGTTGTCTGAAGATCTGCTGCACAGCAAAGAGGACCACGGCCAGGGTGACGGACACCATGCAGGACACATTGGTAGGCAGGGCTGAAAGTGAAAGCCAGATGAAACATAAGCACTTGAAAATGCCCTTCTAAATCTAAAAACTTCCTGTAAATTATAAATAGCAACTTGACAAAAGCATTGTGGGTGCTATTCAAAACAAAGATAATTTAGACCATAGACTATATAACGGGTACGGAAATGTGAAGGGGTACGGTTACAAGCACTGTATATGAACGGGTAGGGTCACTAGCACAGTATGATCTACTCTAGAACAGGGTGAGTCACAGCTGTTTGCAACAGTGCAAGAATCCTTCACTGGGAGAGGTTCCAGTCGCCGTACCAACTACCATTATTTCGTTCTATGCAGGATAGTGCTTAGTAATGAAACAGACTGCCTGGAGTTAGACTTGACCTAGTCTATTGATTTCCTGTTTTAGGTAGGGGTTCCACAATCTGAGACACTTTCTAAGCAAGTGTAACTTTTAGCGTAAGTGTAAATAATCATGCAACTGAACAAAAC
>OY757550.1:18485611-18490611 GCA_963584105.1 Alviniconcha strummeri | reverse complement strand
TTGACTAATGTCACTGTACGAGTTTGATATCGTTCTTGCTGCTGACATCGAATGACGTTACCCTCCCACTTTGATGTTGCCTAGCAACTGATGTTGACTGATGTTACCCTCCGAGTTTGATTGTGAGCCGGTTTGGTCTAGCGTTAGGCTAGTAAGCGGAAGGACCTCGGTTCGATACCGCTTCGGCTCTCCTTTCTCTTCAACAAGGTTGTGGTTTGTGGGCACTGTCCGGTGACTTTGTCCGTCACTTTCTACTGAAACACTAAAATGACTCTCATCGCTGCCTATCTTAATGCAGAAGTCATTCCTGTGGTGACAGTGTAGTGATAGGTATATAGTCTCCCCCCCCCCACCTCCATACCTCCTCCCCCTCCCCTTCTCCCCGTTCCTAATAAGCCTCATGGTTTCTGTGGACGTTAAGCACCATGTTTACTTACTTATTCCGAGTTTGGTGTCATCCTGCCTGCTGACAGAGACTGACGTTACCCTCTGGGTTTGGTGTTACCCTCTGGGTTTGGTGTTACCCTCTGATTCTGATGTTTCCTAGCAAATGACATTGACCAACGTTACCCTCTGAGTTTGATGTTTCATAGCAACTGACATAGACTTACGTTACCCTCTGAGTTTGATGGGTTTTTTTAGCAGCTGGCATTGACTGATGTTACCCTCCGAGTTTGATGTTTCATAGCGACTGACACAGACTTACGTTACCCTCCGAGTTTGATGCTTCATAGCAACTGACATAGACTTACGTTACCCTCTGAGTTTGATGTTTTTTAGCAGCTGGGGAAAGAGCAAGAGTTTGATGTTTCCTAGCAAGTGACACTGACTAACGTTACCCTCCGAGTTTGATGTTTCATAGCAACTAACATAGGCTTAGGTTACTCTCTGAGTTTGACGTTTCATAGCAACTGACAGTGACTGACGTCTCTGATTTTTTAAAGATTTTTTTTAGTGACGCTGTATTCCTAGAGGAGAGGACCTTAATTTCTGCGTCCGACGGACCTGAATGGAGTGAAGCGATTTAAGGGAAGCAGGACTGCTACGTTATTCCCTTTTAAATCTATACATATTATTACATTGGAGTAAAAGATCAAATAGCCTGTCTTAGCTTAAAAACAACAACAACAAAAACAAAAACAAAACAACAACAACAAAAACTAAAAGTATCTCCTCTGAAAAAACAACAACAAACAAAACAATACAAAAACCCCAAAACAAAACCAAAAACCAAAAATAAAATAAAATAAAAATCCATTTCTTGTCTCGTACTTCTAACCGGTAGTTCCGTTGGCTCTTGCAGGCGCTTAGGGAATTAGCAACAGTGTGCACGCCAGTCGGACAGGGTTCTGACTGAGTCACTATCCTGCCCTTACCCCAGGTCGTTCCCCATCGTCATGGCCAAGAACCTCTAAACACGCACCAGAAAAATCAGCCGGGAAATAACACCTTAGCCCAGAGGCAGGATCAGACGAGTAACGAGCCAGGCAGACTATTTCCAGACCAACGCCAGGCTCCATGTGCAACCTTTTAAGAGCTCATTACAACCTTTTAAGAGCTCCAAACTCACAAAAGGTTAAAAAGGGCGCTAATTTAATATGACAATACAAAACGAGCGATTTTTCTCTCTCTCTGGTAAGCCCCCCCTTTTTTTAAGCAACAAAAACAACAGCTAAACGGTTGCCTTCGACAGCTGTTCAACTGTTATTTTGTCGCTTTAAAAAAGGGGGCTTAGCCCGAACATTTGCACGCTTTAAGTTGCCGTATTAAATAACTTTCTCTTTAACCTTTCATGTGTTTGGAATTTACCGCGAAGAGTCTCGACCCGCCAAAAATGGGAGACAAAACTGCCGCTGCGTGGGATGAGAGGGATGATGCCCCCCCCCCACCCCCCCACGGAAGCATCAGCGGTTGCTGTAGGAGCCATCTGATCCTAGTTACAAGAGCAGAAACAAACAAAAAAAGGAATGTATTTTTGCGGCAAATCGCCGAAGGTTTGGCCACGGCCAGTAACAGCCCGTTGTTTTAACGGTCGCAATGGCCGACGACACATTCACCAAGTGCGCTTTGGACAAGTTGGCGAAGCTATATTAAGATCGGCTTTTAAAGGAAGAATAGCAAAAGGCAGGAATCTGTTCGACCTCTTCTTAGTAGCTCCGCGGACGTTCAAGCTTCGAGGGTAGAGACGGGGCTTTTTAAAGACATTTTTCATGGCAAGTATTAGGGTTTGTTTTGAGACGGGTAGGTCGTGTGATGCCAATGTCGGTGTTTGGGTGGCTGCAGTGACACGAAGGCATGCATCCTTCCTTCTGTGTATGACTGTGTTGGTGTCACTTGCCTAGAAGTATGTGTGTGTGTGTGTGTGTGTGTGTGTGTGTGTGTGTGTGTGTGTGTGTGTGTGTGTGTGTGTGTGTGTGTGTGTGTGTGTGTGTGTGTGTGTGTGTGTGTGTGTGTGTGTGTGTGTAAGAGAGAGAGAGAGAGAGAGAGAGAGAGAGAGAGAGAGAGAGAGAGAGAGAGAGAGAGAGAGAGAGAGAGAGAGAGAGAGAGAGAGTCTGCGTGTGTGTGTGTGTGTGTGTGTGTGTGTGTGTGTGTGTGTGTGTGTGTGTGAGAGAGAGAGAGAGAGAGAGAGAGAGAGAGAGAGAGAGAGAGAGAGAGAGAGAGAGAGAGAGAGAGAGAGAGAGAGAGAGAGAGAGAGAGAGAGAGAGAGAGTCTGCGTGTTTGTTTGTTTGTTTGTGTGTGTGTGTGTGTGTGTGTGTGTGTGTGTGTGTGTGTGTGTGTGTGTGTGTGTGTGTGTGTGTGTGTGTGTGTGTGTGTGTGTGTGTGTGTGTGTGATAAAATGAGCATATCTGCAGGCTTTTGACTGAAAGCCGAGCGCGCTCCGGGCTCTGACGAGGTGGGGCGCCATAAATAATCTATTATTATTACTACATGGATAGCGGTTCGCCAGTCAAGGGTGTCGGATCAGAATGAGGCCAGCAGTCCACGGGACGCTGAAGAGTTCAGCTGCTCTCTCGCAGAAACTGCTTGGAACGGAGTTTCGTTGACTACTTGGAACTGAGTTTAGCTGACTACATGGAACGGAGTTTAGTTGACTTTTTGGAACGGAGTTTAACTGACTACTTGGAACCGGAGTTTAGTTGACTACTTGGAACGGAGTTTAGTTGACTATTTGGAACCGGAGTTTAGTTGACTATTTGGAACGGAGTTTAGCTGACTACTTGGAACGGAGTTTAGTTGACTGTTTGGAACCGGAGTTTAGTTGACCACTTGGACTACTTGGAACGGAGTTTAGCTGACTACTTGGAACTGGGTTTAGTTTAGAATAACACTGTCATATTGTGTAACTGTCTGGGGTTTCAGTCGCCCAGGTTGCCTAGTAGAGGCAAAAGGGATTCAGCTTTCGGCACAGGAAAGTGTTTTGTCACTATCATTATTTGACGGTTTAATGCCCAGTTTGGTGCCAGTGATAATAGTGTTTTGCCGTCGTTATTTGACAGTTTAATGCACAGTATGGTGCCCGTAATAAGAGTGTTTTGTCGTTATTTGATGGTTTAATGCACAGTGTGGTGCCAGTGATAATAGTGTTTTGTCGATATTTGACGGTTCAATGCACGGTATGGTGCCAGTCATAACAGAATGTCTGTTACATCCAGAGCTATTTTTTTCTGAAGGAAAGTGTGTGTGCGTGCGTGCGTGCGTGCGTGTGTGTGTGTGTATGTGTGTGTGTGTGTGTGTGTGTGTGTGTGTGTGTGTGTGTGTGTGTGTGTGTGTGTGTGTGTGTGTGTGTGTGTGCGTGTGTGTGTGTGCGCGCGGGCGCTCGCGCGCGTGCGTTTGTATACTACTTTAGGTCAGTGGGTGACATGCAACACGCATGCTGTCCATGTACTTTTGGTCAGTAGTTGGAATAGTCTATTCTTTCCCCCTGAATTCTCTGTTGTACCACAGACGTCTATGGTCTACAAACGTGCAGATGGAGCGAAGAGCTGAAAGGAAATTGAAGGCTGACCAATGAAAACTGCAGACTATCTGGACGTTAATAGACTGTGAGCAGCCCTTGCCCTGCGAAGCACGCATGGCTAATATAACAGGCAATTAAGACTCGAAACGCCACAGGCAGAGCTCAGGAGCTGTATGAAAGAGGAGGTGGCCGTTCTGGGCTCCTCATAGTTCAGGAGCTGTGTGAGAGTCGAGGTGGACGTCCTGGGCTGTCCGTCCTAACGAGCCTTCTGGTTTCCGTGGACGTAAAGAATTATTGAACCATGCTTCGGCATTGGCCTCAGTTTGTCTCTAATATGTCAAATGACATCTGAGGACATTAAGCATCAATTCATCATCATCATCTGGGCTCCCCGTCCCTAACAGTCCTTGTGGTCTCTGTGGACGTAAAACAACACTGTAGACGTAAAGCAACACTTGAAGGAGCACCATTTGCACGAAAGCCGCTAGTTTAGCTGAGAGGTAAGGCGTTAGAAAAAACAACACGCTCTTCCAAACATTCCAGGCATTCAGCACACCCCAGCCGCAACCGGATAAGTACGTTTTCATCTATCGCCGTTTAACTTTTGTTGTTTTGTCGCTTTGAAGAACGGGCCTACCCCGAAATTCGCACATGTTTTGTCTTGTCATATTAAATTTGCTTTCTTTTTAACCCTTTATGTGTCTTGTAAAGCGTTAGGCTGGTAAGCAGAAGGATGTCGGTTCAATTTCGCGTGGGCTCTCGTTTCTCTTCAGAAACTGTGATCTGTGGAGACTGTGATAATTTTTGACTTTGCCCCTCAGAGTTAATGAAAACCTGCCATCTTAATGCAGAATCATTCTGGTGGTGACAGAGCAGCGTAAGGTATAGTCTTCCTCTTCCCTCGCCTCCTGGGATCTCGGTTCCCGCCAGTACCTCATGGGAGACAACTCGGCGTCAAACACGTTTAACCCAAACGAAGCCATTTGCACGAGAAGAGGATACAAACGAGCGGAAGCTAGCGTTGGCCGCGTTCAAACTAATT
>OY757550.1:18475611-18480611 GCA_963584105.1 Alviniconcha strummeri | reverse complement strand
TTATTGTCTACTTGTAGACTACAGTGTAGGAGAAAGGGAATTATTGTCTACTCGTAGGCTTCAGTGTACTTGTTACCAACATTGACCAGACATCTGCCGATGAAAAGAGCTCAAGTGTACTTGAGTTGATTTTGCTAAAAGCTTACACTTTTTTTCTCTTTTTTTTTTAATCTGACATTGCTGGATTTTTTTAAATATACAAATTGTTTGGATTGATTTTACGAAGTAGTGCTAGATGTTGATGTAATGTCTGACGCTGACATACTGTATTTGATGTTGATGTAATAGTGTCTTTGACGCTGACATACTGCGTTTAATGTTGATATAATAGTGTCTTTGACGCTGACATACTGTGTTTGATGTTGATGTAATATTGTCTTTGACGCTGACATACTGCGTTTAATGTTGATATAATAGTGTCTTTGACGCTGACATACTGTGTTTGATGTTGATGTAATAGTGTCTTTGACG
Source organism: Alviniconcha strummeri (assembly GCA_963584105.1). Classification (NCBI taxonomy): domain Eukaryota; kingdom Metazoa; phylum Mollusca; class Gastropoda; family Provannidae; genus Alviniconcha; species Alviniconcha strummeri. The sequence continues at coordinate 18,480,140 of OY757550.1, read as the reverse complement.
CTGACATACTGTGTTTGATGTTGATGTAATAGTGTCTTTGACGCTGACATACTGTGTTTGATGTTGATGTAATAGTGTCTTTGACGCTGACATACTGTGTTTGATGTTGATGTAACATATTCTACCCTCTTATATAATTGTGACCTACGGGTGTGACTGGGCGTTAAAAACCAATTACTTACAACCTACCGAGAAGTTATGAGAAGAGTTTTGAAACATCCGTTTACTTATGACAGACTTTCACCGTTCTCCGATTACCCTGTGCGGTTGGCAAGTAAGTAAATGAGTAAACATGGTGCTTAACGTCCACAGAAACCATAAGGCTTATTAGGGACGGGGAGAAGGGGGGTAGGAGGTATGGAGGTGGGGGAAGAGGGAGAGTATATACCTATCGCTACACTGTCACCACCAGAATGACCTGCATTAAGACGGGCAGCGATGAGAGCCATTTTCAATGTTTTATTGATTGTGAAGGACAAAGTCACAAAAACAGTGTCCATAGACCACAACTTTTGAAGAGAAAGGAGAGGCAAAGCAGATTCGACCCGATGCGCTGCTTACCAGCCGAATGCACGTTATAAAATCCAATCACCGAGTAATTAACTAAGTACGCTGCATAAACTTCGCGGGTATCGTGAATGGCCGTGACTGGACGACAGGGATTGCACAGCAGGGTAGATCCAACCTCAGAGGAAGAAATTAAACTATATTGTTTTCCTCTGTTCTGGCTAAGCCGAAAATCAATGGAGCGCTCAAAATAATCCTGACCAGAGCATCGACTGACGCTGATGCATTATTCAGCAATCGTCTGTGGATAGTGGTGTTCATAATGTTGGCAAGATTACCGTGTCTCGTTTATTTATTTATTCCCCCGTTCAGAATACTTTGAAGTTCATCAAACAGAGCGCGGGTTGAGAGACTAGGATACGCAAACGTTTCGTTTCCTTCATTATCGTCACTGTCGTCATATCCTGTTGCATTATTGATTAGCAAAGAGTACTCTCCCTTGAGACCCAGCTTTTCTCACGTCGGCACGATTGATGTTTGACACGTTGTCTCGCTTGCAAGACTTAGAGATTCATTCACTAGGGCGGCATTGTGAACTACCATAGTAACGATGACACCAAAGACGGTGACGATTTCAAATAAGAGAAACACGACGAAAAAGACAATTCAAACTATAAAGAAGTAGACAGACATGGCTGTTCCTACACACCGTACACACCGTAAAATGTTGGATGTAAAATTAAAATAAAGAAGAAGCTTCGCAAGAAGCAAATACTCATGTTTTGATCTTTGAAAATTAGTCATCGACTACTGGAAAGAAACACATTCCCCCAGTTTTTACAAAGAAGATCATGTATGCATATATACATAGAGCCGCCAATAATTAAAATGCGTCAAAAAATCGTGTTTGTTGATGTTCCAGTTGTCGGACCAGAAGTGTGATGTAGCCTAGATTAAACTAGAAAAAGTACATTATGATGCAAAGAAGTGTGAATCAGTGAGCGAGTTATCTGTAACCATGGATGCATGTTTCTGAGTAAACGCCCCATAATGAAAACAAACAAACAATAACTACAAACGAAGAAGAAGAAGAAGAAGAAGAAGAAGAAGAAGAAGAAGAAGAAGAAGAAGAAGAAGAAGAAGAAGAAACAAACAAACAAACAAACAAACAAACCAAAGCAAACAAACAAACAAACCCAAGCAAACAAACAAAAACTAAACAAACAAATAACAACAACAACCACAACAGCCACCACCACCACCACCACCACCACAACAACAACAACAAAAACACTAAAACAAAACAAACAAACAAACAAAAACACAGGGAAGATCGATTTTGCGGCACTGAGACTGAACGATTTGTTCTTTTGCCAAGTCGAATAATTGTCGTCATTTGTCTATTTTCAGAGAAGGACCTGAAGAAACTACTTTAAGCAAGCAGGGGACGAATCGCTCCTTCGCCCCTTCAGCACTGACAACAGTCTGCGTGCCTCCACCAAGAACGCAACATCTCCGAACCGCTTTCAACCCACTTAGGATCCACTAAAAATGCAAACTCAATTTCGCTTCCCTCTTCGGCGCCGTAGCCTGCGCACGAGCAGAGAACTCTTTTCCTTTTACTCACAGGAGGAAGATTGCTTCCCCTTCTTTCAACTGCAACAATGATTTCCCCCTGACTCTATTCGAAGGGAACATTGCGTGAATGAAGCCTCTGCGCGATGCTGATAGAAGCGTTTTTTAGCGTACAGACGAAGGGTTGGGTCCGGCGTTGAGGACTGTGTGAAACCTGCTGTCTGAAGAAAAACTTCTTGTGTGGTCGACGCCGCAGATGATCTTCTACAGAGGAGTACGTGTGCAATACTTTTAGTTACTTGTTTTTCAGTGCAAAACTGAATTGATTTGTAAGAGTCTTCGGGAGACATTCGTGGAACATTACCCCCACCCCCTACCCCCACCCCACCAACACAGAGAAGTCACAGAGAAGTCTTCAATGAAGTTTAGAGATGTAGAAAAGAATATTATCTCGTAATCGATGTGGCTTTGAGTAAGTCTGCATGGAAGTGCATGAATTCTGAACGTGTAAAGCAAAACAAAACCAAAAACCAAATAACCTCCATTTAAACATCAGTGTTTCGTTCCTTCCGATTCGACTCCATATTTAAGGTATAATCTGCTCTTCGGAGCTGTGACCACTTGAACAGTTGTAAAGAAGACGGGATCAAAACAAAACAAACAAAGAAACAAATAATTTCCCTCTTTGAAACTCCCATTTCTATAAAGCACCAAATAGTGATTTTTCAGCGCCTCTCCTTCCTAGCCTTTCAAGTTCAGAGCTTGCCAAGCCGAGACTTTCGACACTGACAATAACAATCACCGATCTTTGTTGTGCACGGCATAGAAACACGCCTCAGCGTTCGCTGTTAGTACAAAACGTGAGGAGGACACAAAGACGGTGTGGATACTGTATCTGAGCTGCGACCACTTTACCACACGGGCAGGTCCATGATCAGAGCCAGCGAGAGAATCGATTCGTTGGTTAGCGTCGCCAGCTCTCCCTTGATTGTGTCTTCGGTGTGTGACGAGCCTACCTAACCCCCTACCACGTGAAGCCCCTTCTCTGCACAAAAGAGGCGTTTGTTTTGGCGTCACGGGCATTAGTTTGCTTTACGTGGGATTGGATTTGTTCGATCAACACTTTGCACCCCCAGCGTAGCAAGCGACAACGTGCCTCATGCACAGTTTATGTTGACTGTGCGGTTGTTTTGTGCCATCTGTGCTGGACGTTTATTGCCCCCTGTGGTACGGCTGTTGACCCAGTGCCATTGCTGGCGCTTTGTTGAGGTGTTCTTAGGCTTGAAAATCACACCTTTCAGCCACGTGTTGAGTGGTGCGCGTGCGTGACGGGCGGGTGTTATTGTTATTGTGTTGATGAGCGATTTTTGTTAATGATCAGCAGTTCTCACAATCACGGATTGTTTAGAGGTTGACCTTTTTGAGAACTGTTTCTCTCAGTCACGAACTGCTGACGGTTTATACCCTTGTAGGAAGCCGGCTTCTGGTGAAGGAAAGAGAACTAGGATAAAATAACTTACTTGGACTCTGAGAGCTTCATACTTTTTGCGCTGCAGCACGAAAAGAGCCCGACGACCAGCCAAACCAGCCATTCCCGTCTTCAAAACAAACAGGAACAGACGCTGGTAGCAGGGATATTAAAGACACGAACAGTTTTAAGTTCTTATTGAATTTTCACGTTTCGTTGATGTGACGGCTAGACTGACTGCGGCAATGACTGCGTATGTTTGTTAAAAAAATAAAAATAAAAAAAGACACAAAGATAATCAGTCCCGGATTTCTTCTGTGTCAAAGCCATGCAGGTTTGTGGACAGGACAGGACTGATAATCTACTGCACTGTTGTCTACAGCAACGATGGGCCTCTCCAAGTGAACCGTCGTCTGCCTCTCAGTCGCTGCAAAAAGCAACACGAGCTAAGTAAGATGTAAATACACACATTCCATTATCTGTGAGAAAGTCCTCGAAATAACACATCTCTGCTGTCATCAGAACCCAAATCTGTGTGAGAAAAGGATCTGAAGTGACCTGCTTTTTTTTATTTTTTCTCTCTGTCTCTCTCCCTTCCTTGTCCAAAACCATCACTTTCACTCTTTGTGGAGATTAGTTTTCAGTTAAAAAATAAATATATATATATTGGGTTTTTACGCCTCCACGATGAGAACGCAGCTCAGAACGAGCACGGACCAGAGACGTCGCTCCAGTGGTATGGTTTTGTCATCCGAGACTGGAGCGGCGTTCACGGACGCCGCCAAACGGCGAGGTTCCAACGTCTCCACGGGCAACGGACATTTCCTGGCCGTCCCAGACCCCAAGTTCCGGCGCTCCTCTCTGTGCACCTCCACTTCCGCTTTGCTGGGAATCGCCGAGGGCACACGGAAGCGAGGATCCTTCACTTCCGGTGTCTCGACCGGAAGTTTGTTGCTGTCTGTTCCCCAAGACGTTGAAC
>OY757550.1:18463111-18470611 GCA_963584105.1 Alviniconcha strummeri | reverse complement strand
CCTGTTTTGAAATAATCAATTTTGGATAACCGTCTTGAGAAGAATCACTGAAATGCTTAAGCTTTGACGCTGCCTTGAGCTCAGATAGAACAAACAATATCGTTCCTGTCCTCTCAAATGATTTACTTTACTCGACACTGTAACCATTCAAAACGTGTGGTCTGTGGCGGAATAGCGAAGTATATCAATAACGACACCCCTGTTTAAAGTTGCCAAATAAAGAACTGACCCAAACTGGACTAATAAAGCGATGATTTCTGCGTAGTGTATAATGATGCCTATTTTAATCAAGGTCAGATGCATACACAGTAATACATTTTTTACCATTAATTTTAAAGAATATTTCACTTTTTAAAATTTATTTCTTTCTTTTTAGGTCCAAACGGCAAGCTAACGAACACAGTTACAGTTTGAAATTCAAAGTATTACCGTTGAGTATTGCCCAGACCATTATCTGATTCAGAAAACAATTCTCCGATTAATCATTAGGAGGTTATACTAAAAACGTCTTCAGTTTAACAAACCTTAGCTTGTTTGTATCAGTCGAAGCATCGCTCCCAGCATCGTTTCGTCAAAAACAAAATGATACATGGGAAAAATAGATGTAAAATGGTAATGAATGAATATAGTTGGATAAATAAATCGCTCTAACCCCCTCCGAAGGACAACAACAAAAATGCAGTGCAGCTATGTTTTATTCAAATGGATTTATGTGTCACAAAACAGGTGAAATGCATGGAAGGAAGGAAGGAAGAAGGAAGGAAAGAAGGAAGGAAAGAGGGAGGAAGGAAGGAAGGAAGAAGGGAAGGAAGATATAACTTGGGTTTTTACGCTCAGTCAACCAGGACTATTGTATCCGGGCCAGAAAATGAACAGCAGTTATCTACGAGTTCATTGTTATTTAAACTGTCATTAGTCTCACACCAGAGCTCAGTTAAAGACTGTTTCAGAATGCTCCCTTGATTTTATATTCAATTTCTTAACTTAGTTTCGTCCGTGACAGATAGCGGGACTGGGCGCATACAGCAAGTGTCCCAGTTCTGTCGTGTTGCACACACCGAGGATCCAGATCAACTTAAAAGGCCGCGGGAAGCGGTTAGGCCAGCAGTGACACTCAACTGTGTGTTCTGCAGTCGAATCCCGCTAGTCGTTCCTAACAGACAACAGGATGCTAAACCAAAAAATAAAGTGATGATCTTAAAGCAAAATCATCTATTCTAAGTTTCTGTCGGTTTGGTATCTTATACTTGTTGCCAGAAAGGCCGGCGTTTTCAGACACATTTTTTTTCCAGAAGAGCCAGCAAACACAGGGAGTTAATTAGCCGCCAGTTAGACGTCACTAGCACTAACGAAGACTCGACTGAGTCACCTACGGTAACTCACTCCTAGCATACGAGTAAACACAAGTTACATAAACTCCACCAGAGGTGTACGTTCTCAAGTCTGAGAAGGCCAGTTAATTCCTTCAAAGGAGAAGTTCGTGCACAGACCCCACCCCACCCCCATCCCGGCTTTCCCCGAAGGCCCCTTTAACCTACGCAGACACCAGAAGCATCAGCAGTCTCTTCTGCCATTAGCGCGTGCACATGTTCTAATGTGGCACGTGCAACAGCCACCCACCCACAGCCATAAGCTATCGAGGAGCAGGTCTCTAAACTTCTAAACATCCGTTTGAAATCTTTGAGTCTGGACTCGAGTTTCTTCTGATGTTGACGGATAATTAGGAGTGGGTTCTTGCCTGGAGGCTTTTTCTGTCCCCCCCCCTCCCCCGTGCTCCACAATCTTCCTGGCCGCCCCCTTCCCCCCAAAGGCAGTAGTATGTTACAAAAAACATTTTGACCTATGCATTAAAACATTTTTTTTTTATAAAAGGGGTTTAAGGTAGAGGCACTTTCAACGTCTACTGCAATGATTATATTACCATAGCTAGCAACAATTATAGTACTTCAGTTCGACAACTGAATTTGTTCCTTCAGTGGTGGACTTTAAGGCGCAGTTTATGTACCTTGTATTTACACGCATGCCAGGTGAGAGTTACCGTCGGCGACTCGGGTCTTTGTTGTTGTGCTTGTGTGACGTCTTTCGAGCGCTGATTAACTCCCTTGTGTGTTGATTCTGCACGAGCGCTCGGCTGGGCCTCGCCGGTTCTGTAAGTTCAGATTTTTGATATAGCAAGACAAGACTACCATCGGAAGAATAGATAGTTTACGAACATTGACCTTCACGAACAGTCTATTACTGGCTGCCCGCGGCATGGCCGATGACCCCACTGCTCTGATCCTGGTGCGGCAGTAAAAATAAGATCAAAGATGGGCAAGGTCCACACACGCCGACATAAACCTTCCGCAGCAGAGAGGAGAGATGTCATCTGCTGGAGACCTCTCCCTCTCTCTCTCACACACACACACCCGCCCACTCATCTCTCCACTTTACGCCTGAAGTCCTGTTCCATAGTGTGTGTAATTAATATCGTTCCTGAGGAAATGTCACCATAGCTTCGATATTATCTTCTGGTATCGGTTTTTTGTTTTGTTTTGTTTCTTCCCCCGGCCAGCAGAACGCGTGTGCAATATATAATAATAGCCTACTAACAATAGATTATTTATGGCGCCCCATCTCGTCAGAGCCCATGGCACTTAAAAAGGTGGCCCACGGATGCGCGCATTTTATCACACACACGCACGCACACACGCAGCACGCACGCACGCGCACGCACGCACGCACACACACACACACACACACACACACACACACACACACACACACACACACACACACACACACACACACACACACACACACACACACACACCAAACAAACACGTACGTGTACGCGCGCGCGCGCGCTCCCACGCTCGCACTCACACAAACTGACTTGTCCTCCACTCCCCGCATCCTAACAAATTAACAAGACCTCAGCATGGCCCACATCACTGCCCATTTCGATGCAAAATCGGTTCGGTCGGGCGATCAACAAGACACGTTGCTAGCATAAACTGTGTTCCCCTCCACCTCCTGGGATCCATCTCAGTCCACGTCGGTACCCCGCCGGGAACAACTCGGCCGTAAACGAATCCAACAACAAGAAGAGATGAAGTTTCCCAACTCAGCCAGAACTCAGGACTGCTGTGTGGAGAACTCAGGACTGCTGTGTGGAGAACTCAGGACTGCTGTGTGGAGAGCTCAGGACTGCTGTGTGGAGAACTCAGGACTGCTGTGTGGAGAACTCAGGACTGCTGTGTGGAGAACTCAGGACTGCTGTGTGGAGAACTCAGGACTGCTGTGTGGAGAACTCAGGACTGCTGTGTGGAGAACTCAGGACTGCTGTGTGGAGAACTCAGGACTGCTGTGTGGAGAGGGAGGTGGGCCTGGGCTCTCATTCCCTATCCCATTCTTCCCCAGTCCCGAATAAGCCATATTTTGTAAAATTAGGGTTTCTGTGGACGTAAAGCACCATGGAAGAAAAAGTTTCCCATCTACTGTACCGGAAACCGTTGAAAGGTTGGTCAGATTGTCAACGGTCCTATCTCGTCCTTCAAAGGTCAAAATCGCCGTCCGCTGCTCTCTCTTTCTACAGTAATAATAATGATAAATAATTCTTATGAAGCGCTATTCTTTAACCAGAGTTAAACTCACTGCGCTGTACAAACATCTTATCACAAAAACTACATTAACATACATTTCAGCAAACAAAACCTTATTTATTGTAGCTTAAATTACCGTTATCGCCTATCGAGCAATAGACACACACACACACCTTGCTCCAGGCGATCGATGGTGTCCTTCAAAGGTAAAAATCGCCGTCCGCTGCTGTCTCTTTCTACAGCACATCTACTAGCTCCAGGCGATCGATGGTGTGATGCCCTTGGCTTCGTGCCCACTGGCGGTGTCTCAAATTGAAATCAAGCAGAGCAGAACTCTGGCTAAACAGCAAACAAAGGGAGTTAACAGCGTCCAACTGATGTCGCAAACACAAAGATGGACAGATATAACAACCGAGATCTGAACCGCCTCCGATAACTATTACATGGCATACGCGTAGTACAAGTAGATAACATCCACCAAGGTCATGTCCTCTGGCCAAAGCAAACAAACACAAGAATCTTGTTTGTTGATGTGTTTTTAAAAAATTCAACTTGGAAACAGTTTCATCAAAGCCGGTTTGGCCTAGCGGTAAGGCGTTAGGCCGGTAAGCAGAAGGACCTCGGTTCGATACCTCTTCGGCTCTCCTTTCTCTTCAAAAAGGTTGTGGTTTGTGGACACTGTCTTGTGACTTTGTCCATCACGTCCTACTGAAACATTAAAATGTCTCTCATCGCTGCCCATCTTAATGCAGGAATCATTCTGGTGGTGACAGTGTAGTGACAGGTATATAATCTTCCTCTCCCCCCACCTCCATACCCCCTTCTCCCCGTCCCTAATAAGCCTTATGGCTTCCGTGGACGTTAAGCACCATGTTTACTTACTTACTTTCAGAAACATTAAAAACTGACGTGAGTCTTTATTAGTCTTTACCAAGCGTTATGAGGAAAACTGGGGGTAACTATTATATTCTTCACTTTAGACGAGGCTAAGAAGACGTACGCAGTTTCAGTTACAGCTAACTTCGTGTCAACGAGGAAAAGGAGAAAACCGGTCAGGGTGTAATTATTTCTTCCAGCACTCTGGTAACAAGACACCTGTCCTCGTATCTCGGCAGCACATACGACATCGAAATGACGACCGTCACTTCTGTACAACGATACCGATAATTAACAACACCAAACGGACGGTCCTTAGCGCAGTCAGGCTAGAGTATCGTCAGTCGCCACCGTGACAAATAACCACGCAGTAGCACCTTTCAATCCTTATTGTTGTGGGCAGGAGCAGTTAGTTCTTAGCGGCCGAGCAAAGCGACAAACAGGTACAGACCCCCCCCCCCCTTCCTAAAAAACTAACAAAACAACAAAAACAACAAACAACAACACAAAAACAAACAAACAAAAACAACAAACAACAACACAAAAACAAACAAACAAACAATCAAAAAAAAAAAAAAAAAAAATACCCACGCCACTAGCGAGAACCACGCACACGACAATATCATCAGTCGCCGTTTACAGTAAGACACGAGCACACAAGAGCACCCTCCAACCGTTGTTGCCGTCCGTGGGAACAGATCCCGATGGCCGAACAGCAAGGAGAATGATTGCAAATGGCAGCTTGCCGCAAGTCAAGTTGGTTGTGTTATTTTTGTTTAACTGCCAACGAAACGGTTACAGCTTCCGAAAACGAAACGAAATTTGTTGATTCTTTCCGCCCATTTAGCCCCGAAAAATGAGCCATAAACTTTGGCGAACGGCGACGGCGTGTGCTACGAAAGAGCCCAGCTGTAAAACTGTTGATTTTATCTGCACGTCGACCTGAAGGTAAAAAAAAGAAATAAAGAAAGAAAGACAGACACAGCAAGTACTAGTGACTGCATTCAGTCTGAAAACGCTAGGATACACTGCGAGTTCGAGTTCAGTGTTGCTTTACGTCCACAGAGACCGTACGGACTGTTAGGGACGTTGAGCCAAGGACGGCCACCTCCACTTTCACACAGCTCCTGAACTCCGATAAACTGCGACTTGTCGACGTCTTGATGTCGCACTAGTAGCTGCTATGCTATCGGCATTTTGATTATACATTAACAAATGGGCGCGGGAAGCTTTTGAGTCTACTCCTTTCCCCATTAAGCTTTGCCGGGCGAGGAAGTGTAAAATCTATGTGGTCAAAGTAGCCAGGGCTGCTCAGAAAAGCATGCAATATTGGATTACGATGTGAAGTGAATCCCCCCCCCCCCCCCCCAACAAATTCACACATTCACAAAATTTAATCATAGTATACCCCCCCCCCCAAACAACAACACCAACAACAAAAACAACCCCCCAAAAAACTGGTAACAGCAAAATCGGGCAAGCAAATGTACCATCTCCAGAGTAAAAGGAAGTAACTGGATTTTAACGCTCTCTCTCTCTCTCTCTCTCTCTCTCTCTCTCTCTCTCTCTCACTCACACACACACACACACACACACACACACACACACACACACACACACACACACACACACACACACACACACACACACACACACACACACACACACACACACAGAAGAAAGAAAGACAGAAAACGAACAGCGACGAAGAAAAAGGTTGTAATGCACGGGCATTGTATCACCCACGTGGTTGTGCTGTCCTGGCATTACACCCCAGGCAGGGCAGCAAATGAATGATTACGGGATTATACGGGAGACAGCTCGCCCACTTTCACCCACAGGTCAACCAACCGCAAAACAACGGACCTGCTGTAGCGCTTGCTCAGCATCATTCGCACTGCATTTTTGGCCCAGTAAAAGCTTCGTATTCGGTGTGAGTGTGGGTGGGTTGGGTGTGTAGGTGTATCGGTGTGTGGGGGCGTGTGGCGGGTCCATTCAGCGCAATGTATTCAGAATGAGTACAGAAATAATAAATCTAGTGATACAAAAGTACACGCGGTTCAAAGCAACATCATCTCAAGTGACAAGTACTTAAATCATATCACAGTTTGCTGTCAGTCTTTGCGGTTTTGTTCAAATCAGGCATGTCATCCCCCTTTTTTCCCCCTGCGGTACTCCGTATGTCTATGTACACGACCGTGACCATTCAGAATATATATTTTAAATGAGCGACGTTAATAAATAACGACTCTTTCAAGCTAAGACGTCAATATTTTACACAAAACCAACGTTATAAGCAATCTACAGTATACAACTTGAATCCCAATACTTACCCCACCCCCCATCAAATAACAAAACAAAATAAGCAAGTACATCAAACAGGGCAAATGCATAATCACGGCTAAATGCAACTTCACTCACAGGTACGATATAATTGATCAAAATTATGCAACATCGCACATATACAATATGACATATTTTCGAAACCCAATCATGACATTAATTCTTTTTATACAGTCCAATAACACAACAGTTAAACACGAAGAGAAATATAAAATTGTGCCAAGAATAACTGCAATGCTGTCCAAAACAAGTTTGTTTGTTTTTAATAAAAAAGAAAGAAAAATTCAAAATTTTTATGAATAGTACAACAAAGCAGGAAGACACATTTACGTAGTAAACATCAAGATATGATCAAATGCGCATGTCCACAGTTAAATATAAACATTATAATATGACACTTTTTCGTCCACAAATAACAGAATATAAATGTCTCTCTCAGTACAAGTCTCTCACACTGAATTCGATAACGGGAACAAATCAGATTCTGCACAGAATCCAGTCGTCGTTCAGATTCTGCATGGAATGATCTTCCTCTTCCTGTACGCAGTTAGAAACCCTCCTTGGACTCCATCAAATTTACACCCAAATATTTCCTTTGTCCAAAACAACAAACCTGCCATGTTTTCCCATCTCGCGATGCCTTAGCTTCCTGTATGGTCAGTGGGGATTGGAGTGGCGGTGGCGGGGGGACGGTTGG
>OY757550.1:18450981-18462911 GCA_963584105.1 Alviniconcha strummeri | reverse complement strand
GGACACCTCTGATGATTCGCACCAAACCTGAGAAAGCAGAAAATGAACCCAACTCGGGCTTGTCAAGTTAACCCCAGCCTCTAAAGCAAGTAAAAAAACAACAACACTGCACTGCAAGTATCAACAATAATAGAGTAATGGGGTGGTGGGAGGTTGGGGGGGGGGGGGGGGGGGGTGAGGGGGGGGGCAGGGAACAAGGGGAAAGAGGAGGAGCACATGACTTGGGGTGAATGGATTAAAAGGGAAGGAAAACCTGAAGAATTCAAGTGGCAAATACGAAATCATATGCAAATGCACACACACACACACACACACACACACACACACACACACACACACACACACACACACACACACACACACACACACACATATTCACTATACCACAAGTATAAAGCAGCATGTATAACTGCATGCACTGACAGAATAACCAAATAATACATAAAAAATATCCCTGCATGTAATAAAAAATATCCCTGCATGTACATACACATGCAACAACACTATCAGTCTATCCTTACACACACACACACACACACACATCAACATGTATTACACTACCACTACTACCACCACCACCACCACCCCACACACACGTCCACTCACACCCACCCACCTTCTGCAGGTCCACAATGGCCAAGATGCTCAGACTGATCAGGGTCCTGCAGCAAGAATAAAAATCAGTCATTATACCAATGCAAAAAGTGAAACAGCTACAGAGTTCCAATTAATCTGGAAATCAATTCTGTTTTTCAGCCTTCTTCTGAATCTCCACCCCCACCCCCCTACTCCATCCATCTTCAGAAAAAGAAACCACTCCAAGAAGAGGAAGGAAAATGTGATGAATGTGATGAATGAATGAATGAAAATGTATATATATATACAGCGCATAAAAACAAATTCCACACAAAACTGTGCGTGTTCACAATGCCACACACACACAGTGCGGACATGGAAGCTCTCACAAGTGAAGCGCAGATGCAGAAAGAAACCAATTCTGCCCACCTCCTTGACAACCACGACAAGACGGTCCACTCCAGCCTGGGACATCAGCTCTGCTCCCAGGTCATCAAGATTCTCTGGGTCTTAGGGACAAAAGAAAACATCTGAATGTGTTTCGCAGTCTTACCCTGCAAAATCTGACAACCTGTGGAGTACGCAGGTGACTATGACAAATGTTTACACTGTCAATCATCTGAATGTGTTTCACAGTCACATCCTGCAAAATCTAACAACCTATGGAGCCTGCAAGTACTATGACAAATGTTTGCATTGTCAAACATCTGAATGTGTTTCACAGTCGTATCCTGCAAAATCAAACAACCAATGGAGTACACAAGTACTATGACAAACGTTTGCATTGTCAATCATCTGAATGTGTTTCACAGTCTTACCCAGCAAAATCTAACAACATATGGAGTACACAAGTGACTATGACAAACATTTACACTGTCAGTCACAGAGACACACAAACAAAACACTACCTTAGGTATAATAAAGTTCTTGTGAAGACAGGAATTTATGTTAGACCTGGGTCTTAGGGACAAGAAAAAACATCTGAAAGTGTTCCACTGCTGTATCCTGCAAAATCTTACAACCTATGGAGTACACAAGTGACTATGACAAACATTTCATTATCAGTCCTACAGACACACAAAGACAACACTAACTTAGGTATAACAAAGTTCTCGTGAAGACAGGAATTCATGTTAGATGCGAGAGAACATGTTCGGGTCCCATGGTACATACCACCAAGTAACAAAGCCATGCCAGCAGCCTAAAACCAAGCTGTTGTCAAACTCATGAATATGCATGAGCTGAGGGATGTTACCTGTGGCCCATACTGAGGCACACAAGATGTCTAGTATTGAGGCACACAAGATGTCTAGTAGTGAGGCACACAAGATGTCCAGTTTATAACGTGAACAAAGACTTGCTTACTGGTTGTTATGTACATAATGTGCACATTTATTATCTTGATCAACACCTACATGCTGTCACCCTGTCACACCATGTTAAGCAAATATGCGTGTGTGTATGTGTGTGTGTGCATGCATGTGTAAGCATGCATGCAATCGTGCGTGTGTCAGTTCAGTTCTTACCTTTTTCAGTAGAATAGCCGAGTCCAATGCCCAACACCCTTGAGTAGATTCTTCTGCATAAGTCTTCATCCCTTGAAAAAACACACACACGTAAACCATCAAAACTTGGCATTCAAACACTGAGTAAAAAGTAAATTATATAAACTGACACTGGCATCTTTCCTTGGAAAATAAAAATAAAACAAACTTCAAAATCTGACTGATTTAATGTTTTTTACATGATGCAACTAACATTCAGCTCTAACTTGCAACTCAAAAGTTCCCTAATTATGTCAATGGTATGAAATGATGTAAGTTTATACATGAAGACTGCACATGATCAACCATGACAGTATGAAAAGTAGAGTTAGGGTTTTCAGAAGCATTAACAGAAAAACAGTGATTTCTGATAGTAAAAACCTCCTGGCATGTGGGCTAACTGCTACATTATTTACTTGAGGCAAAGGAGGAGGGGACAGAGGCTGTTCGGATTTGATAAGAAGTAAAAACCATAAATCCAAAGAAACACAACTCCGCTTTATCAAAGATTATTAGTGTTAGCAACACACACACATTGTTGTCAGATGTAACACTGTAACACAGGCTGATGCAACACAGGCTGACAACAATGTTTTTGCAAATCATCTCTACCAGCTTCGCTACAACCCTTCAGAATCTTCAATTTTCAACTGCTGAGGGAGCACTGCATGCACGTGAACAGATTAAAAAATACCAATAAGAAAATAATGGAAACTTTCCCAACCCACTTGACAAGAAGAATGGCCGCCACACCATCAGACTGCACAAACTTCCTGTGAGACTGGAGTTTCTCCCATTCCACACCCAGGGCAGTGTAGGGATTCAGGAGCAGGTTCCCACCTGACAGATAAATTTGTAACAGTTAGTACAAGATGTAAACAATATAACGCAACATAAAACATAACAGGAATAAGAACATAAAAATAAACTATTGTGATGAAAGAAGTCTCAAACATTCAACTCTTTCCTTTTACAGGAGATGAAAGTTCTGGGTATTTATTGGGTATGGATGCTTCAATGCACCAGGTTTTAGGTAAGGCATCAAATGAAATTCAATGCATGCTTGCATGCACTCATACAGCACAGTGACACATACACACACACATATACACACTTACACATGTGTATTCATACATAGTGGCACACACACACATGCATGTAAACACATATGAATAGAAACACACACATGCATGCACACAAGCACATGTGTACACGTGTGTGCGTGCATGCGCGCACTCACACACACACACACACACACACACACACACACACACACACACACACACACACACACACACACACACACACACACACACACACACACACACGCAGGCTCACACACACACACACACACACACACGCAGGCTCACACACACACACACACACACACACACACACACACACACACACACACACACACACACACACACACACACACACACACATGCAGGCTCACACACACACACATGCAGGCTCACACACACACACACACACACACACACACACACACACACACACACACACACACACACACACACACACACACACACACATACGCACACACACCCTCCCCCTACACACACACACCTGCAACAATGGCGTAGTGAACAACTCCTCGCTGGAGGTCCATGACAGCACTGTGCACAGCAACCAGTGAGGAGTTAGCATTGGCATCGACACAAATAGCTGGCCCCTTTGTCCTCAACATCCCCCCTATCACAACTGGCATCATGGAGCTGGTCACAGCTGGACAGAAGGGAACATGAACCTGATGTATACTATTCAGTCAAAGACAAAGGTACCTGTGTATATTACTCAAAAAAAAGAAGAAAAAAGTAACAGATCTATTACTATTGAAAAAAACTTCTTTTTTTATAAATATGCTATTCAAATAAAGGTCCTGTATACTATTCAAACAAAATGTAAAAAACAACAACAACTGTTCCAGCAAAAGTGCACACGTTATTCTAAAAAAAAAGCACATGTATACTACTACTAGTCCAACAAAATGTCTGTTGCAACAACAAAAGGTTAGCCACACCTCACAGTCACAATGACCAATTCTCACACATAGCTTATGCACATCAGGTCAGTTCATGTCAATCATCCTATCCTCTTAACCCCCTGCCCCATGGATCCCCAAGTTTACTGGAGTGTTCTGAATCACATGCACAGGCACATGCAAACACACACACGCAGCCTACACACATGCACAAACCCACATAATATATACACAAAACTAACACTAAGGCAGTAATGCTGACAAGCAGGCAACTAACACGCTGACTGGTAATGTAATGTGTATTGCACTAAATTTCAGAGCGTCTGGGGTCTAAATGTATGTAAAACTTTCGGGCTGAAAGAAGCACACACATGCCTGCAAACGGTATATTTTCTGGTCCTATTGCTAATAGCACATCTACTTTCAATGCTATGAATTTTGATGAAAATCTTTTCACATGCTGGTGCAAAAAACAAGACAAAAAGGTGTAAGGGTTCAAATTTTGCACTTTTATCATGGGTTCTTAAGTGACATCATGACAGTGAATGGTTTAGATGCTATATATAGGTGATACACAGGTCTTACATTTTTGTGTATCCAACCCCAGCTTAGCAATTCGGGCATGCAAATCTGTGCAACATGACCAATCCTGAAACATGAAAAAATATCACTGCCCTCCCGCTAACCCCCCTACCCCCCCCCCCCCACCTCCGCTACCCCCCCGCCCCCCTTCCAAGTATCCACTCACTGAAAGGTGTTCTGCAGTGCTGTGAAGTGACAAAACCATCCATTTCAGAGGACACAGCCAGGTAGATGCCAGTTTTGTTTTGTGAGCTCTGCAAGGCGGTCAAGGTCAAACCAGAGTCCAAGACACACTCATAGATGACCTCCAGCAGAAAGCGCAGCAAGGGGGTGCAGCTGCTTGCCTGCCAACAAACAAAAGTCTATCTGCACCCAAGGCAAAGTCCATCTACACCTAAGAGTAAGGCAAAGTCCATCTGCACCCAAGAGCCAAAGATGAAATGTTCAAAATCCTGAAATTATGTATCAGGGTCCAGATGGCTGGTGCACTGGTGATGAAAATCAATTTCAATCATCTCCCTGTAGATACAGTCACACGAGTGGAAACTCATGTTCCTCTGTAGTAATTTAGTAACAAAGGTGGACAATCATTTTCCATTGTGGACAGTAACAAAAGTGGAAATCCTCCTCCTAGTCCTATGCAGTAGATGGACAATCATTTTCCTGTATAAAAACAATAACAGAACTAGCAAACTATTTTTCTATGCCGTAACATTAAGAGAGTAATGCAAGTCGGTTAGAATTTTCTGAGCCACAGGATAAAAATACAATAACAATTCTGCATTGCAATACCCACATATATATTATATATATTTATAAGTACATACATGTTTCACGAATCATTGAATAATGAAGTATGTGGAACTAATAATAAAATGCAGAACTACTGTTAGTACTAGCACAGTACTACAAGGTGGGTACACCGAAATGTATTATTACAGTTTTACATCAAATTCTGGAATCAAGGACATTATATTATTATAATTTATATATTATATTCATTTTCAAAATTTCATACCTCAGTATCATTCATTTGCCAGAAGTCAGCATCAAAGTGACTGTCAGCATTCAAACATCTGATTGGCACTGGCACCTCAAAGAGGCTCTCTGGCCAACACTCTGATGCAGTCCCATCTTCCTCAGGATTTCCTGACGCCAGTAGCTGTCTCAGTTCCTGGAAAGGCAATGAAGTCTGGTTTAACTCACTCACCAAATTCAAAACACAGTTATTGATATATTAGATATAAAAATAATATATAAATAAATATTATATAAATTATAAGAGAAAATAACACTGCCCAGGTACCTAGAAAAACCTCTACAGGTGGGTGAATGTCTAAGTACTTAATAATAAATCATAAAAAATATACATACATGTATAATAGCTTATCATGTAACATTGTAAACTTGTTAATTTCCTCAAGATCATGAAATAATGTATAGACATATACTGCCTGAGATATTACATGTATACAATTACAAATGTTTATGCAAATGACTGAATAGACCAGGTACATAATTTGAAGTTTTCAGTAGCTCACCTCCAGGTTGTCCGCACCTGGAATGCGACAAGACATCCCAGCCAGATACACATCACTCTCTTGATGCTTCTGCGAAAGTGTTCTCGCATCAGGATGCTCATTCTGGGTATCTTGCATGTGACTTTTGTGTGTGTCGCTGGGCAGCCAAACAGGATGGGTAATTTGTGGCTCACTGGGCAGACCAACAGGATGATGGGTAATTTGTGGCTCGCTGGGCAGACCAACAGGATGATGGGTAATTTGTGGCTCACTGGGCAGACCAACAGGATGATGGGTAATTTGTGTCTGGCTGAACAGGCCAACAGAATTATGGGTACTGTGTGTCTCACCCTGTGGACTCTCCATGACAAGGGGCTGCCCAGAATCACTGGATAGACTGCACATGCTGATCATTGCACGTGGGTTTTGTGACTCTGGGCTTCTCTGCTTGGGTGCAAGCTGAGTAGCATTGTTACCAAGGAGTCCAGCTGGATGTTTAGTACAGTCCATCCCTGTGCCAGAGGTGTGAGCGTCTTGCACTGCTGTGGAACACCGAACTTGCTGAGAGTTGGATGACACAGGCTGAAGAGAAGGGTCCATCTCTGTGCTTTGAGTGTGAGGGTCTGGCGTTACTATGGAACAAGGCTGAGAGTTGGATGACACAGGCTGAAGAGAAGGGTCCATCTCTGTGCTTTGGGTGTGAGGGTCTGGCGTTACTATGAAACAAGGTTGAGATCTGGATGGCACCGGCTGAAGAGAAGGGTCCATCTCTGTGCCTTGGGTGTGAGGGTCTGGTGTTACTATGGAACAAGGCTGAGATCTGGATGGCACCGGCTGAGGAGAAGGGTCCATCACTGTGCCTTGGGTGTGAGGGTCTGGCGTTACTATGGAACAAGGCTGAGATCTGGATGGCACCAGCTGAGGAGAAGGGTCCATCTCTGTGCCTTGGGTGTGAGGGTCTGGCGTTGCTATGGAACAAGGCTGAGATTTGGTGACATAGGCTGAGGAGAAGAGTCCATCTCTGCTCCTGGGGAACAGGAGTCACAGGGTGTTGAGGGCTGGATTATAGTGCAGGCTGAAGATCCCCTGAAGGCATGATGATGTGAAAGATGTAAGAGATGTAAGAGATGCTGAAGTATCAGGAAGAGGCTGGTCTGGCTCCATGGGTAGCTATTTTCAGATGTGTCATGCAGGGAAGGTCCTTGTCTGGAATATAAATACAGGCCTGCAGGAGGTCAAAATTGTGTACTTTATTCCACTAAGCTACTGAAATTGTTATGAAAATCCACTTGCCTGAAGGATTTACTAACACTGTAAGTGTAACACTAACAGCCCAAGATTCTTTCCCTAAAGGAGAGAGAGAGGATCCCCCCCCCCCACCCCCCCCCACACACACATTGGTTTCATTGGACGCGTTAAAATGCAGAAAAAGTTCATCAGTGAATATTAATCACAATTTTTATTTTTTTCTGAACTAAGCAAAAATGTTAATCCTTCACCTGTCAAATTAGATCTCTTTCACCAGCAGGCAGTAGTTTTGCTGTTGTTGTTGTTGTTTGACGTTTATAAAATTACATTTTGTAGTTTCACTTCAGCTCAGTGAAACACAGCATGACTGAGCTTGGGCTGCCGATCACCAGTTCCAAACTCATCAGTGGGACTGATTAATGTTGGTCTTGTCGTTTCGTGCGGCAAAAATTCCAACC
The DNA here is from genome assembly GCA_963584105.1 of Alviniconcha strummeri. Taxonomy (NCBI): domain Eukaryota; kingdom Metazoa; phylum Mollusca; class Gastropoda; family Provannidae; genus Alviniconcha; species Alviniconcha strummeri. Next base: position 18,454,981 of record OY757550.1, on the reverse strand, counting down.
TTCACTCAAAGGCCGGTTACAGCTGAAAACTGAGCCGGCCATAGATCAGGGATATTACTTTACAGGCTTGAATTGATTTCTGCTTCATGTTTTCCGCGGATTTCGAAGTTGCGTCCCTTTACCGTGGACATAAACACACAACTATACCCGAAATATCAGATCAATACCCTCCACACGACCGGAAAATAACTTAAAGTTGTCATCGTGAACAGAGCGAAGAGGGTGGAAAATAAATAAGAACAAGGTGTGTGTGTGTGGGGGGGGGGGAGTAAAATTGGTGGGGCAGGAAAGTGATGCCTATCCAGGACAAGTCACCGACCCCAGTTGTGGAACCGTGCGGCCGCGGAACTGACTCAGTTGCTACGCCGTGATTGAAGCTGTTAAGTAAACGTGGTGCTTTAGGTCCAAAGAAATCATAAGGCTTATTAGAGACGGGGGAAAGGGATGGATGGGGAACTGAGATGAATAGCTCGTCCCGGCGGCCGCGCGCTCCGGCGCCGGATCTGCAAAGTCCACGTCAGTAACTTCACTGAGTGGTCGGCCGCCTTGGCCGCACCGCCGAAACCGTCAGCCACCGACAGAGCTACGATCTTGGTAGAAACAATTTTTATTAATGAAAGCATACCAACATACAGTAACACAATATTTCTGGGGGCAGCGTCAAACAGTGAAGTAAACTTATATGAGAGCAATGAATGAATGAATGAATGAATAAACTTTATTTTACGAGGGTAGTGGAGAAGACTCGAGGTCTTTTTACATCCAGCCCTCGCCCATGAGGGAAACTACTGTTAACTAAGGATACAGTGAGCTACAGTGTTTTGAGTACATGTACATTCATACAGTTCATGTTAAAATGGACACCAGCAAACCGAGAAACAAGCAGATAATGAGCATTAAAATTTTTTTTTTAAAAATATATAAATCAGCTTGATCTAGGGTAAACATATATACACGCGTGCACGCACATAAGACTAAGAACATGTTTGTCATCGAAAACTACATGTAGATAGAGCACAGACACACAAAATATATGGGCTGCCTGAAGCAGCACAACACAGGTTGGAGCAGCACATGGACAGATATATATATATTATCTATGATCATGGTTTCACGTAACACCTAAGAGAGAACATGATGTTGGGACTAGGTCACTCGAGCCGGACCCCGGCCAGTCCGGCGAAGCAGCTTGTTATCAGTTTCGCTAATTGTTGTTTCAACAGCTGTGTGGAACAAAGTCACAAAGACAGTGTCCGAAAATCAGCTGTTGAGGAACAATTTTGCAGCGGCAAGACAATCCTACGCGTCCGGCAGCCGCTATGACAACCCAGCTCCACACGAGTCAGGCTTGCATGCTTCTCGGAAGAACTGAAATGTTGAGAAGCTTGAGACTGACACTACCTGCGGGCACAAAGCCGCAAGGGCATCACACCATCGATCGAGAGGCATTGAAAGAAGAAGCGCTAGACGATCTTCCTTACTGAAATGACCAGAGAGGGCCATCGTCAATCAGACAGCGGAACATTGCCAAGGAACCGTTTCAAAGGCAACGATGGGGAAACTTCTGAGAGACGGGGTGGATGAGCGCATATGGGCATTTCCGAGCGTATAGATACCATCTTGAACTGAACTGAACTGACCTCTTCAGTCTGGGCTCATGTCAGTGTGGCTGATCAGTAAATGAAGCCGCGACTTATGATACAGATGCCTTGATACTCAGGGATTACTGACATACCATGTCACTGTTTTCAGTAGGGATCGGTACAATCGATATTGACCAGATGGTCACAGTTAGACACCGACTGACTGGTCGAATACATGACCTTGAGTAGCGGGTCACAAGGACTGACAAAGTGGAGGGTTGAAACTGGTGACTGAAATCCACTGTCAGCCTACACAAGCCGGCAGTTCAAGATGGCAGGCAGAACAGCCCATGACAATATTACGGGCTGTTCTCCCTGCCATCATATTATTATTATGCGGCTTGGCGTTTACAGCCCCAAGGTGAAGGGTGCTCATGTCATCAGGGGAGATCACTGGTGAACGTTTTCAGTCTCTGAAATATTTGGTACAAAAGTATGGTACTTTCTCTAATTTGGTTGTACATCTTAGTGTGCCAAATTAATAAGAAACAAATGTCACAACTAGTGGCCCACAGCGGCAATATCTGTGTTTGAGTTGTTTCATGTAATGAATGTAGGGGCTGACACTGAGTTAGGGCGACGCTCAGCCAGCATACAGTATGATGGCCGCTCCATCATTTCCCGTCTCCGCTCAACACTTCCCTCGATGTTGCCTTTCACTACCGAGTTCCACCACTAGTTCGTCCCAGTGATTGACCGCGACGGACCTCCCGCTCAGTCCCCAAGGAAGGAGAGTCGGTGGCGCAGAGCCGCAAGAGCACTCGCTCTCAAAAGCCAAACTTCAGCACGATCGAGCGTGGTCAGCAAATGGATGGGTGACCGTTTACTGCTAGACTTTGCGCCCACCCCGAGATTTCTTCGGATTCCAGTTCTGTGCAGACTCCACAAAAGTCCTTCGGATGAGACTATAAACCGAGGTCCTCCGTGTGTATACGCATGCACAACTTGACGGATCACATACGCACGTTAGAGATCCTCAGTAGTCCATGTCAGAGTTCGATGGACTATGGAAACAACAAAAATAACCCTGCATGCACTAAAAATTACAGTAATGGCTAGCTTTGTGGCCGACGGTCATTAACGGAAGAAAAGGAAGAAGTCGCCGAGCGCTTCCTCTTTCTACGTCTCTCCCATCCAGGTTGCAGTGATCATTGTGTGATGTCCTTGATCCAAACACATAAAAGATTCAAAAGAACGCTTATTTATTAGGACACAAACACACAATTTGCAAATTTCCGGGGTAATCCCTTTTGTCCAGCTACAAAACGACACTTAGACAACAGTTAAACAATGAAAAACGATGAAAAATGAGATGCGGAGCGAAATAGCTTCTTTAAGTTTTTTCTCTTTTTGGTTGAGCTATATTGTTTTCATGTCCAGTGCTTGGAAGACTGTCGGCATGACAATCTGTCATGTGTTTTTGTCATTATTTAGATCCTGTTTTAGAACGCTAGCAGCCATACTTGTTTCAGATTTGTGTGATGTCTATGGCTTTGTGTCCGCTGTTAGTGTCTCGAGTCAAGCTCCTCTACACTTCAGATCTTCCGAGACTCAAACCGCCACTAGCTGTGATGCCGCCGGGTTTCTTTTCCCACCAGGCTATCTGCTCTCCCGGTTCCCTTCAATCCGACGTGTACATACACGGAGAGTTTAGTCGAAGGTGGACGTAGAGTAAGTGATGTATGTAGAGTAAGTGAGTAACTCGGTGTTTTACGCCCAGTCAACCATTGCGGTTATATCAGGGCGATGGTGGATGTACTGAGAACCGTGACACAAAACTCTGTCTCTGAAACCATCAAACCCCTAATCCACCTCATGTTGTAAAGTCACTAGTAAATATCTCACTTCGGATCAGTCTTTTGCCCCGTCCCTCCGGCATGTTTACCTCTCTGTGAACATGAAAATTGAAGGTATGGAATACTGGAATTGAAGGCGTGGAATATGTATTGGTTTTCAACCTTAAAATGCCATCTGGAATGCATGTGATTGTGAAGGATGTATTGGTTATCACTTACCTTTTATGACAGCTGTTCTTTATGTTTTATACCTCCTTCTGTTTTCAATGTGTTTAAATTAATTTAACTACATTATTTAATGTGGCAGAGCCGGTGTGAGCGAAGACAAATTTCCATTTAATTGCTATGATTGCAGTGGACAATAAAGTATTTTGAATTTGAACGGAATTTGAATGGTATGCGCGAGTGTGTGTGTGTGCCAGTGTGTGCGTGTTGTTGTGAGTATCGCGTCACGTGCGTGACGGGTGGATGTGCAAGTGTCGGGGTGCTGACTGATTTACGCTATTCAGTATTTTATTAGTGACTTGCCCTATCGCACGCGCCTAACGCTATCGCAGGCAC
>OY757550.1:18440981-18445981 GCA_963584105.1 Alviniconcha strummeri | reverse complement strand
CTTGGCTTTTTGTGCGACTAAGTGGCTGTCTGCCAATAGTGAAAAATATACGAACTTCTCTTTGACTGTGAAAGCGAGCCAGTGACAGTGCATGCTAACCTGTGACACTTTCGCCTTGTCGTGCGAGCTTCTTCGTGGATTGCCAAGACTATTGGTGCAGTTTGGGAATATCGCAACAGACGTCTACGTCAAATTCCAGCTGATATTCAAGGAAGTTATCGTATATATAACCTTCAGCTTTAAGGTGTAATTGGATCTAAAAGGTATGTAGTAGATAAAGACTGATTCGTTTGTTTACAATTATTGTACCATTATGAAGAATGATTTTTATTTTTTATATTTTTTTTATGTTGCTTATTTGAAAGCTCGTAACAAGCAGCTTGACAACATAGGATCTCTCACTCTCTGTCTTTCTCTGTGTCTCTCTGTATCTCTGTCTCTGTCTGTCTGTCTGTCTCTCTCCGTCACACACACACACACACACACACACACACACACACACACACACACACACACACAACACACACACACTCACACTCACACACAAGCTACCAACTTAACCGATGCGGGAAAGGATCGCGTACTGGATGAATATGAGAAGTAAACGTCGAACAAAATTATTGTTCGTAACACTTTAGCAGTCGCACTGGAAGCCTAGAGGGGAGAGTTAAGTTGTTGATTTTCTGGCTTCCTATAGCCTACCGTGTGTAGACCTGCCGCTGTTTCTTGGGCCTCTCGCAGACACACACTTATCAGGTACCCAGATCTTGGGGTAAAACGGTTCCCACGTGAACTCACCTTCGCGTGGTTGGGGACATTACGATATATGTCTCGAGGTATAATTATCAACTTCGTTCGTTCGTTCTTTCGGCCTGTTTAACGCTGATCGACTTGTCTCCGGAGAAGTTCTGGTAGGGGACCGTCCAGAGATCACAAGAGGAGGTAAAGTAAAGTGTGTGTGTGTGTGTGTGTGTGTGTGTGTGTGTGTGTGTGTGTGTGTGTGTGTGTGCGTGTGTGTGTGTGTGTGTGTGTGTTGGGGGCTGGAGGGGGGGGGGGGGGCGGGGGGCGGAGGGGGAACTCTATCTGAAACTACACTCTGTCACCACCAGAATTATTCTACATTAAGATGGACAATGGCGACAGCCATTCTAATGTTTCATTAATTGTGACCGCTAAGTCACAAGATGGTGTCCACCAATCGCAATTTGTAATGAGGAAGGAGACTGAGCGTAGAATCGAACCGACGGTCGTTTGCTTACCAGCCTAGATCCTTGCGCTAGGGCCAAAAACCGATCACACACACGACACACAAATCCAAATACAAAGGAACTTTATTATTCGTAATAAATGCAGAAAATCTAAATGTGCTTTTTTGATCACTCGAATTCCAAAATAAAAAAGATAAAAGTATACAAATAAAATAAAACGGAGTAAATCGTAATAACAGATCGCTTGTGAGATCGATTAGATGCACAGTCATGCACAGTCATTACTCATAATTATACCTACCCTCCACCCGCCTTCATCATAGTCAAAACAACGCTCACACCCCCACAAACACAGTCACACCTACACTCACACCCACATTAAACAAAAAAACAAAAAGACACAAAAATCACACCTCAAGCACGCAGACATGCACACGCATATACACAAAAACAAGCGCCGCGCGCGCGCATACACACACACACACACACACACACACACACACACACACACACACACACACACACACACACACACACACACACACACATCAACTGAGTTTGCCTCGTCTTTTTATTCTGCTGTTAATCTCTGTCTCTGTTTCTGTGGTCCCTTCAACTGTATTTTGCTCCATCAGTTCTTGCCACAATACTCAGTGGTGTCTTTCACTATTTCGTATTAGTCACACTGCGTATCAACTAAGTTTCTTTATTCTTTCAACTCATCTCTGAACTGTCCAGAACTGTGGGCCAGTTCTTTCTGTGTGTTTTACTGGTGATTTGTGTGGGCCACTTCTTTCTGTGTGTTTTTATTGGTGATTTGTGTGTGAGTCAGTTCGTTCCGTATGTTTCTACTGGTTATTTGTGTGAGCTAGTTCTTTCTGTGTGTTTTTACTGGTTATTTGTGTGAGCCAGTTCTTTCTGTGTGTTTTTAGTGGTGGTTTTTGTGAGCCACTTCTTTCTGTGTGTTTTTACTGGGGGTTTGTGTGAGCCAGCTCTTTTTGTGTGTTTTTTACTGGGATTTGTGTGAGCCAGTTCTTTCTGTGTGTTTTTTACTGGTGGTTCTTGTGAGCCAGGTTCTTTTTGTGTTGTTTTTACTGGGGGGTTGTGTGAGCCAGCTCTTTTTGTGTGTTTTTACTGGGGATTTGTGTGAGCCAGTACGTTCTGTGTGTTTTACCCCGTGATATGCGTGAGCCAGTTGCTCTCTGTGTGTTTTTACCAGTTATTTTGTGTGTGATTTTACTGGGGGTTTGTGTGAGTCAATCCTTTTTGTTTTTTATTGGTGATTTATGTGAGCTGGTTCTCTCTCTCTCTCTCTCTCTCTCTCTCTCTCTCTCTCTCTCTCTCTCTCTCTCTCTCTCTCTCTGTATGTGTGTTGTGTGTGTGTGTGTGTGTGTGTGTGTGTGTGTGTGTGTGTGTGTGTGTGTGTATGTGTGTGTGTGTGTGTATGTGTGTGTGTGTGTGTGTGTGTGTGTGTGTGTGTGTGTGTGTGCGTATGCGGTGTGTGTGTGTGTGTGTGTGTGTGTGTGTGTGTGTGTGTGTGTGTGTGTGTGTTTTACTGGTGATTTGTGTGAGCCAGTTCTTTCTGTGTGCGTTTTTACTGGTGATTTGATAACTTTTTGTTCACCCTGATGCAGGTTTTGAATGTGTGATTAGAACAGTGTTTGTGCGTCCCTGAACTCACGGTTGATGGGACTTTAAAATCCAGAACTAAGTTGATGTAATCCTTCATGGTGTGTGCGGGGAGTGTACAGTCATTTAAGATCTTTCCGCTGAGTATGCAGCTGCTCCAGAAACTGTGAAGAAATTAGATTACCCTGCAGATAAGTTCACTGGGTTGCCGAGAGAGAGAGAGAGAGAGAGAGAGAGAGAGAGAGAGAGAAGGAGAGGAGAGAGAGAGAGAGATTGATTTAACATTGTGTCGTGGATTATAGATCGATGTATTGAGTTTGCGTCTGAATACAAAAGGGTGCCCCAGGCATATTCTGCTCTTGCTGTTTTCTTTTCTTTACCCCCTCCTCATTATTAGCACATTCTCAGTAGTAATGCTCTGAATCCTTCTATGATTTACACCTATCAGTCTCAAAACGCAGTACATTTGGGATGAAAACAGTAATAATTATGCACAAACAAACCGGGCTCTCTCTCTCTCTCTCTGTCACACACCACACGCACGCACGCACGCATGCACACACACACACGCACGCACTCACGCACACACAAATACGAGACAGACAGACAGACAGACAGACAGACAGACAGACACAGACAGACACACACACACACACACAAACACACAAACACACACACACACACACACACACACACACACACACACACACACACACACACACACACTCTCTCTCTCTCTCTCTCTTTTTTTTTTACCCACCCACGCACACTTTGTGTGTGACCCAGTTACCAGTGCCGACAACCTCAGTGTATGAGGGAAACAGAAGAACAAACACACTGCACACGCATCTTTCAGTGTCTCTAAGGAGGTTAAAGTAGATAAGAGAAGACAGAACTGTACCCTGGTCGGAATCAACATGAATATTTGTTGAATGAGTGAACAACTGCTGGTGAGGTTGACACAATAGAGCAGATCAAGGGAAATGTACCTCACCAATACGACGAAAACGAGGAACCAGTAATACACGAGCGTTTCGATACGAGTGCTTCTTCGGGTTAAAAAGATAGACAATAAATATGAGAAACAATATAATACGAGCGCTTTCGACAACAATTGTCTTCCTCCGTGCAAGAAGATAGACAACAATCTTCTTGCATTGTCATGCCGCAGCATGCATACATCATCATTGTCACGTCATCATGCCATACATCATCATTGTCACGCTATAACGTGCCATATACCATCACTGTCACGCCGCAGCATGCCATACACCACTGTCACGCCACAGCATGCCATACATCATTGTCACGCGACAGCATGCCATACATCATTGTCACGCCGTAGTATGCCATACATCATTGTCACGCGCGGGTGGGGCAACGCTGTCAGGCTACACGGCATTGTAGCGATACATCACGATTGCCATGCTGTAACAAGCCATACATCTTCATTGTCACGCCGTAACATTCCCCACTTTTTCTGGCCCTGGCAGAAGACACAATGTGTGGGACGGCCTGCGGGTGGGCATCGCACATCATCATTGTCACGCTACATGTCATACGTCATTATGTCACGCTACATATTATATATCATCATTGTCACGCTACATGACATACGTCATTATTGTCACGCTACATCTTATACATCATCATTGTCACGCTACATGACATACGTCATTATTTTCACGCTACATCTTATACATCATCATTGTCACGCCATAACGTGCCATTCGTCATCATTGTTACGCTACATCTCATACGTCATCATTGTCTCGCCATAACAAGCAGTAAATCATCATTGCCATGCCATAACAAGCCATACATCATCATTTACACGCCATAACAAGCAGTACATCATCATTGCCATGCCATAACAAGCCATACATCATCATTTACACGCCATAACAAGCAGTACATCATCATTGCCACGCCATAACAACCATACATCATCATTTACACGCCATAACAAGCAGTACATCATCATTGCCATGCCATAACAAGCCATACATCATCATTTACACGCCATAACAAGCAGTACATCATCATTGCCATGCCATAACAAGCCATACATCATCATTTACACGCCATAACAAGCAGTACATCATCATTGCCATGCCATAACAAGCCATACATCATCATTTACACGCCATAACAAGCGGTACA
>OY757550.1:18437237-18440781 GCA_963584105.1 Alviniconcha strummeri | reverse complement strand
TCATTGCCTTTCCAGGAACTGAGACAGCTACTGGCGTCAGGAAATCCTGAGGAAGATGGGACTGCATCAGAGCGTTGGCCAGAGAGCCTCTTTGAGGTGCCAGTGCCAATCAGATGTTTGAATGCTGACAGTCACTTTGATGCTGACTTCTGGCAAATGAATGATACTGAGGTATGAAATTTTGAAAATGAATATAATATATAAATTATAATAATATAATGTCCTTGATTCCAGAATTTGATGTAAAACTGTAATAATACATTTCGGTGTACCCACCTTGTAGTACTGTGCTAGTACTAACAATAGTTCTGCATTTTATTATTAGTTCCACATACTTCATTATTCAATGATTCGTGAAACATGTATGTACTTATAAATATATATAATATACATGTGGGTATTGCAATGCAGAATTGTTATTGTATTTTTATCCTGTGGCTCAGAAAATTCTAACCGACTTGCATTACTCTCTTAATGTTATGGCATAGAAAAATAGTTTGCTAGTTCTGTTATTGTTTTTATACAGGAAAATGATTGTCCATCTACTGCATAGGACTAGGAGGAGGATTTCCACTTTTGTTACTGTCCACAATGGAAAATGATTGTCCACCTTTGTTACTAAATTACTACAGAGGAACATGAGTTTCCACTTGTGTGACTGTATCTATAGGGAGATGATTGAAATTGATTTTCATCACCAGTGCACCAGCCATCTGGACCCTGATACATAATTTCAGGATTTTGAACATTTCATCTTTGGCTCTTGGGTGCAGATGGACTTTGCCTTACTCTTAGGTGTAGATGGACTTTGCCTTGGGTGCAGATAGACTTTTGTTTGTTGGCAGGCAAGCAGCTGCACCCCCTTGCTGCGCTTTCTGCTGGAGGTCATCTATGAGTGTGTCTTGGACTCTGGTTTGACCTTGACCGCCTTGCAGAGCTCACAAAACAAAACTGGCATCTACCTGGCTGTTTCCTCTGAAATGGATGGTTTTGTCACTTCACAGCACTGCAGAACACCTTTCAGTGAGTGGATACTTGGAAGGGGGGCGGGGGGGTAGCGGTGGGGGGGGGGGGGGGGTAGGGGGGTTAGCGGGAGGGCAGTGATATTTTTTCATGTTTCAGGATTGGTCATGTTGCACAGATTTGCATGCCCGAATTGCTAAGCTGGGGTTGGATACACAAAAATGTAAGACCTGTGTATCACCTATATATATCATCTAAACCATTCACTGTCATGATGTCACTTAAGAACCCATGATAAAAGTGCAAAATTTGAACCCTTACACCTTTTTGTCTTGTTTTTTGCACCGGCATGTGAAAAGATTTTCATCAAAATTCATAGCATTGAAAGTAGATGTGCTATTAGCAATAGGACCAGAAAATATACCGTTTGCAGGCATGTGTGTGCTTCTTTCAGCCCGAAAGTTTTACATACATTTAGACCCCAGACGCTCTGAAATTTAGTGCAATACACATTACATTACCAGTCATTGTGTTAGTTGCCTGCTTGTCAGCATTACTGCCTTAGTGTTAGTTTTGTGTATATATTATGTGGGTTTGTGCATGTGTGTAGGCTGCGTGTGTGTGTTTGCATGTGCCTGTGCATGTGATTCAGAACACTCCAGTAAACTTGGGGATCCATGGGGCAGGGGGTTAAGAGGATAGGATGATTGACATGAACTGACCTGATGTGCATAAGCTATGTGTGAGAATTGGTCATTGTGACTGTGAGGTGTGGCCAACCTTTTGTTGTTGCAACAGACATTTTGTTGGACTAGTAGTAGTATACATGTGCTTTTTTTTTAGAATAACGTGTGCACTTTTGCTGGAACAGTTGTTGTTGTTTTTTACATTTTGTTTGAATAGTATACAGGACCTTTATTTGAATAGCATATTTATAAAAAAAGAAGTTTTTTTCAATAGTAATAGATCTGTTACTTTTTTCTTTCTTTTTTTGAGTAATATACACAGGTACCTTTGTCTTTGACTGAATAGTATACATCAGGTTCATGTTCCCTTCTGTCCAGCTGTGACCAGCTCCATGATGCCAGTTGTGATAGGGGGGATGTTGAGGACAAAGGGGCCAGCTATTTGTGTCGATGCCAATGCTAACTCCTCACTGGTTGCTGTGCACAGTGCTGTCATGGACCTCCAGCGAGGAGTTGTTCACTACGCCATTGTTGCAGGTGTGTGTGTGTAGGGGGAGGGTGTGTGTGCGTATGTGTGTGTGTGTGTGTGTGTGTGTGTGTGTGTGTGTGTGTGTGTGTGTGTGTGAGCCTGCATGTGTGTGTGTGTGAGCCTGCATGTGTGTGTGTGTGTGTGTGTGTGTGTGTGTGTGTGTGTGTGTGTGTGTGTGTGTGTGTGTGTGTGTGTGTGTGTGTGTGTGTGTGTGTGTGAGCCTGCGTGTGTGTATGTGTGTGTGTGTGTGAGCCTGCGTGTGTGTGTGTGTGTGTGTGTGTGTGTGTGTGTGTGTGTGTGTGTGTGTGTGTGTGTGTGTGTGTGTGTGTGTGTGCGCGCATGCACGCACACACGTGTACACATGTGCTTGTGTGCATGCATGTGTGTGTTTCTATTCATATGTGTTTACATGCATGTGTGTGTGTGCCACTATGTATGAATACACATGTGTAAGTGTGTATATGTGTGTGTGTATGTGTCACTGTGCTGTATGAGTGCATGCAAGCATGCATTGAATTTCATTTGATGCCTTACCTAAAACCTGGTGCATTGAAGCATCCATACCCAATAAATACCCAGAACTTTCATCTCCTGTAAAAGGAAAGAGTTGAATGTTTGAGACTTCTTTCATCACAATAGTTTATTTTTATGTTCTTATTCCTGTTATGTTTTATGTTGCGTTATATTGTTTACATCTTGTACTAACTGTTACAAATTTATCTGTCAGGTGGGAACCTGCTCCTGAATCCCTACACTGCCCTGGGTGTGGAATGGGAGAAACTCCAGTCTCACAGGAAGTTTGTGCAGTCTGATGGTGTGGCGGCCATTCTTCTTGTCAAGTGGGTTGGGAAAGTTTCCATTATTTTCTTATTGGTATTTTTTAATCTGTTCACGTGCATGCAGTGCTCCCTCAGCAGTTGAAAATTGAAGATTCTGAAGGGTTGTAGCGAAGCTGGTAGAGATGATTTGCAAAAACATTGTTGTCAGCCTGTGTTGCATCAGCCTGTGTTACAGTGTTACATCTGACAACAATGTGTGTGTGTTGCTAACACTAATAATCTTTGATAAAGCGGAGTTGTGTTTCTTTGGATTTATGGTTTTTACTTCTTATCAAATCCGAACAGCCTCTGTCCCCTCCTCCTTTGCCTCAAGTAAATAATGTAGCAGTTAGCCCACATGCCAGGAGGTTTTTACTATCAGAAATCACTGTTTTTCTGTTAATGCTTCTGAAAACCCTAACTCTACTTTTCATACTGTCATGGTTGATCATGTGCAGTCTTCATGTATAAACTTACATCATTTCATACCATTGACATAATTAGGGAACTTTTGAGTTGCAAGTTAGAGCTGAATGTTAGTTGCATCA
>OY757550.1:18322237-18432237 GCA_963584105.1 Alviniconcha strummeri | reverse complement strand
GGGGCAGTCTCTGCTGGTCACGGATGATGAACAACCCGGCAGAGCTTACGTGGTTGTTTCCCCTGGGAAAGGTGAACTTTTGTGCTCTGTCATTTTTTAAAGTTCATCTTGTGTGTCAGCTGCTGTGTTGTGAAAAGCACTGTGAAGCATGCATGTGTCAGGCTCTGTCATTTTTTAAAGTTCATCTTGTGTGTCAGCTGCTGTGTTGTGAAAAGCACTGTGAAGCATGCATGTGTCAGCCGCTATGCTGTGAAAAGTACTGTGAAGCAACCATGTGTCAGCTGCTATGCTGTGAAAAGCACTGTGAAGCGTGCATGTGTCAGCCACTATGCTGTAAAAAGCACTGTGAAGCATGCCTGTGTCAGCTGCTATGCTGTGGAAAGTGCCGTGAAGTGTGTATGTTTGCGTGGAATGCAGGTATTTGGCTAGAGCAAGTATGGGTGAGCATGAAGTGTGTGTGCAGAAAGAGGTGACGTCAGCAGTACGAATGGCAGCATTATTCATTCATTTTTTAGTTCATTTATTCATGCTTTTTGTTTCATTTCCAAAAATTTCAAATTGGATTTAAACAACTGCATTATGAAAAGAAATAACTAGATGGAGAGCTGGTACTTTTTTTCATTCTGAAAAGAATAAGATTAATTCCTGTGTAAGATTAAGATCCATTAGAATAACTGTATTGTGCCTTTTGTTCCTTATTTTTCCCAGAGATCGTGGCAACAGGCATTGAAAGCTTTGAGTGGAATCCAAGGAGCTTCACCTTGTTCTTTGGTGACTTTTACACCAACAACTTCAGTGTGGACAAGGGTCTGTACAACATTCCTGCCTTTGCTGAGTCCATGAGGAGGTCAGATAAGGTGAGGAGCATGACTGTGTTGAAGCCATAAGGATTTGGCTGTCAGTGTGTTAAGTCTGTAAGAGTATGACTGTGTTGACACCATAAGGATTTGGCTGTCAGTGTGTTAAGTCTGTAAGAGTATGACTGTGTTGACACCATAAGGATTTGGCTGTCAGTGTGTTAAGTCTGTAAGAGTATGACTGTGTTGACACCATAAGGATTTGGCTGTCAGTGTGTTAAGTCTGTAAGAGTATGACTGTGTTGACACCATAAGGATTTGGCTGTCAGTGTGTTAAGTCTGTAAGAGTATGACTGTGTTGACACCATAAGGATTTGGCTGTCAGTGTGTTAAGTCTGTAAGAGTATGACTGTGTTGACACCATAAGGATTTGGCTGTCAGTGTGTTAAGTCTGTAAGAGTATGACTGTGTTGAAGCCATAAGGATTTGGCTGTCAGTGTGTTAAGTCTGTAAGAGTATGACTGTGTTGAAGCCATAAGGATTTGGCTGTCAGTGTGTTAAGTCTGTAAGAGTATGACTGTGTTGAAGCCATAAGGATTTGGCTGTCAGTGTGTTAAGTCTGTAAGAGTATGACTGTGTTGACACCATAAGGATTTGGCTGTCAGTGTGTTAAGTCTGTAAGAGTATGACTGTGTTGACACCATAAGGATTTGGCTGTCAGTGTGTCAGGCTATAGGTATACATGGTTTGCGTTCCTGTTATTGCTGCATCCATGAGAACGTTAGATAAGGTGAGGAGTGTCACTGCATTGAAGTTGAAGTCTCCAAGGTCTTCCTGTCAGCGTGTCAGTCCTGTGTAGCTGAGCACGATGAGATTATCTCTGGTGAGAGCCCACCCTGAGGAACATCATGGTCTAATGTCAAAACCACAACAGCATCAGAAAGATCTCACAAATTTTATTTCTCTGTAAGTTCCGTGATTGAATCAGATATTTCTATGATTTGTGACTGAGTGCATCTACACATTGTGTTTGTGTTGTTGTAGTCTGTGTCACTCTGTCAGTGTTCTTTCATGTGTGGATGTCATTCAGTCTTCTTCGTATGTGTTACGTGTTGTTATTTGGGACATCACTGAAGGACGTGGTGAGAGTGCGAGAGAAAGCGAGAGGCAATACCAACGGCCTATCGCATGTACCATCAAAAATTATTTATTTTTTAAATTAGGAATTTCTGACTGTGGCTCATTTGTTGATGCTTATTTCCATCCTGCTACTTCCATGGACCGTCTACAGGTTGTTAATTGCACAGATACAATCAAGAACCTTGTAGTATTTTTGACAAATGTCATCAAGGGAGATAATTAGTGTTTCCTGGCTCTTGATGCTGTCTTTTGGAAATGTGGTTTTCTGTGTGAACGTGCTCAGCTGTGACACCAAATACTCATGATTGTTGATTGCTTTTTTCCAGGTTCTCTCTCAGATATTGGAGGACAATCAGGATTTTGTGGACATTTTTAAGACTGACACATATTCATTCATCTACCTTGGAACAGTGGTCCAGACTGGTGAGTCATTTCTGTTTTTCTTTTGGCAAAGTGCCACACTCTGCATTGTTTTGTTGAAATTTGGTTATCTGCCATTCCATTCATAAGCCTAAACTCTCTACTCACAGTGGAAATACCTCTGCTGGAATTCAGTTTTCAGCTGGACCTTCAGTGAGAAGGTGGCAAGTGCAACTGTTTCTTCACACCTGTACATCATACCATACATGTATACAAGTGCACCCATACATACAAATGCACCCAATACATACAAGTGCACCCAAACATACAAGTGCACCCATACATACAAGTGCAGTGCAGCCATACATACAAGTGCAGTGCAGCCATGCATACAAGTGCAGCGCAGCCACACATACAAGTGCAATCATGCATACAAATACACCCATACATACAAGTGCAGTGCAGCCATACATACAAGTGCAGTACACCCATACATACAAGTGCATGCAGCCATACATACAAGTGCAGTGCAGCCATACATACAAGTGCAGTGCAGCCATACATACAAGTGCATGCAGCCATACATACAAGTGCAGTGCAACCATACATACACATGCAGTGCAGCCATTCATGCAGGTGCAGTGCAGCCATACATACAAGTGCAATCATACATACAAATAGACCCATACGTACAAGTGCAGTGCAGCCATACATACAAGTGCAGTGCACCCATACATGCCATACATACAAGTGCACTACACCCATACATACAAGTGTATGCAGCCATACATACAAGTGCAGTGCAGCCATACATACAAGTGCAGTGCAGCCATACATACAAGTGCAGTGCAGCCATACATACAAGTGCAGTGCACCCATACATGCCATACATACAAGTGCACTACACCCATACATACAAGTGTATGCAGCCATACATACAAGTGCAGTGCAGCCATACATACAAGTGCAGTGCAGCCATACATACAAGTGCAGTGCAGCCATACATACAAGTGCAGTGCACCCATACATACAAGTGCAGTGCACCCATACATGCCATACATACAAGTGCACTACACCCATACATACAAGTGTATGCAGCCATACATACAAGTGCAGTGCAGCCATACATACAAGTGCAGGCAGCTGCACTCCGACTTCAGGGATTTCAATTATGGAGTTCATTACATCATGAAGATTGGTGTATCTCGGAGTAATCCTGGCATGGCACTCTGAACACAGAAAACATTTGCTGCAGCCTCAGTGTTCTGGCTAGAGACAATCATATGCAAATAATGACAATGTCAGTAGCCTCTGATCAGAGCCATGAACAGTCAGTCAGTAAATAAACAGACTGTGTATGCTCAGTGTGCCCCTCTCTGCATTTCCAGCTCTTGCGGATGTGCTGAAGGCTTGCCTCCGTGACAACCTTGCTGCGATGGGGGCGGGACTGGGAACTCTGGCGGCAGCCTACTACGATGGTTGTTTGACCCACAGACAGTGTCTGCACATTGCCTGCTGCATGGTCAAAACCCTCAACACCTGGTCACAGGCCCAGGGCAAAGGTAAGCAGTTTCCCCGTGGTAATGACATGATCAGGTGCAGGAGGCCAGACTGGGTGTGGAGGCTCGGTTGCTGAAATCCTAGAGGGTCACAGTGTAATTTTAAAGTGTCACAGCCATTACCATCTGTACCAGAGACGTAAGTTATTGGACACACACACACACACTCACTTATAATGCGCATGCATGCGCACACTCAAAGATGCACACATACACCATGCAAACACTCACATACACACACACACACACACACACACACACACACATATCACATATCACATTCACACAAGACAGTAACACTGACACAACCATGTAACTGATGCACTGGCCAGTATTGTAACTTGTATAGCTAGGTTTCCGTGCATCTGTATCAGATCATATATATGTGTATGGGTCACATACAGGTCAGAAGTTGAGTGCGTCAGGCTCTAGCTTAATACATCAGATGCACGTATCTGCATGATGATCAATGCAGTTTCCTTTTGCTTTTTTTTAATCTGAGTAAAGTTGATTGCTAGCACTCTGAAACAATATCAAAACACACAAAGGTTCCATAGAATGCTTATTTTAAGCTGGAAAAATATGCCACGTAACCGGGTCTGTTAACACTTTGAGTGTAGAATTGCTAAAGGTGTTTTTTGTGTGTGTTGATTTCAGACTACATGAAACTGCTAGAGAAGCTGCCATGTAACCAGGTCTGTTAACCCCTTAAGTGTAAAACTATTGAAGGTGTTTCCTGTTGATTCCAGACTATGCCACACTGCTGGTGAAGCTGCCACGGGACCAGGTCTACACCCTTGGCCCTTGGGTGACGGTGCTGGCCATGTACACCGACTCCCTCTCACTGATTGGGGTTCACACAACACCGTCACCCTTCCACCAGGAGCAACACAGCATTCTGAACACCAGCGTTCACTCCTCTGACATCCCTCATGAGCATCCCAGTCCTGTGAACATCAGCGTTCACGTAGCATTGGACACTGCTCACGACCAGCAGCACCTTCTGCCTGGTGGCGATCACTCTTTGAAGCAGCGCAGCTCTCTGAATGCTCCGCATCAGTGGAAGGCTTCAGGCTCTCTGGATGCAAGTTGTCACATGGAGCCAAAGAGGATGGATGATCAGACATGTCTTGACTGGGTTACTGAGATGATCAGGAGAAAAGGTGAGAAGGAGGGATGACCAGACATGTCTTGACTGGGTCACTGAGGTGATCAGGAGAAAAGGTGAGAAAGAGGGATGATCAGATATATCTTGACTGGGTCACCAAGGTGATCAGGAGGAAAGGTGAGAATGGATGACTGGGTCAATGAGATAATCAGGAGAAAAGGTGAGAAGGAGGGCTGATGGACATGTCTTGACTGGGTCACTGAAATGATCAGGTGAAAAGGTGAGGTGATCAGGAGAAAAGGTGAGAAGGAGGGATGACCAGGTCACTGAGATGACCAGGAAAAAAGGTGAGAAGGAGGGATGACCAGGTCACTGAGATGACCAGGAAAAAAGGTGAGAAGGAGGGATGACCAGGTCACTGAGGTGATCAGGAGAAAAGGTGAGGAGGGATGACCAGACATGTCTTGACTGGGTCACCAAGGTGATCAGGAAAAAAGGTGAGAAGGAGGGATGACCAGGTCACTGAGATGACCAGGAGAAAAATTGAGAAGGGATGACTGCGTCACTGAGGTGATCAGGAGAAAAGGTGAGAAGGGATGACTGGGTCACTGAGATGATCAGGAGAAAAGGTGAGAAGGAGGACTGATGGGACATGTCTTGACTGGGTCACTGAGATGATCAGGTGAAAAGGTGAGGTGATCAGGAGAAAAAGTGAGAAGGAGGGATGACCAGGTCATTGAGATGACCAGGAGAAAAGGTGAGAGGACCAGGAGAAAAGGTGAGAAGGAGGGATGACCAGGTCATTGAGATGACCAGGAGAAAAGGTGAGAGGACCAGGAGAAAAGGTGAGAAGGAGGGATGACCAGGTCATTGAGATGACCAGGAGAAAAGGTGAGAGGACCAGGAGAAAAGGTGAGAAGGAGGGATGACCAGGTCATTGAGATGACCAGGAGAAAAGGTGAGAGGACCAGGAGAAAAGGTGAGAAGAATGGATGATCAGACATGTCTTGACTGGGTCACTGAGATGATCAGGAGAAAAGATGAAAAGGAGGAATGATTGGACATCTCTTGACTAGGTCACTAAGATGATCAGGAGAAAAGGTGAGATGATCAGGAGAAAAGGTGATGTGATAGGAGAAAAGATGAGATGATCAGGAGAAAAGATGAGAAGAGAAGAACTAGAGAGAGGAAAGCTGCTTTTAATCCTTGTGCATGGATAAAAACAAAAAACAACGTGTTTACATCTGCAACTATGAATGTATGACAGCATTAATGTTAGCCAACTTTTTTATGCTCTTTATTAGTAAAGAGTGAACTAAAATGGAGCTTGAATTTGAGGCAGAAAATCTCCCAACCTTTTTTGTATAGATTTTGATTTCATGCAGATGGGGGGAGGGGAGGGGGGTACTTGTGTATAAATATTGATAGCACAACCAAATGAAGCCTACAGGTGGAAATATTTTTGAACAGATCTGTGTTTTCTTTGCTTTCAGGCTGACTTTCTGTGACATGGTTCCCTGTAATATCGATTGTTACATGAAGCTCTTGAATATATAACTTAGCGATGACGTAAGCATGCTCATGGAATCTCTTGTGGTGCTGTTTCCAGGAGGTGTTGCCTGGAAAGTGCCCGCAACCCCGTTCTACAACCCCCAGCTTCGGCCTTCTGCTTCAGACCTGCTGCTGCACCAGATGCGCAGTGTCATCTGTAAACCCCAGATGTGGTGAGTCAGTATTTGTAAACCCCAGATGTGGTGAGTCCGTATTTGTAAACCCCAGATGTGGTGAGTGAGTGTCTGTAAGCCCCGATGATTTGGTGGGTCAGTGTCTGTAAGCCCTGATTTGGTGATTCAGTATGTAATGTGTAAATTTCTGATGTGACAGGTCAGTAATTGTAAACTCCAGAGTTGGTGAATTGGTACATAGGCAAACCCTGATTTGTTGAGTCAGTATCTGTAAACCCCACATGTGCTGAGTGAGTGTCTGTAAGCCCTGATTTGGTGATTCAGTATGTGTAACTCTCTAATGTGACAAGTCAGTAATTGTAAACTCTAGAGTTGGTGAATGGGTACAGAGATATACCCTCATTTGGTAAGTTGGTTCAATCCTTTGCTGGTGAGTTGGTTTCTGTGAACTCCAGAAGTGATGAATCAGTAACTGTAAACCCCTGATGTGATGAGTCAGTATCTGTACTATGTGGTGAGTCAGTATTTGTAAATCTGTTTTTTGGTGAGTCAGCATTTGTAAACCAGATTGTTGTGAGTATCTAACTGTGTAAACCCCTTGACGAATCAACGTTAATCATAATCCCATGCTGTGATGAGAAATCCAGATGAGTGCTGTGCACAGCAGAGCCAAAACCATCCCCCTACCTCTCCCCCGAACCCCTGCCTTTCCAGTTGCCTCACTGTGCAGTACACAGGCTTCAAACAAGGACATCACCTCTGACCCGGATCTTGGAGTGTGTCTGCAGGTCAGAGACGTCAATGAGTGTGTTGCACTCAGGCACGGCATTGTCTCTGGTGGATGTGCAGTGCACAGCAGAAAGCCTGCTGGGCGAGCTCCTTCACCCTGTCGACCACCGAGCCCTGCTGCGCCAGGCCCTGCAAGACCCTTCGCTGGTGGTGGTGGCCCACCTGCCCAGCTGCCACAATGCTGATATGGAGGGGCTCGACCTTGGGAGTGACTGGTTGTCGCGCCGGTTGATGGGACTGAAGGCCACGCCCTTTGAGCTTGCTACGCTGCTCGGGGAGCTGCATCTGCTGGGTCAGTGTGTGGGATGCTTCGTGCTTTGTTTGGCATGTGTTCAAAACAAGTATATCCTTCTCTGGTACTTATCTATGGAACAATCTACCCCTGACAGTCGGATTTTGTCAGTCACTCAGCTCCTTCAAGCGTAAACTTTGTGCACACCTTGAAGTAGTTGCATAGGAGGAATTGCGACATAATACTGCTAGGGAAAGAGAGACAGTGAGGTTTTGAGTGATTGCCATTGCAATGACTGGTCATTTGAGACCCATTTTATACACCCATAGAACTCCACCCAGTCCCTTCCGACTGCTTGTGAGAGTACATATGGCATGTGTTCATCTGGCACTGTGAACACGCTATGTTTCTGTGGAAATTCTCATGTATAACGTTTCACTCACTCATTCATGCCTGTACGTATATAAATAATGCGTGTAATTGGATATCTGCTCCTCGGTAGCTTAGCAAGGACCAGTTGTTAGACAGGTTTTGACTGAACCTAAACTACAATCATTGTAAAATAAAGTTTTTGAGTTCCAGTTCGAGTAATAGTTGTTGGTGTTTGTTGTTTTTCTTTGTGGGGTGGGACTGAAGGCCACACCCTTTGAGCTTGCTACACTGCTGGGGGAACTGTATCTGCTGGGTCAGTGTATGGGATGCTTCCTGCTGTGTAATAGCTGTTGGTGTTTTTTTTCTTCTTTTCTTTGGGGGGCAGGGAGTGTTGTTAGTTTTCAGTTTTGTTACATTTTGCTTTATTGTAACCTGGGAATAGGGACTGATTCACAAAAAACAAGAACAAAACACTTTCACTCAAAGAAGAAATATATACATATTCAATTTTTTCCAGTCAGCATGTTTTACCAGTTTGCATGCATCCTTTTTTTTCATTTTTTGTCTCCATTTTTTGACAGAAGTTGCTGATGCTTTTTTCATATTGTGACAAGATCCTGTGACTTGGTTTACAACCAATAAATCCTAGCATTAAATACCTGCTCTGTGGTTGTTCAGGGAGCAAGGTGGATGCTAGAGCACTGACTGAGTGGCCCTGTCAGGGCCCTGCCGACTGCACGGTGCCCCCGCTCTCACCTTTGGTGTCCTGGGACCACAGCAGAGAGTGGGCGCTGCCACACTGGACGCAGTTCACCTACAGAGGTAGTGGAGGCTTTTGTTTGAGAGTTTGTTGGCTGGTGGATGGGTGAGTGTGTTGTTGGGTTTAGTTGAATTTGATAATGATAATGATAATGATAAAATGAGGATGTACCTCTGGTGGAGTTTATGTACCTTGTATTTACACGCATGCCAGGTGAGAGTTACTGTAGGTGACTTGGCTCTTTGTTGTACTTGTGTTACATATTTTGAGTGCTAATTAACTCCCTTGCTTGCTGATAATAGCAGTCATTTCTGTGGTGCATTATCTCACGGACAAGGCTGAGCACGCTGTGCTTTACAATATCATGTCCAACATATAAAATGTATACATAAAAGGTTAAAAATAAAGTATAAACGTAATACAGTATTTCTCACACACCACGCACATGCATGCACATATGTGCATGAGCACACAGACGGAATCCAATGGGGTCCAGGGGAATTGGCAAAAGCAAAAAGATGGAATCTGAAACCAGTTGCTGTGGTATTGTTTGCAGAGGTGAATCTTTGACACAGTTTTGAAGGCATGCAGGGTCTGAATATGTCAGATATCAGAAAGGAGAAGATTCCATGGCTAGAGAAAGAACCTTGGCCAAAAGCTTTAGTGACACAGAGGATACAAAGTGTCCATGTGCCTGCAGAAGAACAAAGCTGTCCGGGTGGGGTGTGCACAGTGAAGAGGGAGGTGGGGGTGATTCAGAGAAGAAGCGGTGACAGATAGCTGACAGTTTGTAATCTATTCTGGCTTTTACCGGTAGCCATTGAAGAGCTTGAAGAAGAGGTTGCACATGTTTAATTTTTTTTTTTTATTTGCTGTGATTTGTTTCTTTACTGAGGCATGTTTCGTTTCCCAGAGAAGGATAAGGTGCAGAGCCTTTACAAGTTTGAAGTTGAATACAAGGAGAAGGCGAGTGCCGGTCCACTGGGAGATATTCTCTACCATACTTGGTACGCCATCGACTCAAGACTTCAGGTTGGTTATTGCACATCTTCAGATTTGTGCATGCATGTGTATGTATGGAAGAGTGAGATCCCAAGAGAAGAACTGGATCTAGCTGCATGTGTTTGTGCATGTGTGTATGGAAGAGAAAGATGCCGAAATATTGAATTATAAAGAACTAGATCTGGCTGATCACACCCCCTTTGACTCTGTGTGTGTGTTTGTGTGTGTGTGTGTGTGTGTGTGTGTGTGTGTGTGTGTGTGTGTGTGTGTGTGTGTGTGTGTGTGTGTGTGTGTGTGACTTAGAGTCATCATAGATTAGGTGAGCTGAGTGCCTTTTATTTTTGTTATTGTTACACACCTTTTTGTTTACGATGTTAGTAACTTAGTAGTTGCATACAGTTTGCATGTGTGTGTGTGTGTGGTTTCGCATGTGTATGGGTAGTAGCTGTGTACAATTTGCAAGTGTGTGTGCGTGGCTGTGTGTGTGTGTGTGTGTGTGTGTGTGTTTGTCTGATCACTACATCATTCGCTTACATGCACCTGTGTGTGATGTGTATGTTTGCATTTAGGGCAAGGATCGTGTGGGGTCATCAGCAGCGTGTGATGTGTATGTTTGCATTTAGGGCAAGGATCGTGTGGGGTCATCAGCAGCGTGTGATGTGCATGTTTGCATTTAGGGCAAGGATCGTGTGGGGTCATCAGCAGCGTGTGATGTGTATGTTTGCATTTAGGGCAAGGATCGTGTGGGGTCATCAGCAGCGTGTGATGTGCATGTTTGCATTTAGGGCAAGGATCATGTGGGGTCATCAGCAGCGTGTGATGTGTATGTTTGCATTTAGGGCAAGGATCGTGTGGGGTCATCAGCAACGTGTGATGTGTATGTTTGCATTTAGGGCAAGGATCGTGTGGGGTCATCAGCAGTGTGTGATGTGTATGTTTGCATTTAGGGCAAGGATCGTGTGGGGTTATCAGCAGCGTGTGATGTGCATGTTTGCATTTAGGGCAAGGATCGTGTGGGGTCATCAGCAGCGTGTGATGTGTATGTTTGCATTTAGGGCAAGGATCGTGTGGGGTCATCAGCAGTGCGACTCTACAACATGGCCCTTCACTGCAGCCTCTCATCCATCTGGAACGTCTCACCACTCTTCATTCACGCCCACATAGGGCGTCAGGTGTTTCACGTCTACACAGGTACTTCAGCATTTTTGTCTCACACACAGCTGGGGGGTGGGGAAGGTCATTCTCCGATGTCTGCTCAGGTACTTCAGTGTTTTCGTCACCTACGGGGGGGGGGGGGGGGGAGTGTCATTCTCCATATTCACCTGCATGTGGTGCTTAATTTCTGTATTCACTGGCATGTAGTGTTCACAGTATTCACCTGTATGTGGTATTTAGCATATTCACCTGCATGCCGTTTTTATATTCACCTGCAGATGGTATTTATACCACAGGCATGTTCATATTCATCTGCCTGTGGTATTTTCTGTATTCGCATACTTGTGGTATTCACCGTAGTCATGTGCATGTGATGTTCTCTATATTCATCTGTGTGTTGTACATATTTTGTGTCTATCCTGCAGTTACACCAGAGTAATAATGCACCATTCATCTTTTTGAATCAAATTATATGGATTGTTTTTGTGTGTGAAAGTGTCCTTTTAGATGCTGGGGGGTGGGGGGGGGGGGGGGGAGGCAGCATACTATTTCATACAGTAGAACACAACTGAAGCAAATTTCTCTTAGATACAACTGCTAAAAACAAGCTGAATGTATACTGTTCACTCATTCCTTGCTTTCCGCTCCTTTTTTCAGCTCTTTCAGGGTACATCTATTAAGAAGGATAAATTCTGTAGGTTCCGCATTGTGTGTGTGTGTGTGTTGTACAGGGCAAGGTTCTATTAAGAACAGACTCCCTTGGTCCCACTTTATCTGAAGAGGGTTGTGCTGTCCTTGTATGTCAGGCAAGCCAGTTATCGAAGCCGACTGTCCTCTCTGCCATTGCAGACAAGCTGGTTGTCAGCGGTAACTTTGACTCGGCCGGGGACTTGGACGTGCCGCTGTTCAGAGCGTCCTGGCTGGGCTGGAACAGCATGGCCTGGCTGCCCTTCTTCAGAACCCTCATGGGTCAGATCCAGGACACCCTTGAGGGAGAGTACCTCCTGCAGATCCAGGAGTTCTTTCCCCATGAAGTGATCATTCTTCCACGGCGCCACCTAGCCATGATGGAGGAGTGCGGGCTGGAGCTGGTGGTGGAGAAATACACAGGTATGGTCAAGGACGGCTCAACGTCATCCACTAACATGTCAAGGGTTGATTGCCAGAACGCAGTATCATTTTTGATTTCCAAGAAAGATACACAGATCTGGAATTGACTGATTGTGTTTTTTGTTTCAGCCATCAAGCCATGAGGGACAAATATGCTGAAAAAGTGTTGTACATTATGGACAAATATGCTTAAAAAGTACTGTACTATATGCACAAATATGCTGGAAAAGTACTGTACATTATGGACAGGTAAGCTTAAAAAGTACTGTACTATATGGACAGATATGCTGAAAAAGTACTGTACTTTATGGACAGATATGCTGAAAAGGTACTGTACATTATGGACAAATATGCTGAAAAGGTACTGTACATTATGGACAAATATGCTGAAAAGGTACTGTACATTATGGACAGATATACTGAAAAAGTACTGTTCTGTACAAGTATGGACAATTATGCTGAAACAGTACTGTACATTATGGACAAATATACTGAAAATGTACTGTACATTATGGACAAATATACTGAAAAGTACTGTACCGTACAAGTATGGACAACTATGCTGAAAAAGTACTGTACATTATGGACAAATATGCTGAAAAAGTACTATACTTTATGGACAGATATGCTGAAAAAGTACTGTACTTTATGGACAAATATGCTGAAAAAGTATTTGACTTTATGGACTACAAGGCACTTCTAGATATAAACTGCACTCCCACAAATTTGGCACAAAGGTGAGAAAAAAAATCCACGAAGAGAGGGTCTGAATTCACTGTTCAGAATTAAGTTTGAATCAATCATAACATCATACGTGGCATCATTTTCTGGAGAGGAACAGCACAGCCACCCGGTTCTTATCTGCCAGGGGACCAGTCAGTGATCATTCACCTTCATCCGCCAACATTTCCATTGTTTGTTTTCTCCCCTCACCTTCCTCTGTCATGAGCAAAAAGTGTTTAAAGATGGTGAGAAAGTATGCTGGTATTGTCAGGGATGGTTTGAATTGTGTCTCTGTTGTTTGTCTTCTTGTCCCAATATTCCCTCACCTTCCTCTATCATGAGCTAAAGGTGCTCGAAGATGGTGAGGAAGTGAGCTGGTACTGTCAGGGATTATGTCTTCCTTCTTTGTCTTCTTGTCCCATTCTACTGGCTGTGATGGATGAAGCTAGAGTGGATAAATGCTGAAAAAGTACACAGGGATCATGTGGCTTCATCCCCCTAACATTTAAACTGATTGTGCTCTCACAGGTGTTTGCAGTGTGGGTGGCATCACCTTGAAGTTCTTGCCTTGCCCTGACACCGCCCTTACAGATGACCTTGCCAAATGTCACGCTGCCTCATCAGCTGTGGCGCAAGGAGAGACCGCTGACACCTCACCAGAGAAAGCCTGGAATCAGCATGTCAGCAGTCTTGTCACCATGGGAACGGACATGCTGGAACCAGCTCCAGAGTGTGTTTCACAAGGTCTTGAGAGCGAAGCAGGCGACAGCAGTAGTTGTGAGCAAAGAAGAGATTCTGATGCTGCACTGTCGTTGCCTGAAGACACAGTGAGGTCTGACCATGGTGGTGTTGCGCGAAAAACAGAAGTCTGTTGTCAATATACTGAGATGATGGTCACAGAAAACCACAGCCCAGAAAGAGCCAGAGTTGAGCCTGAAGTTGACGAGATGGCAGACACACAGGCGCCCAGCTCAGAAACCACAGTGCAGGACAAAAAGCAGCATCCTTCAGAGGAGCAAAGAGCGGTGGTTGGGACAGGTCAAGCAGATGGGGTTGAAAATGACGGTGAAGATGAGGCAGGCAGGATGTTTGGAGAGCACATGGACTCCTTCAGCCAAAAATCTAGTTGTTTTAGGGACCTGTGCACAGAGGCGATTGACACGTTTGAAAGGTGTTTGGCGTCTTTCTCCCCACCGTGGCGCCATCTGGAGGATGCTGGCCCAGCGGAGGAGGAGCTGAAGGAGGGCCTCAGCACCCTGATGACAGCACATTTCCACCTGCTGCAGGGAGAGCACCTCTACCTGAAGGCCATGCGGTTGGGACCTGGCAGTGCTGCGCAGATTCTTGCCTGCTTGGAGCATGAAAAAGATGCCACTGGGTGGATTCACCCAGGGAAGCAAGCCTTCTCGTTGGTGCCCCTTGATATGTTCCACATGTACAGGCTGAATGAGGAGCTGTGCAAAGCGACAAGAGCTTACCTCATCATGGCCCAGCAAGTCCTGCAGGAGTTCTTGGAGGTGGCTCTTGTCTTCCAGGATGTCGATCTGCAGGGATGGAGTCAGCAAGGTGGGCCAGGCAACCGTACAGCAGAAAAGGGCAAGAATGTGTCGGGTCAGGATCACTCTGCAGCAGCAGAGAGCGAGGACTTGTCAGTTCAGGATTCAGTCGGTCAGACATCGGTCAATTTAGATCATTTGCTAAGCCAAGTGATTGCTGTTTCTGCTCACGGTTCTACGAATCAGAAGGTTGTTGATTCAAGAGTGGGTGCTGTTTCTGCTCACAGTTCTATGAATCAGAAGGTTGTTGACTCAGGTGTGGGTTCATGGAACCAAGGGATGGCTGCAGCAGTTCAGGATTCCACAGACCTGAAGCTGGCAGGGTCAGAGCAGGGTTCATCAAGCCAAAAGATGGTTGAGTCAGTTGCGGATTTACCAGACCAGAAGATGATGGACACATTAAATCAGTGGAGCCCAAGAATTGCGGAGCTGAGAAAAAGACTGATAGTGGCGTACATCAGTGTTTGTCAGCAGTGTCTTCTAACACAGGAGATCTGTGAGGAGTCCATGGATTTGTCTTTCGAGGAATGGTTGATGCGCATCCAAGAGCATAGCACACGAGACTTCATGCTGATGTCCAGAATGATGAACAGAACTCTGCTGTGCCACCTGGACCTGGGAGAGTTCATTGAGCTGGGTCACCTTGACCAGGCAGAATTTGGTGATGAGCAAGGTCACCTTGACCTGGGAGAGTTTGATGATGAGCTGGGTCACCAGACCAACCCATCACCAGCCTTGAAGCACATTGGTGACAGAGCATCTGCTGATGTGGCAGGTTACTGCAGAGCAGTGTCAGAATTCCACACTTACAGCGACGAAGCAGTTCACCTTTACAGCAGCATGTTAGCTGGCCGGAAAAATGAAGTTATAGACTTGTGGATTGCAAAGCAGCACTACCTGATGAAGCTGGACACCATCCCCCAGCTCCTGCCCTACCTGAGCAACTCGGGCAGGAGACAACATCGACTGCAGAACCGGATCCGGCTTTTGATGCTGGCAGAAGGTGGTTTGTTTCCGGCTGACCCACCCAGAGCCATCGTCAGCAGAGTGACCGGCTCCTTTGGAGGGATCAGCATTGCAGCACCGGCAGATCTGATGGAAGGAAAGGGAGTAGAGGAGCTATGGGTATGTTTGTGTTCAGCTCATCATTGGTTGTTTTTTGTGTGGAACATGTTGATGAACTTCAGGGGGTGAAGACACTGAGGTGGTTTGGTGTGGGTGGGGGGTGTAAGATAAATTGGTTGTACATGTTACACTCAAGGAGTTGCCACAATGTATATGTGGCCTTATAATGCAGCTGACACCCTGGATTGTGAAATATTTGGCTATTTTGTTTAGAATATCAATTTATCAATCTCATCGGATCATATGGACCAGTTCATTGCTATATTCAGTGCTGTATTGCCTCGTTAGATCATTGGATCGGGTATGTATTCCTTGAGCTAATGCTATGGGTGGAATGAGGAGTATGTGTGTGTTTGGGGGGGGGGGGGCAGGGGTACAGTTTTGAAACAGTACCATTTTTGTGCTGATGTGAAGGTGGCAGCTCTGGAGCATGGTTTTAGGTGGAACATGAAAAGCTCCACACATGTTTTCGTCATACTCTAAATGATTTGAGAATATGTGTGTGTTTTGGGGGTGTGGGGCAGGGGGTACAGTTTTGAAAAAGTACCATTTTTGTGCTGATGTGAAGGTGGAGCATGGTGTTGGGTGGAATATGAAGAGCTGCACACATGGTTTTGTCATGCTCTAAATGATTTGAAGTTTGGGTGATGGAAAAGCTCAGACCTCTATCCCTAAAGCACAGTTTTCACATTATCATGAGGTGTGTTCGTGCCTGTGCTTCAACATGTACAGTATATGTCTACCCAGTATTTTTTAGCACAGTATCAGGAACAGTTAGTTGTATTCTTTTGTTTACCCAGTATTTTTTTTAGCACAGTAGCTAGAAAAATTAGTTGTATTCCTTTGTCTACCCAGTATTTTTTTAGCACAGTAGGTTGAAAAATTAATTATGTCCCTTTTTTTTTTTTTTAAACAGGATGATGGCAAACTTGAGTATGATCCAGAGCATGTTGACATATACAGAAACTCGGACGATGGACAGGCTGACCGAAACTTCATTCAAACTGAACAAACATCAACCCAGGAAATAGGCCCTCCCACTCCCTATGAGCCATTGCAGATCACCCTTTCAGCCAACCTGGACAGGAAAGTGGTGGTGAAGACTTCAGAGATGCCAGCAGACAGAGAGGAACTGCCTCCAAAGACATCACAGCTAGGCAGCAGAAAAGAAGAGGCTTCGCTGATGAAAAAACAGGCTACACAGAGCGCAGGACTGCATACGTTGAAACAGTTTCCACTTTTCAAACAGTTTACAGAGAGGAAGGAGCAGATTAAGCAGGCAACAGAACAGAAGCTGCAAGAGTTGACACAGACACCACAGCTGCCTGATGGTGGAAGAGAGCGGTCCTCGCAGATGAGAGAACAGATTACGCAGAGCACGGGAATGAGCACGTGGAAACAGTCTCTGTTTTTCAAGCTGTTGACAGAGAGACGAGAACAGAGAAAGCAGGCAAGCGAACAGAGGATGGAAGAGCTGACAGAGCTGTCTTCACAGAGAAGAGAATGGTCTGCACAGAAGCTGGAACATTTGACACACAAACAGCTGCCCACAGAGAGAACTGAACGATCCACGCAGAGAGGAGAAACATTCCCACTGAAATCACAGCAGCCAAGAGAGAGGGAAGAACCACTGACCCAGGAGGAAGAAACTTTGGTACTGACAGGTCCCCTGTGCGCTCAGACAATGAGCTGGGTTAAAGAGGATGAAAGCACCGATGATTCCATTGCGGATATCAGTGGCACGGATTACACGATGGAAACTGATGACTCAGAATTCCAAGAATTTGACAGCTTTTTGAGTTTTACGAAACCAGAGCCCCATGTGTCTGACGTAAGGCCCCCACCTCAACCACGAGATGTATCAGCAGCAGAGAGCTCGGAGAAGAAGAAGGCAGGTCCTGGTCAGCGTAGTGACAGCAGTGATTACACCGACAGACATCCCTCTGACTCGGCGGCTCGCACGAGTCCTTGGAACCTTGGCCAGCCAGTTCCAGGGGCAGAGACACAGGGTCCTGCTAGTTCCCCGATCTCTGTTGAGACAAATCCAGTTTTCTCTGCAGTGGTTGGCCAGCTGAGGAGTTCCACCCCTTTGCTGCATTACCTGGGCAGCACCTACAGGGAAAGATGCCCGTCTGACTCCGAAACTCAAGGTGCCAGGTACTTTGAGACTACGGAAACCCACACTGCGGAAAGCCCTGCTGTCAGTGAGGTGTTCAGAAAACGAACGGCCTGTTCATTTTCTAAACCGGCGAATCTGCACAGGAGCTATTTGGGATTGGATGTGTCAAGCAAATGCCAGGAGGAAGGAGAGAATGAAGATGACTTTTTCCATGACTCGGGACAGAGATCTGAAGAAAAGGAATCTGTCTTTGATTATGACAGTTGGGCAGAACCTTCCGCTGGGCGATGTAGAAAACGTGGCCAGAAGACTGCAACTTCAGCTCTAGAAACTTCATCCCTGGGTCTTCTGTCTACTCCTGAAAGTACAAAATGGGGGAAAATCCCAAGCAAGCCACAGGCATGGAGTCGGCGCCCAGACGCAGTGAAGAATAAAGACCATTTCACTGAACCCAGAGCAGAAGCAAAGGAGCCAATCTTCAGGAACCATCCGGCAGATTCACCCACATGGGAGTGCAGAAGACAGCAATGGAGGTCTGAGTCTTCTGCTTTTCAACATCATTCTTGGCCTGGCAGTACAAGACGGGTGAAAAAACCCTATGAGCCAAGAGCATGGATTTTCCCGGTGGAGTACAGTTTGTTTGAACCCTCTTTGTCCCCAGAGTGCCACTCAGTATCTGCATGCAGAGACTGGAACTACCACGAACCTCACAGTTACGGTAATACCTTAAGAGACTCCCATGCCTTTGGGACAGCAGCAGTGGCCTGCAGTCCTCTGAGACGAGGCAGGGTCTGTGCGCCAAGGGGCGTGGGGTTTGCACATCGCGCTGGTTCCTGCCGCACAGAATCAAAGCCGTCTCCAGCAGAACATTCCCGTGTCGAGAGTTGTTCTCCAGTGGACAGTGTTGGTGACACTCATGGTCAGCGCAAGTGGTCCTCATCCCTGTTTGCAGCCAAGAAGTTCCCCCTGTACAAACATGGCAAGGAGTCGTTGGCAACTCAAGCTGCCAAGTTCTCAGGCCACAGAGGGATTTTGCCCCTCGATAAGCTTCACAACACATGCCACAGATGCAGAAGCAAATCAGAGCCTCACCCAAGACACAGGAGTCTGAGCACTGGCGACATGCCTTTGGACCGAGCCACACGCATAGAAAAAAGCAACTGTCCCAGTCTGAAAGAGACCTCCTTCAACGCTGGTTTTGTGAAGGAAAACTGCAACTCTGGGCGGACCACGAAGCCTGAACTCGGGTCCATGGCACTGAGCCTGAGGTACCAAGGCACTGACGTAAGCACGGCTGTGGAGAAAGGAGAGCGCTGGGGGTGGAAAGGCAGCAGCCTGAGCGCAGGGGTTGCGAAGGAAAAGGACAGCAACGGGAAGAAGACCACAAAGCCTCAGCCTGTACCTGACAAACTGAGCACAGAGGGCAAAGGCGCAAATGTGACTGCAAGTGCAGAGAGAAAAGAGTGTCCCGGTTCAAAAGAGCCCCCCTCCGGTGAGTGTCTTGTGAAAGAAAGGTTGGATGCCTCGGAGAAGAGTGCTGAGCTGGGTGGAACGAAAGCAGTTCCAAAGCACAGTTTTGACCCTACTGATCGCATACAGGCTGTGGACAGTGATGGGTGGATGCAGGAAGTGGACAAGCTGATGAACAGAAAGGGCCTGGAAAGACATCATTCGGAGAAGAAAATGGCCCTGCTTGATGGGGATCCTGCAGGGAAAGCTGCAGTCAAACCTGAACTGATGCCGGAACTCTCACCGCACTTGGATTCTCACACCACATTCCAGAAATTAGATGCTGTGCATTCTAACCCCAGGAAAACCAGCATTAGGAAAGGGATCTGCTCTGGAGACATCAGCGACCATGTGGATGATGAGCTGACCGGAATGAGCCCAGTCACAGCTGAGAGCTCTGATGACCACAACATCACTAGCACTCAACTGGAGCCTTACCGGTCATTTGGCGGAGGTCAGTCAGAGCCGGACACCTTTTTCATGCTGCAGGTGCACAACTACGTTGCAGGCATCGTCCAGATGGCCCAGGTACAGCTCAGCGTGGACATGATGGATGCCTGGAGCCCCACAGCTTCATTGCCCAGACTGGACTGGGAACTGGCATCGGATGAGACAAGAACTTTCAGATCCTCCACCCCAGAAAAGGGCAGTGGTTGGGTAGCTTTCCAGAGTGGTGAGGGAGGAGACTCATTTGATAGAGTGGAGTCCACCATGTCCATAAGCCTGACAGAGAGCGCCGACCAAAACGATGGCACCGACCAGCCACTGAGAACTTCTGATGTGCCACCATCCCAGCTGAGGGACAGTCTCTCGACTACCGAGGATCACAACAGCAGGGGGGAAAAACAACCCAAAAAGGACCGCATCAGAGAGGACAGTGAAACCAAAGACAATGTCTCTGCCAGAAAGAGAATGGTGTTTGCTGAGAGTTCTGATGGAAACATTGACTGCAAGTCCTCCCATCAAAGCAAGCCCAACAATTCCCTGAACAGGCAGAATACTGACGGAGATGATGATGCAGGAAGAAGAGGAGGGGGGGACCCCGTTGTGGACGTTGGGCAGGTGAGAGACTACATTGCGCATGTCATCCAAACGGCACAGATTCAGTTCATGACTTTGACCGGCACGCACACGAATCGCACCTCACAGTTATCGGGACTAGGCCGGGAATGCGCCTTTGAAGAAATTGAAGTTTTCAGGAACACTCCAAAGAAAGGGGCAGGGATGGAAGATGGCGAAGGAAGCAGCGGTACAAATTCAGACGATGAAGGTGACCCACTGAGTGTTGACCCCAGGAGTGCTGCCCCCTTTGGTGGGGGCAATGTGACCAAGGAGATGAGAACCTTCAGCCTGGCTGGAAGCCCAGGGAGCCTGGCAGCAAGTCCCTCTGCCCCACATCTGGAGCTGTTGGAATGCAGAGACGGAGATGAAGTTGACTTGGGCGGCACTGCAGGTCAGGCTGAAATCATTGGCCAGATGATTTTTGACGTAGATGGTCAGCCACAGTCAGATCCCAGTGCTCAGAAAGGTGACCAGGAAATTCCTTTTGAGATGGACCGTCAGCCACAGGCAGATCCCTGTGCTCAGAAAGGCGACCAGGAAATTCCTTTTGAGATGGGCCGTCAGCCACAGGCAGATCCCTGTGCTCAGAAAGGTGACCAGGAAATTCCTTTTGAGATGGACCGTCAGCCACATGGAGGTCTCGATACTAAGATAGGTCCACAGGAGACGCATTTTGTGATGGATAGTCAGCCACATGCAGATTCTAACGCTCAAAAAGGTGACCAGGAGGTGCTTTTTGAGACAGATAGTCTGCCATATGCAGATCCCAGTACTGAGAAAGGCGGACATGAGATGATTTTTGAGATGGATGACCTGCCGCACACAGATGGTGGCAGTGCTGCAGGGGTTCCACCCCCTCCTCTGGGCACAGTACCCTCCTTGCAACCCACATTTGTTTTCTCGCAGCCTCCACGCCCCGGTCCTCTACCCCCACTCCAGCCAGTCCCCAGCTTCCTGAAATGGGGTTTGCCTTCCCTGACCCCCCAGTCCCAGAAAGGCAAAGGCTTGCAGCAGGCAGACTTTGTCTCACAACCACCCTTTGTGGAAGTGCCGTCTTCAGAGGCATCATCTGCAGAAGCACCATCGATGAGATCCCCCGCCCAGAGAGACGTGAGCCCTCTAGTCCCAGTCCCAGATAGATCTTCTTTTGCCTCAGAGTCTGAGCCATGCTGCATTGGGTCAGCCATCCAGAGAGACGCAGGCTCTCCAGAGCCAATCCCAGTCCTAGAACGATCTTCCTCAGCCTCAACCCCTGAGCAACGCCCCATGAAGTCAGCTGCCAGAAGAAGCTCAAGCTCCCCAATTCCAATCCCAGGTCAATGCTGCTCATCCTTGAACCCCGAGTCACCCTCCAGGAGATCAGCCTCCCAAGGAGTCCATGGCTCATCACTTCCCAACATGTTGCCGTATTTCCCCCTGTTGGGAACTTCCCCGTCTTCAGTGGCTCCCATCTCCTTGATGTGCAGGGCCTCGCTGTTCCAAGAGAATGTAAACAGAATGGGTTTTGTAACTTCACCACACATTCATCGGCCCCCGATCTCAGTGGTTTGTATCTTTGACCTTTTTAATGGGTTCATAACCCTGGGGCAGGAAGTTAGTCTAGTGGTCCTCAGTAGGATCAGGATACTGTTGTCTCATAATCCTATGAACTTTGTGTATCAAGAATCTGACCCATTTTGATCCTTTATTTGTGACTTTGTTGTATGGTGGCCCTGTGGTCCTAGGTTGAATCATGATCCTGCTGTATTATGACACAGGACTTTAACATGTGAAGGATTGTGTGGTCCTCTGCTGTACACTGATCATATTCTCAGTTGAGTTGTGATCCAGTTGTGTCATGATCCCTAATATTCATGAACTTAGAGTCCTGTCATGATCCCTTCACATCATGATCCTGGTCATGTGTCATTTATGACCCTGTAGTCTTGTAATGTGGTCTTGTGTTCCTCTGTTGTACTACAGTCCTGTATTCCTGTGGTATCGTAATCCTGTATTCCTCTGTTGTATCATAATCCTGTATTTCTCTGTTTTGTAATCCTGTATCCCTAATTTGTTTCACCATTCTGTAGTAATGCTCCGTTGTATCATAATCAGTTGCATCATCATGTATTTCTATATTGTATCATAATTCGGTATTCCTCTGTTGAATTCTAAGCTTGTATTTCTCTGTGTAGAATTAATCCTGTATTCTTCTGTTGTAGCATAATCCTGTGTTCTTCTGTTGTAGCATAATCCTGTATTCCTCTGTTGTAGCATAATCCTGTATTCCTCTGTTGTACATAGCATAATCCTGTATTCCTCTGTTGTACATAGCATATTCCTGTATTCTTGGTAGTATTGTGCTTCTGTTCCAGCAGGAAGCTGCTGTAGTCCTTTGCAAAACTTCATGCTATACTCATCTGAGATGGGTTTTTGCTGATTGCTTAATTGTATAGCACTATTCTCTGCTCTCGAGCAGACTCACTGTGCTCTTATCATTCAGTGCTGTTGTTTAATGTTTCAACAGGAGGAGTACAACCGCCAAGAATCCAACAACTCTACACCAACAAAATCAGCAAGCAGCTCCAGACAACAAGAGCTTGGTGACGGAGATGATTCAAATATTGCCTTTGTGGACAATGACAACAACAACCTTCAAGAGCTGGACAACAGCAAGGACTCCAGTCACTCAGAATCGGATGAGAAGACAGACTCCAGTGGGCAAGGACTTGGTAGTATAGAACAGATGCGTGCTGGGCATGATTTGGAACAATCATTTTATGACATATCTGTGCCATCTGTTGACTGCAGCGACCTCACCCGAATGGAATCGTGCTCAGACTGGGACTCCCCAAAAGCTTTTGGAGAAAGCTATACACCAAGGAAGTCATCTCCCCAAAGACAAGAGGTCTTACTGGAAGCATTGTCACAGGATCTTTCACATCCTGAAGTGTTGACTGTGGCCTCACCTCAGATGGATACAGAATTACTGACAGTGGATCCACCCCAGATGAACAAAGAACTATTGACAGAGGTTCCACACCATATCGACCGACAACTGTTGACTGTGGCTTCACCCCAGATAGACCAAGAACTGTTGCCTATAGCTCCACCCCAGATAGACCAAGAACTATTGCCTATAGCTCCACCCCAGATAGACCAAGAACTGTTGACTATAGCTCCACCCCAGATAGAACAGGAACTGTTGACTATAGCTCCACCCCAGATAGACCAAGAACTGTTGACTATAGTTCCACCCCAGATAGACCAAGAACTGTTGACTATAGCTCCACCCCAGATAGACCAAGAACTGTTGACTATAGCTCCACCCCAGTTAGACCAAGAACTGTTGACTATAGCTCCACCCCAGATAGACCAAGAACTGTTGACTATAGCTCCACCCCAGTTAGACCAAGAACTGTTGACTATAGCTCCTCCCCAGATAGACCAAGAACTGTTGACAGTACTTCCACCCCAGTTGGATACAAAACTGTTGACTGTTCCATCACCTGTTGACAGCTCAGTTCCTTACTCAATGATGTGCACACCGGTCATGGATGCTGACAGCGACGTTTCTTTGATTGTTCCTGCCACACCAGTTCCCCACATGAAACGCAGCCGAGTGACTTCAACTTCTGCTGGAGTTGGCTCCCAATCCAGCTCCTTGTGGAGATCTTTCACCGCCTCCACACCTGCCTTGACAATGACCAGGTGCAGAAGGACCCCGGTCTCGGAGCTCTCAGTTGTAAAGTCTGTCACCAGTTTGTCTTCACCTTTTGTAGACTTGACCACCTTGAACACTGGCTTCAAAGAGTCACCATTGTTTGAGAACCCAAGGGTGCCTGCTTCACCTTCTGCAGCTGGTGAGGAACTGGCCTCAAGGGATGCGCTGGAAGCAACAGACCTGCCACCACCAAACAGCCTGGCAGCAGCACTCTGCAGCACACCAAGTAAAACCGCCAAGCAGCAGACTGCTGAGAAAGACGGGATGGAGTTTCAGCAGACAGTCATCCCACGGAATGAGATGGTATTCATCGGATCGCAAGGGTTGTCGAGTACTGCTTCAGAAGCTGGAGACCCCAGTGATTCTGCCGTCAGTGCTTTGTCGGGGTCCCAAGACTCTGTGTCCATTCACAGAGCAAAAGGAAGACTTTTTGTTTCTCCTCTGCAGTTGTTTGAAGCAAAAGACGAAGCGTCGTCAGAATGGTTGCAGGCCAGGGCAGACAAAGTTGTCATCTCTGAAGAGAAGAGTTGCTCTGTTGACAACATACTGCTTAAAGGAGCCGGCACAGGGGGTCCAGACTTTCAGGGGGAACAGGAGTTGGCAAACAAAGAGCCGCAAGTAAAATGGGACATCACCTGGAAGGGAGCCAGGGGAATTGAGACTGACGGGTCTGTAAATCTGAAGACAACTGAAGAGGCTGTCGATCAGGAGACTGAAGTGTCTGTTGATTGGATAGAGACTACAGTAGCTGTTGGACAGGAGACTGAACTGGCAGGTGATCAGAAAGAGATGAAAGTGGCTGTTGATCAAAAAGAGACGAAAGTGGCTGTGAATCAGAAGGAGAATAAAGTGAGTGGTGATCAGAAGGGGGCTAGAGTGAGTGATCATCAAATGGTGACTAAAGTGAGTGATGATCAGGAGTCTAAAGTGTGTGAAGATCGAAAGTCTAAAGTGAGTGATGATCAGAAGTCTAAAGTGAGTGATGATCAGGAGTTTAAATTGAGTGATGATCAGGAGTTTAAAGCAAGTGATGATCAGGGGACTAAAGTGAGTGATGATCTGAGAGAGACTGAACTGGCAGATGATCAGGAGACAGCAGTTGCTATTGATCTGAAGGAGTTGCCACACCGTGTTTTCAAGAAGCCCAGGACGCATGCATTTATCTTCAATGCCTCTGACCACCTGAAGAAGCTGATCAAATCCAGAGTGACTTCCATGAGAGATAATGTCAGACCAGACACACCACTGACTCCCACTAAAGATAGAGCAAGACCAGTTACTTCACTGACTCCAACTGAAGACAGAGCCAGTCCAACCACCCCACTGACTCCCACTGAAGACAGAGCCATACCAGCCAGCCCACTGACTCCCACTAAAGACAGAGCCAGACCAGACACCCCACTGACTCCCACTAAAGACAGAGCCAGACCAGACACCCCACTGACTCCCACTGAAGACAGAGCCAGACCAGCCAGCCCACTGGCTTCTTGTCAAGACAGAGCCAGATTCTGTGTGAAGACTTCTGTAAAGCAATCCACCAGTGAAGGTGAGGACATTGACCACAACACTGCTCAGATTTGTAAGATGGAGAAAATGGGTGAAGCTGTCATATCATTCCAGGCAGGAGCTCCCCAAGTAGACCTTGCTCGTAGACGGGATGTCAGGTCATCAGAGTCAGCAGCTCACAGAGCAAGACCTGCCAGAGATGAAACAGAGAAGATGACCCTGACAGAAGCCAAGATGCTTGACACATTTGCCCAAATGCGCAAAGCTGGAGTGATGGTAGCCACATTTGAGGCAGAGGAAGCTGCCGATGGGACAAGCGCAAAAGATTCAGCGCCTCTTCCTCCTCAGATCTTTGCTCCCTGGAAAAGGGGCACACAGATCTCTGCGGCAGACCTCGCCATGGCCAGTCAGACTGGCGCCACACCCCAGTCCGCAACACTAGCTGCCGAGAGGAGTGAGAAAGCTGACACCCAAGTGAAAGCTGAGCAGTCAGCGATGCTAGACGTCCAAGAAGGCAGGTGCCAAGCCAATGAACCCGCTAGGAAGGTTTCAGTGGTGAACACGACTGGGCGCAAGCTGACTCCGTACTGCCCTGGGGTGCAAGGTCTTCTGGCGCCGACAGTCTTGCAGTCTGTGCTTGAGCAACTAGCCCCACTGAAGGGAAAGTCGGCCACTGCTCGACCGCTGTACATTGTCCATCCAATTACAGGTAGGGAGAACTCTTTACCTGTATCTCATCGATGACTGATTAAAATCTTACAGCTGTAAGTTTCAAGTTTTGGAAAATGCAGCAATTGTCTGAATGCATTTATTGATGTGAGGATTTTGTAACCATTTTTTGCTTCCTACCATGCATATTTGTCAGCCTCTCTGCTTGTATCCTGCAGTGGGATGGGATCCACTGGAGTGCTACATGGCTTTTGGTTTTCGCTTTTTTAAGCTTAGCCTCTGTTGTTGTTGTTGTGAAAATCTGTTGTTGTTGGTGTGTGTGTGTGTGTGTATGTGTGTGTGTGTGGTTTGTTAGGTTATCCTTTAGATGGTGGTTCAAAGCTGATGTTGCACTCACATGTTCATTTTATCTGTTTTATATTATTCATCTGTTTGTAAGTGCATTGTGTCCTAGCTTTAGCTTGGGATAACATGCAATAGAAACATCCACTGTTTAAAACAAATGTATTATCAATAGATCAGAATATAATAGCTTTGTATGCTTTGCCTACTGACAGGAATTGTTCCTAACCTGAGCCTTCACAAGTCATTCAACTTTATTTCTTACCAGTCCTCTTCAAAAGTTAAGTGGCCTGTATAATGAACAATGTATCAACTTTTCACCTGTGATT
This sequence comes from Alviniconcha strummeri, assembly GCA_963584105.1. Classification (NCBI taxonomy): domain Eukaryota; kingdom Metazoa; phylum Mollusca; class Gastropoda; family Provannidae; genus Alviniconcha; species Alviniconcha strummeri. The sequence goes on along the minus strand of OY757550.1, from coordinate 18,405,525 downwards.
TTACAAATTTGTTTTGCCCAGCATGACTTCACAGCTCACAGGTCAATGCTGACAACATTCTCCTAGCAGTAGAAAAAAAGAAGAGAAAACTGAAATGAAAAGAACATTTTGGGCTTGTTTTCAGGGATGGTGGAAATACTTCGGGAGTTGGCAGTGGGACTGGATGTTCGCTGCATTGGAATTAAGAAGATGGACCACGCACCAGACTTTTCAGTGGAGACTTTGGCAAAGTACAGCATCAGTGTTTCTTTAATGATAATTATCTAGTTCTTAAAGCGGACACCAAGCAAAGAAGCATCAGGGGCCCTGTAGGAATAGAATAAAAAATAAACTTGCAGCAGTTTTTCAGTCAATTTATGTTATGTTTTGTTAAGAATTGATGTTTGAAAGTTACAAAATATGGCTGTGAGCATTGCTGCTTTGTGTCTGTCACCCTGGGTCTGCAATATGAAGAAGGCATGTGTGTGTAGCAGAAGAGTACATTATGCCACCAGCCAGGCTCTTTCTGCTCTTCATTAATAATAATAATGTACATTTATCATGCACTCATCAACGCCCTGAGCGCTCACACGATACATATTAACCTAAATATGATATTCTATACACATGTAGAGCATAGTCCTACCAAAACAATTTACATTATTATAAAAAAAATTAAAAAAAACGCACTACAACACACACACACACACACACACACACACACACACACACACACACACACACACACACACACACACACACACATTGACTGTAGCAGAAACTGGGTACTGATATTAGTTAGGATGGAAAAAGGTGAATGAATATGGCACCTGAGGAGCTCAAATTTGAAGCAAAATAAGAGCTTCTGCTGCCTAGATAGTGACAGAACAGCCATACAAAGCCTGAAAATGGAAAATGTTAGCACTTTAAAAAAAGGAAGTATTTTCAGGCCAGCTTCTGTCTTTGCATAGAATCTCCTTTAAAGATTGTCCTTGTCAACCAAAAAACAAACAACCCCCCCAAAAGGTAACACATAATGCAAAATAAAATGCTACTACTAAGTATATGTCATAGTAAATGATCAGATGAGGAATAACCAAAATTGGCTTAAGTGTTTCAATGTAAAGGAATAGTTACCTGCATTTCAATTTCAAGCAGCACTACTGAAATAGTGCACTTTCCTTGAAAATATTGTATTTGTAGGAATAGAATGTGACTGGACATTCTATTCCTACACATAAAATATTTTCAGAGAAAGTGCTCTATTTCAGTAGTGAATATGTCATGAGTGGTATAGCCTCTCATTAAGAATATTTTACCCTGTCAGTATGTCAAGACTGGTATAGCCTCTCATTAAGAACATCAGTCCCTGTCAATACGTCAAGACTGGTATAGTGCCTCATTCAGAACATCAGTCCCTGTGAATATGTCAAGATTGTTATAGCCTCTCATTAAGAACATCAGTCCCTGTCAATATGTCAAGATTGGTATAACGTCTCATTAAGAACATCAGTCCCTGTCAATATGTCAAGATTGGTATAGCCTCTCATTAAGAACATCAGTCCCTGTGAATATGTCAAGATTGGTATAACGTCTCATTAAGAATATCAGTCCCTGTCAAGATTGGTATAATGTCTGTTGTTGTGCTGGTCATGTCTGTCTGCAATGTTTACAACGCTGTTGGTGTGTTCAGGTTTTACTGTCAAGCCATCCTGCAGGAAGACAGTTTTGGATCATACTGGCTGGCTGGCTACTCCTACGGGGGTATGGTGGTCTTTGAAATGGCACGACAGCTTCAGCGAGAGGGCAAAAAGGTAAGTTACTTACCTGTTTATCTGAATGTTGGTTCAGAAGGAGTTAGTTCTCAGTATTTTTATGTGCTGCCATGCACACAGGGTCACAGGACAAATCACACGTCCATAGTTACTCCATGTAAGAATGAAATGCAAGTCACCAGAACTAGTAGGAAGCTGGTTCACAGTTCTGCAAATAGCAAACACAGGCAGCTGAAATGGTGAAAAATTAGCACATCTCAGTATTTAATTTTCTCTGATTTACAACTGAAGAAGACATGAAGTACAATCACCACACATTTTATGAGCAAAATATAAACAGTTCTGCAGCTGTCTTTGTCAGCAGGACTTTTAGTCCTAATAGTAGGTCATAATAATAAAGTAACATATCTGTACTGTGGAGGTTCAGTTTCTGAAAGGTGATGCACCTGAAAATGGTGTAACTGAAATCTGAGGTGGCACTCTGGCTGTTAACACTGAGGCTCACTCAAAAAAATAAAAATAAAAATGTGACCCAGGTGGAGCTGCTAGGTCATAATAATAAAGTATAAATAAATTTTTGGAGGTACAGTTTCTGAAAAGCGATGCATTTGGAACAGTGGAAGTGGTTTAACTGAAATCTGAGATTGCACTCCGGCAGTTACGCTGAGGCTCACTGATGAAAAGTGAAATTGTGATCCAGGTGGTGCTGCTTCTCATGCTGGATGGCTCGCCAGACTACGTCAAGTCTCAGACCCAGTTTCCACAGCGCAGCCTCCCCCCAGACATCAGTCCGGAGCACAGGAAGGCAGTGATTGAGACCCATTTCCTGCTGCACTTCATGGGCATGTATGGGCCGGTCAAGCAGAGGGCGCTGGTGCAGACCATGCTTGAGGAGCAGGAGTCGCAGGAGGATCGCGTGGAGGCTGCCATCGGCATCACCATGGGAACAGTGCAGATCAGGTGGGAACCCTGAGTGGTGGTGTTGAAAGTGGTGTGTGTGTTTTGAGGGGGGCATCATGTTTCTGTTTTGTGAAATTACAAACTGCTTAATAGTAATAGGAAGATGGGGTGGGGTAAGCTCACTTGGTAAAGTGTCGGACCAAAAAGTCAGGCATAATACTGATGGAGGTTTGATTCCCCAGTGCGGCATGGGATTTTTCTCCCAGTCTCCACCTTCAGGGTAGACTATCTCACAATGTTTGCACAGCCCCTGTGTGCAGTTGCATGCACTGACATCTGTGAGCATGTTAAAAATCCCATATGCTGGCAGATATTCCATTGTCTGGACACAGGGAAATGCTGCACACACTGCACTGGTAGGAAAGGGCAGCATTGCTCCTGTGGCTGATGTAGCCTTACCTAGGTAAGGCAGCCCAAATTTGCTGTAACGGATTAATGAAGACAATTTTTGTTGTTGTTTTATGAAAGAATAATAATGAGAATATGGGAATAATATTGAAATAAACGTGCACGTGCACACACACATACACACACACACTGCACACACTGCACACACACACACACACACACACACACACACACACACACACACACACACACACACACACACACACACACACACACACACACACACACACACACACACACTGCACACACACAGGGATAAGGCATATCTCAGGGCAAAGGGGTGGAGAAAAGAGCTGACAAGATGTAGCATGAAAGACCGAAACTGGGACTAGCTTGAAACCTCTAAATTATGGGTTTGTTTGTGTTATATATTTTTTATCAACTTGTCTTTATTCACAGCTCCAGTGTGGCTCAAGGCCGCTGGCTGGGTTTGAAGTCAAAGATGGAGATAAAGCAAGGTCGAAGACCCAAAGTCAGCATAGGTCATGTGGCCGATGACATCATCAGCCTGAAGCGTCAGCAGAAAGCCATCAAGTTTCTGCAGGCTGCCTACATCGCTGACCAGTATGACGCCACAGAGGGAGAGCTGTTTCAGGGTCATTGTTTTTGGCTTACATGTGAAAATTGAGAACAGTGAACACATTTCTTCTTCTTTATTTTTTTTAATTTTTTTTTTATTGATGTTTTAAAGGAGCTAACCTTCTCAAAACCTGTTTTCTTCTGGAAGGTCAGTCTTTCTGCAAGAAGCAGAGGAAATCAAAATTAAAACTTTCAGTCCAAGATTTTTTTATTGTAATGTTTGGCACTGTTTGACAGAGTCCACCAATGTTATGCTGAGTTGTTTCACACTTTCCAGCTAAAATATATTCATGAAACTGTCACCTGTGAAACCCAACTACTCGCCTATACCATTGTTAAGGGAATGATTTATTGTCTTGGGTTAGGAAAATTGTGAAAATACCCAAACAGAATTCAATGATTGCTTAACTCTGTGTTTTCTTCATCCACAGGAGACATTCACCTGGTGCGCATCCGGTCCTTTCCAGAGTACTCCTGTTCCCTCCCAGCAGACTACGGACTTAGCCGACTTTGCACAGGGACCGTGCAGATCCATTACGTGGATGGTAGTCATGAGTCTATGATGCATTCACCTCAGGTGGAGGCAGTCATTGCAGCTGTGCAGACTGCTCTGAAGGCTAGCCACTGCTGAATCCAGTGGCTTGTGGGTGTGGGAGTGTCCTGCGGGAGATGCCGGTGTCTAGTGGGTGTGGGAGTACTTGTAACAGTGTACTGCAGGAGATGGTGGTGGGTGTGGGAGTACTTGATGTAACCCTTGTAACAGTGTACTGCAGGAGATGCCAGTGTCTAGTGGGTGTGGGAGTACTTGATGTAACCCTTGTAACAGTGTACTGTGGGAGATGGTGGTGGCTGGTGGGTGTGGGAGTACTTGATGTAACCCTTGTAACAGTGTACTGCGGGAGATGGTGGTGGCTGGTGGGTGTGGGAGTACTTGATGTAACCCTTGTAACAGTGTACTGCGGGAGATGGTGGTGGCTGGTGGGTGTGGGAGTACTTGATGTAACCCTTGTAACAGTGTACTGCGGGAGATGGTGGTGGCTGGTGGGTGTGGGAGTACTTGATGTAACCCTTGTAACAGTGTACTGCGGGAGATGGTGGTGGCTGGTGGGTGTGGGAGTACTTGATGTAACCCTTGTAACAGTGTACTGCGGGAGATGGTGGTGGCTGGTGGGTGTGGGAGTACTTGATGTAACCTTTGTAACAGTGTACTGCGGGAGATGCCGGTGTCTAGTGGGTGTGGGAGTACTTGATGTAACCCTTGTAACAGTGTACTGCGGGAGATAGTGGTGGCTGGTGGGTGTGGGAGTACTTGATGTAACCCTTGTAACAGTGTACTGCGGGAGATGGTGGTGGCTGGTGGGTGTGGGAGTACTTGATGTAACCCTTGTAACAGTGTACTGCGGGAGATGGTGGTGGCTGGTGGGTGTGGGAGTACTTGATGTAACCCTTGTAACAATGCACTGCAGGAAGTGGTGATGTCCAGTGGCTGGGATGCTGGACTTGGGGAAGCAGGGGTTGAGGCCATCCTTTCTGGTCCCTCCCAACTCTGAATGATGAGGTGAAGCCCTCCTGACTCTGAATGATGAGGTGATGCCCTCCCAACTCTGATGAGGTGATGCCCTCCCAACTCTGAATGATGAGGTTATGCCCTCCCGACTCTGATGAGGTGATGCCCTCCCAACTCTGAATGATGAGGTGATGCCCTCCCGACTCTGATGAGGTGATGCCCTCCCAACTCTGAATGATGAGGTGATGCCCTCCCAGCTCTGAATGATAAAGTGATGACCTCCCAACTCTGAATGATGAGGTGATGCCCTCCTGACTCTGATGAGGTGATGCCCTCCCAACTCTGAATGATGAGGTGATGCCCTCCCAGCTCTGAATGATAAAGTGACGACCTCCCAACTCTGAATGATGAGGTGATGCCCTCCTGACTCTGATGAGGTGATGCCCTCCCAACTCTGAATGATGAGATGATGCCCTCCCAGCTCTGAATGAGGAGGTGATGCCCTCCCAACTCTGAATGATGAGGTGATGACCTCCCAACTCTGAATGATGAGATGATGCCCTCCCAACTCTGAATGATGAGGTGATGCCCTCCCAGCTCTGAATGACGAGGTGGTCATCCTCCACAAGGGACTCACTGAACTGACTGTTCAGTGTCAGCAAGAATGAACAGGTTCCAGAAATCATTCCTTTCCACAGCCGTTCACCTCTTCAAAATCAGGAGAGAAAAATATTCCTGCGGGTGGCCTAATGGTTGGTTGGTTGCTTGCTGTTTTCAATGGCTTGGCTTAAGGTTTGTAAATCACTTGGCTCGTATGTCAGTTTGTGCCCAGGTGTTGTTGTTTTTTCTCTCTCCTGTAGATGTGTTGGCCGGGCGTGCAAGTCATGGTAGTTGTGTGAGTGCGGATGGTGGCAGTAGATTCACTCATTGAATCAGGTGCTATCACTGGAGTAGGTGATGGCAGTAGATTTACTTGCTGAATCAGGTGCTATCACTGGAGTAGGTGATGGCAGTAGATTTACTCACCGAATCAGGTGCTATATCAGGTGCTATCACTGGAGTAGATGATGGCAGTAGATTCCCTCATTGAATCAGGTGCTATCACTGGAGTAGATGATGGCAGTAGATTCCCTCATTGAATCAGGTGCTATCACTGGAGTAGATGATGGCAGTAGATTCCCTCATTGAATCAGGTGCTATCACTGGAGTAGGTGATGGCAATAGATTAACTCATTGAATCAGGTGCTATCATTGGAGTAGGTGATGGCAGTAGATTCCCTCATTGAATCAGGTGCTATCACTGGAGTAGGTGATGGCAGACTTACTCATTGAATCAGGTGCTATTACTGGAGTAGGTGATGGCAATAGATTAACTCATTGAATCAAGTGCTATCTACTGATGGCAGTAGATTTACTCATTGAATTGGGTGCTATCACAGGGAGAAATGACGAAAAAGAATGATGCTGGTATGGTGATGTATGCAATATTCAACACAACAACAAAAGTTTACTTTTCTCCTGTTTGTATTTTGAGACTTTACCACCAAGATCTCCTTGACTGCATTTTGCATTGGTTTCACATGCAGCAAATGTGAGAATATTTTGCAGCCATGGTTAAAATTATAATTTGAATGATTTTCTTTCTTTCTTTTTTCTATTTCTTTTTTCATAATATTTAATGATTTGTTGCAACATTTTTGTTCTTTTTTACTTCATTTTTTCCAGCCATGGGAATTAAATCTCATACCTCAACAGCATTGTAATATGTTGAAATCTGTTTCTTCCAAATTGGTGCATCTTACTGCTTGTTTGTTTTTTTGTGTGTGTGTGTGTGGGGGGGGGGGTGATTTTTTGTTTTTGTTTTGATAACTGTTATTTTGCAGATCTTTAAATTGGAAATATCATATTTTTGATAACTGATATTGTGCAGATGTTTACATTTTTATTTGTATTGCTTACAGTATTTTCCTTTCCTTTTGAGATTAAATATACACAAAGTCATGAAGTGTCTTGTGATAAGCATGCTGCATGTCCAGGTTACTCGTTTATTCCGAGCAGCAATTAGTGCAATGCAGTAGTGTTAAGACAAACTCTTATAACATGAATTTCTGCTTAAAACCTAATGTATTAAGTGTCCCAGCTGTACTCTCTTCTTGTGTTTTGTTCCTTAAACTCAGATGTCTATTAGAAAGCAGTCATTTTAATGCTATCAGCCACTGTGTGTAACTTAAAGGGGACACCAGTTGAAGAAGCATCAGGGTCCTTATCAATCAGAAGGAATAAAGAACAGCAGTTATTTCAGCTGATTTATAATCTAGTTTGTTAAATAAAAAAAACTATAAAAAACACACACTCGAAAGTCATGAAAATGCAGCCATGAGCATTGCCAGTGTTTGCATGACAGTGTGTTTGATGTCATGAACAAGGCTGACATGTTGTAAAAGCATCATGGGCCAGTTTTTTCTGCTCTTCATAGTGCAGAAAATGGAAATATAATGGAAGTATTTGTACATTTTCTCTGTATTTAGGCCAACTCATGTCATTGCTTGGAGTCAGGAGGGAGCGGGGGTTGTTCATTTGGCTGTGTAGTAGTTTGTGGTTTCTCTTTATTGATGGACTATTTCAGCATTTATTTGTCTGCATTTATCAGTTCCATTTTGAATGGTGTGCAATTTGATTATGTTTTTCTATTACACTATTTCCTTATATTGTGTTTTTATTCTATTTCATTTTGAATGTATTTCAACACTTTCCACAATTACGTATACTAAAAGTAAAACACCAAGTTATTTACTTACTATTTTAGTGAGTTTTGAACTGGAGCAGTTTTTGTTTATAGCAGGTCATTATGTTTTGAATCAGAGAATTTTCTGTGTATACCAAGTCACTGTGTTTTGAACTGGAGCAATTGCTGTTTATACCAATCAGCTGTTTTGAATTCAAACATTTGCTGTTCATATTCTATCAGTGTGTTTTGAATTGGAATATGTTCTTGTTTATAAGAAGTCATTGTGTTTTGAAGTGAAGTATTTGCTGTTTATACCATATTATTACTGTTTTTCAAATGGAACATTTGCTGTTTACACCATATCACTGTTTTCAGTTGGAGCATTTGTTAATTATATTACTGGGTTTTGAACTGAATCATTTGATGTTTATACCATATCACTGTGTTTGGAATTGGAGCATTTGCTGTTTATACTGTATCATTGTGCTCCGAATAACAGAATTTGCTGTTTATGGCTATGCCAGTTCAAACTTGTAGCAAAAGAGTACCTTTTAGAACAACCAAATGCAGCATGCCAGTGGAAATACTTGCTTTTTTTTTTCTTTTCTTTTTTCAGACCCTCATTTGTCTTTGGTTCAGTAACTCTTAAAAAGTGTAGTTAGCAACACCAAGAGACAATGGTGTCCATGAATCACTATTCTGCCTGAGAAAGGTACAGGTATCTTCATTCAGTGAGGGAGGGTGTTATATTGACAGCTGGCCCGCTTCCTATCTTTCCAGCTGCTAGTAAGGTCAAGTCAGGTCAGGTCAGGTCAAGTCACACATGTCCACTCACAGGCACGGACCAGCACCAGGCATAGCACTGTGACCAGTAAAATTCAGCAGAAGCCATCCCCCAACCTCCCCCCCCCCCCCCCCCCACCTCTCCCCTGACTCCCCATCTGCCTAATCTAAACACAATGCAACCAAAACTGTAATGGGTATCTCTCAAAATGTTCCACTTGGATCACCAATTGTATGAACTAAAAATGTTCTTACTAGAGAGAAGAATCATGTCTTGTGCTGTACAGGCTAACTGTTTGATCAACATGTGAAACAAAATTCACTGCCATTTCCAAACAGTACACATTGTTAGTAGTAATATCAATGGGCAGTTTGGTAAATTTGTTATCTAATTTTTGTGTGTAATACTTTGAGATGGATGTTTTGGCCTTTGATGTAATCTATAATACATATGTTAAAAAAATCACCTATAAATATTATATAAGCCATTTATTGCATTTTTTTCTTCTTTTGGGGGGGTGAGGGGGGTCTTTTTTCTTTTCTTTTTGCCCTTTGTTTTCTTCTTCTTGTGATGTTTTTGTTGTGTATTTTATTAATCTTCCTCTGTGTCTTGATTATCCCAACTCACTGCTTTTCTTTCCAAGTATGTACCATGATGAGTCATTCCCAGCATGTTCAACACAAGTCCAGTCAGGTGACCCACATGTTATACTTATAGTAGTGTCTTTGATATCAGTCTTTCTCTGTCGAACTGAAAAGCCCATAACTCCCTGACTTTGAGAAGAACTTGCTAGATGGCTTCTTGCTCACACTGCATTGAATGTTGGTTGGGCAAGGTTGAGTCAGTCCTAATTATAGGCTGCCAACTCAGTACATTACAATGATTTGGCTGATATGAATTATGATCATGAAATGGCAATGTGTTGGCATCTAAACTGTGAAGTGAATGGCATACATACATCATGTGGTGAATTAAAGATGAGTAAGCAAATTATCAATCAGACTTGGTTTTGGGGTTGTTGTTTTTTAAATGATCTTGAAAATTCGTCAAAAATCTTTGAATTTGCAGTGAAGAAAAGTTTGTAGGAACCCGGTTATGCTAGTGTTTGTAAACCAACATGTTGTGTGGTGGTTTGGGTATTACAGAGGCACTTTGGGGTGCCAGAAGGAATATGATCTAGTTGAAACACGGGTCATAAAACAGCACTGCGGTTGCAGATTTTTGTCAACTCATTCATAGCCTATCAGCCTCTTGATGTGTGCAGTCTTTGCCATGGCAGCTTGATATTTTTGAATCCTATTACTGTAATGAGATTTATTTGTCACCATGTTTGGGAACCAAAGAGAAACAAACCTTTCTGCACACTGAAATGATGCTGGTGCATGTTTGTGTTTGTACATGTGCATGTATGCTCTGTGTGTGTGTGTGTGTGTGTGTGTGCGTGTGTGTGTGTGTGTGTGTGTGTGTGTGTGTGTGTGTGTGTGTGTGTGTGTGTGTGTGTGTGTGTGTGTGTGTGTGTGTGTGTGCCTGCAAGCAGTAGTGTGTACTGTGAGTATTGTATCTATACAATGTGTGTACATGTGTGCACATATGCACTGTGTGTACATGTGTGTGTATGCATGCATGTGTATGCCTGCATACGTTATGTGTTAGCGCATGTGCTGTCAGATCACTAAGAGATTTGAAAGACAAAAATACACAGATGAATGTATAAAAAAAAGAAAAAAGGTACAAACAAAACAAACAAATCTGAGGGGCATTTGTCAGATAAAAACAACACGCAACATTGCACATCAAAGGATCAAAAGTTTTTTTTCTTTGATAAGAACACATGAGTTAAAAGTATATCCACCCTTTAAAAAAAGAAAAGAGAACAAAAGTGATATAGCATTAATTCACATTTGTTACATGCAGCCATTACTTACAGTTTTACAAGTTCACCTAAAGTGCATCCATGAAATATGTGCTTCCTCCTCCCTTGTACTCTTGTGTATGCTTGTAATGGACACTTGGCAACCAGGGTTCACCTTAACCAGTAGTTTCCAGTATTTTGCCGGTTAAGATAAGCATATACCAGCATATCTGACTCATTTCTGTGATCTTCTTTCACGACCTAGTAGGTGTCATACGAGTCTTAAAAATGTCTATCGCAGTCACTGAGCAATTGATCGCAAACTTCTACATAGTCGGAATAAAACTTCTTCCTTTTGTTGTTGTCTTTTGTTTTTGTTCATTTGTTTATTGTTGTTGTTGTTGTTTTGCTCATTTTCCCTTTATTTTTGGGAAGGGGGCATACTGGAGAGCCTTTGTAAAATTTTGATGGTATATCCTATGAGCTACCGGGAACCAGATTGGGGGGGGGGGGGGGGGGCTGCCTTGATGCCTCGCATGGGACGTCACTCTGGCTGTCAAAACAAGATTAGCGTCCCTTGACAAACTTTGTTGCGGAAGAAAGGCTGCTGTACAAGCATTTCACATGGGCTGAACAACACAGATCGCGTGTACCGTCATCATGGCCAAAAGATTCATGTCCTACGTCAATAATTATGAGGTAGAAATGAAGGAGAAAGGAAAAGCGGTGAGTAGTGTTCTTTATCGTCAGGGTCGTCTTGTAATGGACTGCCGACAGCACTGACCTAAAAAAGAAAGAAAAGTGGTCCTGCGAGTTTCTAAGTTCTAGACCTACATATCCTTGAGCAACCTGGCTGCATTGATGCACACGCTGTTTGACGTCTCCGTAGTTGACCTGTACTGTGATAACGATGAACTTCCTTCGCAGTACACTTCCATGCTTCTCCGAGACGCGAAAGGTTATCTTCTTTTTAATTTGTTTTTGTGCTGCCTGTTTTAAGAACCGGAGCCCCACCCCCTTTCCTGTGTTTCACGTTCGCACAAATCTACCTACAGTCCACTGTGTGCACATCCAGCCTAACGAAGCAGCAGCTGTGGTAGTAGTATTCATTTAAGTTTCGGTCAAGACGGATACGGCATGTCTAGGTTGGGTGGGTTATTTGTAAAGTGCTACAAAGTACAATTGCCATCTGTCACTGGTCTTAGTGATTGTTGCTCATTCAGGAGAAAGCGTGATTAATCATTACATCGTTGATGAGGTCAGAATCCACGCAAGGTTACTTACTCAAATCACAGTTCCTTAATATTTTCAGCACACTGACTCATTTCAAATTCAGTATTTCAATGACTGACTAAACTGGCAATTATTTATGTCACTCTGCGTTATAGGATACATGTAGCAACTGCAGGTCTTGGCTTTTCCTTCATTTCCAGAAGAAGAAGAAGAATATGTAGCCAAGCAAATTGAACATTAATTTTGAAGAGTACTGCCAGCTTTTGGGCTTTTGGGCTTTTGCAGCACAAGATGAAGAGAGAAAGAAAAATATTGGCCAAGTCAGCTGTGGTTTGTACTGTAGAAGAAAATAGGGGTGAGGGTGGGGGGATTCGCTGTGTGTAGAGGGAGAGGGCACCAGCCCAGATCTTGAAGGTCTTCAGGCTGGGTGCAATGACAATGTCCTTGTGTATAAACTGTAATAACTGAATTATTGTCAAATAAATCACAGGACAGAATTTATCTGCTATTACTATCACAAATGCATGCACTTATTTGGTTACTGAGTTTGGCTACTTTAGTAATAGTACTAACAGATTCATGATGACAAACAGGAATATGATGCTTGTAAACTGGTTAGCTGGTAGGTGTGGAAATAGTCCCTGGTTGATTTTATGAGAATTAGAAAAGAATCTCAGTGCATGAAATCTCCCAGCATGCAAGATGCATGCTCACACCACCCTGCATTGAGCAACAAAGATGCTGCTGCTAACCATGAGTTAGCATCCAAGTCGCCATGATGCTTGATGGTGTTAATGCTGTTGTGTATAAGACTTTCTGTGAGTTGTGATGGATCCAGGAGAATCACAGTTCACACTAAGTATATTAATATATATATCTATACGATGTAAAAAAAAATGTGTTACTGTCATTTTGCTGTCCAATCACCCCCTGTTTTGGGGGAGGAGGGGGCGGGAATGTCTTGATTATTATCATGTACAACTATGTACATGGTAACATGCTGTTTACTTTGGTAATAGAAGCTAGTAGCTGAGAGTTGGCTGCAAACTGGTGCTTGCTTTTGATGGATTAGTTGGACTTGTTTTGTTGTTGTTTGGTGTTTAGCAGTGATTAAATTCAGTGTTTTAATTAAGAAAGGGAGACAATCACATTGTGACAGCTGGAGTGCTCTCCTGTGTTTGCAGAAATACAGGAAAGAGACGTTCTGTGTGGCCAGTTGCTTTTGCTGTATGCAACTGTTTCAGCCTAGCAGTAGCATTGCATTTTTGTTTTGTTTGTTTGTTTGTTAGAAATCAGTATTTCTGGGTAAGGACATGTATATATATATATGAGCCAGAAATTGAATCAACCGGCACACACGCACATTATAATTACATGCAAGTATAAAAGCTCCAGAGAAAGTTAACCAGAAACTAAATCGCATGCAAGCTTCAAACTAATCAAAGTTTATCAACTAATCAAGGGAACTACCCCTTGCCTTTGTGTCTTCACAATATATATATATATATATGAGCTGCACATTAGTGTCACCACCGTCTTCTTTTTTCTAAGTTCATGACTCATGTGACTTACAGAGACACAGTGTCCTGAAATTCTGTGGCACTACTTAATGTGACTGAATGTCTTTTTGTCTTTTTTTTCCAGCTGTATGTAATTAATAAGGTATACTCATTTTCTTTCTCCATTTTTATGAACCAGAGTCCTATTTGTGACAGTGGGGAATCACTGTGTCATGTATGGAGAGATTGATTTGAAGTCTGAATTTTGATTTTACTCTTTCCTTTTTGTTTTTTGTTTGTTTGTTCCACACCCCCTCCTATTTTTATGTATATATTTTTTTATAATTCTTTTCTTCAGTCTTTGAGTTTTGCTTTTGCATTTTTGCTGTTCATGTCTGTAGCTGTACCGTGTAGTTTTACCTGTAGACTTAAAGCATCTCCTGTTTGTTATTGTACATGCTGTTATGTGGCTTGCAGACTTTTAAGTCGTACATCAATGATTTAATCGGCGATGAAGATGAAGAAGAGAAGAAGGAAGAGGAGAACGTAAGTACAGGGCAGCTAACAGAGTACCAGTGTGCTGGTTGTCACAGCATCTTGCATGCTGACATGTAATCCCACTCTCACTCCTTCTTCAGTTGGGTGTCTGAGGAATGCTTACTTTCAGCTGTCTTTTGGTTGTGCAGTCCTGGTTTGTTGTGTGTTATCACTGACTCAACATGACAAGTGTGCCTTGATATAACCCTCTTCCGCAATTGGAGTGTACTGCCTTAACTTGTAGCCCTTATCATTTGTTTGTATTCTTACACTTACGTAAGATTAAGAGACGTAGGGATCACTTTCATTACACAGTAGTTTGCTTCATCTTGTAATAATACCTGTAATATTCTGTGCATGCCCTGTTCCCCCCACCCTCCCCACCCCCACCCCCATCTTCCCCACCCCCACTCCCTCCCTTCAAATCCATAACATGATGTTGAGGTTCATTTGTGTATTATGTAGTAATAATAATGAAAGATTTATAAAGTGCATAATGCAGAGCTCAGAGATAAACTGCATCCACGCTGAGACAGCGCAAGCTGAGAACAACTATGACTATATCTCGTGTAAACAATTCAAATCACAAGCAGCTAAACACTAACAGTGAGACTTACCTTGTACATACATACACACTCCCATGTGCACCTACAAGTGTGCATGCACACACACACACACACACACACACACACACACACACACACACATAAACAACAAAAACAACAACATCAACAACAATAACTAAAACAAACACACACACACACACACACACACACACGCATACATGCACACACACACACACACACACACACACACACACACACACACACACACACACACACACACACACACGCATACATGCACACACACACACACACACACACACACACACACACACATACACACATGTCACACACACACACACACACACACACACACACACACACACACGTCACACACGCACACACACACGCACACACGCACACACACACACACCAATTATAGGCAAAGACTAGAGTGTTTGCTAACACGAATAATGTGGGTCACAGTGCCTCTGTGACAGACTGAGTGTGACATGCTTATTGACAGAGTTTGAAAAGGCTTGCCAAAGTGGTGTACTTAGAGTGCTGGCATGGCTGGTGTCAAATAAACTGCTGCCATCTCAGCGTGTTCAGTGTACACCATACAATCACATACATAAGGTGCATGTGTGTTTAGCTGTAACCTGCCAGCTGCACTTTTGGCAGAATGACGGGATCTTCTGCATGCTACTACAGTAACAAGGGGGTGGAACGGATACCGAAGTAAGAGTCGGCACAGAAAGTTGACCCTGGAGAATAACGTAACACTCTCCCGCTGCTCTTGCGGGGATTCGAACCCGCGACCTTTTTGATCACAAGTCCGGGGCTTTAACCACTGAACTGTCCCCGTTCCTCAGGGTCACTTGTTAGGTCTGGTTATCAACTAGCAATAAAAAGACCTCAGAATGTTAGTTGAAGAACAGGCCACTCTGTGCGCATTGTCACCATAGCCTGTACCTGGAAAGGGATAGAATCGATTTTTATCTGGGTTATTTTTAGCTCATGACAGAGATTTGCCTAGACATAGGAACTGTTACAAGCTAGCAACAAGTGCACACACACACACTCACACTCACACACACACACACACACACACACACACACACACACACACACACACACACACACACAATCCCAGAATATTACTTGTAGAATAGGCCACTGCATGTGAATTGTTGGCAATATCCTGTACCTGGAAATGGACAATCTGTGTTTATCTGGGTTTTTTTTAGACTGTGACACAGCTCCGCCTATACATTGGGAAGCAAATGCAACAAAACCTCACAGCAGCCTCAGCTTCAGCTGCCGGTTAAGACTAATAGCATGCAACAGTAACCATGGCTTGGAGAGAGATGATGATGATGAGTTGATGCTTAATGTCCTCAGATGTCATTTGACATATTAGGGACAAGATACGTAAGGTGTATGCGTGTTTAGCTGTAACCTGCCACCTGCACTTTTGGCAGAATGACCAGGATTTTTTACGTGCTACTGTGGTAACACGGGGGTGGAACGGATACCGAAATAAGAGTCAGCACAGAAAGTCGACCCTGAAGAAGAAAATTCTCCCGCCGTTCCAGCAGGGATTCGAACCCGTGACCTTTCAATCACGAGTCCGGTGCTCTAACCACTGAGCTATCCCCGCCCCCCTTGGAGAGAGAAACTGTCCTAGTGATCATTAGCACACACAAAATTACAAAAAAAAACAGGTATATTAACCCACTAACCTGTTGGTAATAATAGTGAGCTGTTTTGGCCTAGCGGTAAGGCGTTAGGCTGGTAAGTGGAAGGACCTCGGTTCGATACTGCTTCAGCTCTCCTTTCTCTTCAAAAAGGTTGTGGTTTGTGGACACTGTCCTGTGACTTTGTCCATCACTTCCTACTGAAACATTAAAATGGCTCTCATCACTGCCCATCTTAATGCAGGAATCTTTCTGGTGGTGACAGTGTAGCGATAGGTATATAATCTCCCTCTCCCCCCACCTCCATACCCCCTTCCCCCCCTTCTCCCCGTCCCTAATAAGCCTTATGGTTTCTGTGGACGTTAAACATCATGTTTACTTGCTTACTTACTTACTTGGTAATAACTGATAGGTTATGAACTCTAGAGCATGTGTGCTTACTCATCTTGATAGTGTTCAGTGTAACTACAATACAGGCACTACTAACAGACTGACAGTAGTCTTAGTGATATTAGGTCTAAAAAACGACAACACACATCTAACTGTCTGATCTGTATAGTCTGGTGATGGCTCTAGAAGTTAGCTTATGAGTATGGATGTACTTGTATGTTTAAGATTAATGAGATATTAAGAGGACACCCACTAGAAGACTTGACAGCACTACAAATGGATAAAGATCATTGGAACTGAGAATGTGAGCCGGTTTGGCCTAGCGGTAAGGTATGAGGCTGGTAAGTGGAAGGACCTCAGTTCTATACTGCTTCAGCTCTCCTTTCTCTTCAAAAAGGTTGTGGTTTGTGGACACTGTCTTGTGACTTTGTCCATCACTTCCTTCTGAAACATTAAAATGGCTCTCATCGCTGCCCATCTTAATGCAGGAATCTTTCTGGTGGCGACAGTGTAGCGATAGGTATATAATCTCCCTCTGCCCCCACCTCCATACTCCCTCCCCCCCCTTCTCCCTGTCCCTAATAAGCCTTATGGTTTCTGTGGACATTAAGCACCATGTTTACTTACTTACTATGGAACTGAGAGTTTCAAGTATGTCCAACAGTTGATTATTACTGATCAGTAAAATCAGCTAGAGTACACCCAGTTATAATCTGTCTTTTCAGCCTGTTTTTCTTTCTTTTAAAAATCTGAATGAAAAGATAAGGAATGCTTGTTGTGGTTTTACTGTCAAATATCACATGCACACTGTCTTTGTTAATGACTTTTGAGCAAATTGAAACACCACTTCTTGAAGTTCTCCTTTATTGTGTGGACACCCAGTAGATTTCACAAAACTTCAGTTTTTCATCACTCTACTGTCCCAACTACACACATGTAATATGCGTGGAGTATGTCATCATGGTTTTGTTCAGCCATACACATGATGACAATGATGTACTTGTCTTGAAAATACATGTCACAGTTACTTTCATCATGGTCAAAATAATAATTATATATATTATGCATACAATATCCTGTTCATCTCGGCCCAGATAGTTTCTTCCCCCCCCCCCCCCTCCCCCCCGCTGAGTCTGTGATGAATAGCCTGTTTCATATTTCATTGTCATTGTTACCTGAGAGCATTGATCATTAAAAAATTCAAAGAGCTCTGGAGAAAACTGTGTTTGTTTGCTGTGTAAATAATGCATCTTTGTGTGTTATTCAGAATTTTGACCGTAGGCACAGGCACATGTTTTACAGTTTGTTTTGTTCACAGGTTTTGTTTGAGGGCATGCTGTATCACTGTCATTATTTTGTCTGCAGTCGCAGGTGGCTGAGTCTAGCCCCTCTTCGGCGGCATCTGGCAATGTGGGTTTGGGTGAATTGTGGAGTGTTTTGTGTAGTCAGCTGCTGTTTCCACATCTCAGCTGTTGTCGTGGCATCTGTTCAGGCAAGAAAGAGACAATTATGTCAGCGGGAAGATCACAACGATGATAACTGTGGGTCGTGTTATTAATTCAGTATTTTTTGCATTATATGTATCATTTGCACATACAGAAGGGGGGGAGGGGGGGGGGGGGGGTTGTAGATTTTGTTTTTCCCTTCCAATTATGCTCTTATGGCTTACAGCCCATTTTAACCAACAAGTAGTGTTGAAATTCATATGAAAGGGCAAAAGCTTACTTTCAGTGAAGCTGTGACTGAACCATTTTCTCGGAATGGCTCATTTTAACATACCACCTTGCTTGAAAAAGAAAGAAGACCATAACTATATACCGAACACTGCCATAATTATATCTGTCACCACAGAAATGGTTGTACATCAAGGCAGGCAGTGATGAGAGCCATTTTCACATTTCTGGGACTGACACCTAAAGATGAAGTTTGCTCTCCATTAGGAAAAAGTGCTTTTGCTTTGAGAAACATTTCTGTCAAGGAGAAGTACCTTTTTTGGGGGGGAGGTGGGAGTAGGGGGTCAGTCCCGGCAACTGTAGTGACATGAGAGGGGTTTCTTCTGCAGCTGACCTAATGGTTTCTTCACTGCCACGTCTTCATTTGCATGTAGCTTGAGTTGTCAGTTTGCCTTCATCCCTAGTTGTGCTGAATGGCTTTTTCTGTGTTAAAGTGGACCCAGGGGAAGATGCAAGTTCGCCTTAAAACATACAAAAAATGTGCAAATGTTACCGACCATTCATATGCTTTGTATGGTGGTTTCATCAGTATTTATGTAGGCTACAGAAGTACTTATTTGCTTCAAATTTGAGTTTCTCAGGATGCATTTGTGTTGGTTCACTGTTTAGCAATGAACAGTGGAGAATGTTTGGCTCATGATGTAATTGACACTTCTGCCACTCATACAGGCGCTGTTCATGTCACTGATACAGACTGCCAGGCATGAATTGTCAGCACTCATGGCCATATTTTTGTGACTTTTAAGCATTTTTTTTTAATTTTTTTTTTTAACAAACTATACCATAAGTTAGCTATTTTATATATCATATATAAAATGGCTGGGAGTCCATTTTATATGTCATTATGATCAATAGGGCACTTGATGCTCTTCCTTGCTTGGGGTCTCCTTTAACTTTGGTTTTGCCTTATCTTTAGTTGAACTTAATATGTACTTTTTTACAGCATGCATTTGTTACTGTATCTGCATCTATGTAGTTTACAGTTTTTGTTTAGTAAGTGCTGTTTAGTTGAGTTCCATAGTTGCTGTTTTTTTGTTTTGTTTTCTTTTTCTTTTTTGTTATATTGTGTGTTGTATATTCATTATTTGTCATTTATACACATGTATACAGCTTTATCTTTGTGTGAGTAGTTTTGCAACTGTTCCCTGGGTAAAAACAGTGTACATGCATAATTATGTGTAGGTACAATGTTGGATTTTGTTTAGTTTTTACTAATTTGAGTGCTGATCTAAAGGAAAAAGCTGACTGAGAAAATCCGGTTACTTTTGGAAGTGTGTTTGAGAGTGTAGGAGCAGTGCAAGAGGAAGAGCATTGACCATACTAAGCCTCAGTGGTGACAGATGGAGTTACAGAAGATCTGTCTATGTGTAGTGGTATGATAGCATGTGCCTGTGGTATGAGCGAATGGTTAGTTGAATGTGAATGTCACTGCAAGTGAATGGATGAGTGAATGGTCAGCGAATGGAATGAATGTGATTGTGTTGCATGAGCTCCATGCAGCACAGGTTGAAAACTGAACTGTTCTCAGTTGCTATGAAGCATCTCTCTCTCTCTCTCTCTCTCTCTCTCTCTCTCTCTCTCTCTCTCTCTCTCTCTCTCTCTCTCTCTCTCTCTCTCTCTCTCTATATATATATATAGATATATACTATGATAGGAGTTTGAGAGAGAGAGAGAGAAGATAGGAATAAAGAGTGTCCATTTGGAAGACTGCTTTCAACTTCAGTTTGACTGGCCTGAATGGATTGAAAGGACACAAACAACAAGCAACCAACAACACACAAACCAACAACATTACATATTATGGAAGATCAAAATTATCTAGAGGGCGTGTAGACCCTGAGTAGACCAGAAAGATGGACAGGACCAGTGGAAGTAAACCAGCATGTTCACACAGAAGCTGTTATCAGCGTGCCCAACTGTAACATGTGCTGGCACGCTTGTGTTGTAGATACGCGATAGAGGGTGTGCTGTGTCAAATGTTGTCGCTGGTGCAGTGACCGAGACCTGTATAGCATACAGTGCTAATGTGAGTACGTCCCATTGTGTGGTAATTGCACCGTATATCACATAATAATAAATAATACATAAATTTTCTATAGCGCTATTCCCCGCTGAGCGAGCTCAACGCGCTTGTTCACATACATGTACATAATATAATACATTTACATTTACTAACATATCATATACAAACAATCTCATAATACATACTTAATCAATTGCACTAATATAAAACAAATACTTGTAAAATGGCACATTATTTTTTTTATTTTTTAAATGCTATAAAACACAGAGACGTTACAATAATTTAAAACAGGTACATAATTATAAAGCTGTGTTCTAAGCAATGAGTATTATTACTCTGCTAAAGACACACACACACACACACACACACACACCCCTCCCCCTCCTCCCCCCTCTCCCTCTGCCCCTCTCTTTGTTTCACATGCAGACATACTCTCTCTCCCCACCCACCATCTCTCCTGCTCCCTGCATTCTCTCTCACTCTCGCTCTCGTAACAACCATGACAGTTAAAACACTCAGGAAACACATTCATGTGGGGGGTGGAGTGGGGAGGTGGGGGGGGGGGGGGCGGGGGCTGAAGACTGCAGAGATCCTACTGGCAGAAAGCTGTCATAAACAAGTGAGTTTTGAGTCTGGATTTAAACAGTGGAAGGGTAGAAGAATTTCTGAGGCAGAGAGTTCCAGACAGAAGGTGCAAGAAAGCTGAAGGAACGCTCTCCGAACATTTTGGTGTTGCGCTTTGGGACTTTCAGGAGCTTCTCCCACAATGAGCTAAGGTTTCGTGTTGGTTCATATGCACATAGAGTCTGAGAAAGATAACCTGGTAGAGAGCCGTCAAAAAAGTGGTAGACAGAAGTGGCTATCTTGTACTGTGGTCGGAATTTCATCGGAAGCCAGTGCAGTTCTTGCAGGAGTGGTGTCACATGATCGTATTTGGACTTTCTAAGAACAAGTTTTGCAGCGTTGTTCTGGACTCTCTGCAAGCGTGAAATCTGCTTCAAGGGTAATCCTGCAAGGATGGAATTGCAGTAGTCAAGCCTGGATGTTATGGCAGATGAAACGAGTTGGGCAGTTGCACTCTGAGTCAAGTATGGTCGGATTGAAGCTATTCTTCTAAGTTCTAGGTATGCTGCACGGCATACACTGCTGATGTGTTGCTGCATAGACAATGTCTGATCGAGATGAACTCCTAGGTTCCTAACTGAAGATCTGAATGGTATGGAATATCGTGTAGTGTGGGACTGCACAGGCTTAAAATGCCTGTCTGTCAATTTTCAGTATCACCTACATTATTGTTCACTGCTGCTTGGTTCAGCTTGTTACAGAGGTCTCTTCTGCCTCTGGTGGAGGACATAGCCTGTTATATGAAAACAAAACATGGAATTGTAGTCAATAGGATGATTAAAAAAAATATTAAAAAAATACCAAACTTGTGCAAGGAGAAACAAGCCAACAGTTGCACCCTCAACTTGCACACACATGCACACGTACACGCACGCACACATGCACACACACACACACACACACACACACACACACACACACACACACACACACACACACACACACACACACACAGTAACAGCAGGTTTTAAGAAATGATTTGAAAGATGAAAGACATTGACATGTTCAGCTTTTCCTTATTCAACGTGTATGTCGTTTCTGTTGCTGTAATGTGTTTAATTGAGCTTTTTGTCTGAATCTAAGTTTGCTGCCCATTGCACTGGCATGTGTACTATTCAATGAAAAGTGTTCAGTGCAGCTTGTACATACACATAGAGAGTCATGAGGTGTATTATGTAGATTAGCGACCAGACAGCCTATGGCAAGAGCCGACTTGATGTAATGTGTTAGGTGTAAGTTGCAAATTGCAAAACTGACGACAACATCTGGCTATTACTACAGCAGTGTGCTGTTAAGCTGCATATATTTTACATATTAATACACTGCTCCCTGTCTGTCTGTCTGTCTGTGTCTCTGTCTCTGACTCTCTCTCTCTGGTTTTATTCAGCTATATGAACTAACTGTAGTAACCATATTTGTCTTCTTCCATTTCTGTTTATGAAGATATGAGAATCAGATTTGATTGTCATTTCACTGCTTTGTCTCATAGTAATCCTAATCCTGTTGCCATTTCACTGCTTTGCCTCTAAGTAATCCTAATCCTGTAGCCATTTCATTGCTTTGTCTCTAAGTAATCCTAATCCGGTAGAACTGCATCATTGATCTCATTCTCACAAGTACAGGAGTGAAAATCAAAGTGGCACATACTCATGACAATCCAGGCTAACACTAGTATTCTCACAAGTAGAGGAGTGAAAATCAAAGTGGCAATCCAGGTTAACACTAGTATTCTCAGAAGTATAGGAGTGAAAATCAAAGTGGCAATCCAGGCTAACACTAGTATTCTCAGAAGTATAGGAGTGAAAATCAAAGTGGCAATCCAGGCTAACACTAGTATTCTCACAAGTAGAGGAGTGAAAATCAAAGTGGCAATCCAGGTTAACACTAGTATTCTCAGAAGTATAGGAGTGAAAATCAAAGTGGCAATCCAGGCTAACACTAGTATTCTCACAAGTAGAGGAGTGAAAATCAAAGTGGCAATCCAGGTTAACACTAGTATTCTCAGAAGTATAGGAGTGAAAATCAAAGTGGCAATCCAGGCTAACACTAGTATTCTCAGAAGTATAGGAGTGAAAATCAAAGTGGCAATCCAGGCTAACACTAGTATTCTCACAAGTAGAGGAGTGAAAATCAAAGTGGCAATCCAGGTTAACACTAGTATTCTCAGAAGTATAGGAGTGAAAATCAAAGTGGCAATCCAGGCTAACACTAGTATTCTCACAAGTAGAGGAGTGAAAATCAAAGTGGCAATCCAGGTTAACACTAGTATTCTCAGAAGTATAGGAGTGAAAATCAAAGTGGCAATCCAGGCTAACACTAGTATTCTCAGAAGTATAGGAGTGAAAGTCAAAGTGGCACATACTCGTGACAATCCAGGCCAACACTAGTATTCTCACAAGTATAGGAGTGAAAGTCAAAGTGGCAATCCAGGCTAACACTAGTATTCTCAGAAGTATAGGAGTGAAAGTCAAAGTGGCACATGTCACAATCCAGGCTAACACTAGTATTCTCAGAAGTAAAGGAGTGAAAGTCAAAGTGGCACATACTCGTGACAATCCAGGCCAACACTAGTAACAGTTTGTGAAACCATCTTCTTCAGCTGCTAAGTTTCCTGGTGCTTTAATCGTCTTTGTCAGTTACTTCCTGTGTGCTGAAAAGATCTGGACTGGTGTACATATTCAGCTGTCAGACAACTACAAAAGCCTTTGAAGCCTGAGTGACTGCTCTATTATTATACTGGGGGAAGTGTTTAAACCTTTCTTCCTGGTTTAGCTCATCTTTGAAGCCTGAGTGACTGCTCTATTATTATACTGGGGGAAGCGTTTAAACCTTTCTTCCTGGTTTAGCTCATCTTTGAAGCCTGAGTGACTGCTCTATTATTATACTGGGGGAAGCGTTTAAACCTTTCTTCCTGGTTTAGCTCATCTTTGAAGCCTGAGTGACTGCTCTATTATTATACTGGGGGAAGCGTTTAAACCTTTCTTCCTGGTTTAGCTCATCTTTGAAGCCTGAGTGACTGCTCTATTATTATACTGGGGGAAGCGTTTAAACCTTTCTTCCTGGTTTAGCTCATCTTTGAAGCCTGAGTGACTGCTCTATTATTATACTGGGGGAAGCGTTTAAACCTTTCTTCCTGGTTTAGCTCATCTTTGAAGCCTGAGTGACTGCTCTATTATTATACTGGGGGAAGCGTTTAAACCTTTCTTCCTGGTTTAGCTCATCTTTGAAGCCTGAGTGACTGCTCTATTATTATACTGGGGGAAGCGTTTAAACCTTTCTTCCTGGTTTAGCTCATCTTTGAAGCCTGAGTGACTGCTCTATTATTATACTGGGGGAAGCGTTTAAACCTTTCTTCCTGGTTTAGCTCATCTTTGAAGCCTGAGTGACTGCTCTATTATTATACTGGGGGAAGCGTTTAAACCTTTCTTCCTGGTTTAGCTAACTACAGAGGTTTGCACTCAGGAAGTCTCTGCTTGCTCTGCCTGTTGTCCGTTAATGTTGCTGTGTATATCATTTTAATATTGCCACATATAGATCGTGTTAATTATCATCTATTGTATTCTGACAAAATCTGTTTTACCCTGAAATAAGTGTCACGGTTGACTGGGCATTACAAATTAATTACATATTATCTGTCATTTTAACTGAATATTTGATTGTTGTAGCCCTGTGACATTTTTGCATTATCTCTATTGCTGTACAGTCTTTATGCCTGTCTATGGTATAGTCAGTGCATTAATTGTAAACACAAAATGGCTCTGTTAGCTTCTTAAAACTGTCATGGTTGATGAGGTGTTTTGATGTCAACTTATCTGCTGTTCATAGTATTGGAAGTGGTAGACTCCCATTGGGGAATTCTTTGATTGATTGTTTAATCTTTACAAATAAGGAATGTCTTTTATTGCTCATTGAGCATCACTGGTGACAATTCTGTAGGTTTCTTGAATTCATGAAATCAAATCATCAGTATACACAAATAAAGAGCGCCTCATCTTGATGGTTCATTCATTTTCCTTTTGACTTCATTCCCATTTCATTCTCGTTGTGTTTAAAAGAAATACTCTATGGCATATATAATAATGTGTGGTTAGTTAGTTAGTTGGTGCTTTGAGCCCAGTCAACTAATAATGTGTGGTATGTGTTCATTCAGTGACACTGGTAGCAGTACCTCAGTACTCACGAATGAAGAAAATTAAATCATCAGTAGAGAGACGCTTCGAAAACAAATCCACTGTTTGTAATGTACAAAAGGCCAAGGTCCCAAAGTGTGTATTGAACTATTCTACAGCTGATATAAAGACTGCAGGGCAGACCCAGTTGTCACAAAGAAGAAAAAAAATCACACTGCAGTGCTTAACCCTTTCACTGCACCAGCGTGCACAATTTCCGGGCTCAGAGTGCACGGACATCCCTGTAAACAGTCTGTTTTCTGGCTCTGTAGTACATCTACTTTCAGAGTATGCATTTTGATGAAAACCCTTTCACATGCCAGTGTGAAAAGAAAAAGAAAAAAGCCTAAAGGTTTCAAATTTCACACTTTTAACGGTCATTTTCTAGTGACATCAATGCAGTGAGGGGGTTAAAATCAAGCAATTACCAGTACTTTGATCCTGAGGTCACCCTGCATGCTTAATGGGATATTAAAATTGAAGAATTGACTGGCAAACTTGTTGTCGATTTCACACAATGAGACAGAATCGTATCAGTTTTTACACATTTTGTAGAGCATGCAAACAGCATGAACAGTCATTCATTGATCAGAATTTTCAGTTTCTTTAAAATCTGTATCAATGAAGCTGGACCTGTTTTCACGTAATTGTCATATATATAAAACATTTTGTTGTTGTTGCATGTTTCAGATATTATTTGTGGGAAGCAAACAGCTGTACAACTAAAGTCAAATCAAAGATTCTCTGCAGGGAGAATAGGGGTGTGGGTGTTTATTCATAATTACATGGGTAGATCATGCTCCTAATTTTCATCATTTTCATGATGTTTTAAATCTACGTATACATTCTTAATTATTTTTACTTCAACTCCTTGTCTATCTTCTTCTTTGCTTCCTTCTTCTTTTATTATTATCTATCTTCTTACACCCGACAAAGACTTTCTGTCCAAAGCACTTGCGTTCAATCGTTCCTTGTACTTTGTCATATAGATGAGTACATTTCCCCAGCTCTGTTCCGTAAAGTCAAATCAGCAATTATTCCTGAAAACAAGGGAAGATATACCACTCTGTGTGTAACTGTGACAGAGAAGAAAAAGTGTGCTGAAGTATTGTTTGTTGGGTCTGTCTGGCCAATGGTTATACACTGACATTAGGCCGAAAGATCTTAACCTGGTGACATACACAAATCTCTGGGCAGCACACGACGCAAAGATGGATTTCCTTGAGATAAAGTGGTGTTTAGTCTCACTGAGGGAATCAGGGAAAGTTTTCCTAGTTCCTCATACACAGAAGGGTGGGACAAATTTTTGTTTTGTTTCTTTCTTTATATTATATATCAAAATCAGGGATTTTGTTGTTGTTGTTGTTGATGTTGTGCTCTTTTCTTCTTCTTCTTTTTTTTTTTTGGGGGGGGGGGGGGGGGGAGGGGAGATCAGACAGCTGTGTTTGTACACCATGAAGGGTTTGGAATCAAATGGTTTGGGGGGGGAGGGGGGTCATATTTTTTCTTAAATGGTGGTATGAGAGTATATATTTCTCTCTAGTGTGAATGTTTTGTTTAGTAAAGTGAGTTGATTCTTCTTCCTTTTGGGGCATCCGAAACAGTTAGCTTGGATAGTTGAACAGAGAGAAGAAGGGACACAGATACAGGGTGGGGGGGAGGGGGGGGGTGAAAGGAGAGGTATTGCATGTCTTATCATATGATGTGTTCATACAAGCCGGAAACACAAGTCAGTTGGAGTCCCACCCAGTGTCACTAAAGTTTTGGCATTGTCATTAGTATTTTTAATTATACAGGAAGAAAATAGTGTCACTGGAAGCAAAGTGCTGGTAAGCAATGAAAAACATTCCATCACAGTTTCTGTTAGGCACAGCTGATTCTCTGAAGGCTTATTTATGAGGAAGTATTTAACTCTCTCTCTCTCTCTCTGGTGGTGTGTGTGTGTGTGTGTGTGTGTGTGTGTGTGTGTGTGTGTGTGTGTTAATTAGGAAATCAGAGGAAGTTCAATAAAAGAAAATAAATAACATATATTCATAAAATAAAAGAGAGAAAGGAGAAAATAATCAGCACAGCTATTATTTCTGTACTTGCTAGATCCTGTTGGTAAACACCTAAAAGCACTCACCACTACTGAATGGCAACAAGGAACATACTGTCTGTCTCTGTCTCTCTCTCTCTCTCTCTCTCAATCCTGTTGGTAAATGTCTAAAAGCGCTCACCACTACTCCTGAATGGCAACAAGGAGTATACTCTCTCTCTCTCTCTCTCTCTCTCTCTCTCTCTCTCTCTCTCTTCTCTCTCTCTCTCTCTCTCTCTCTCTCTCACACACACACACACACACACACACACACACCACACACACACACACACACACACACATGTGCATGCACTCTCAAGACCAGTAAGATTTTTGCAGAGTTTTTTTTTAAATAAATAGTGTACACATATTCTATGAGCTGTTATGTACACTCTATTGCTTGCTCTTCACCAGTGTGTTAGTGCATGCATTTTAAAGCCAGATAGTGGCAAATGAAGCAATAGGTGCAAAATGAGTAAACAACTGCTGCAGCATGATAATAATACATAATTTGTGTACAGCACTATTCCCCGCTGAGCGAGCTGAATGTGCTTATTCACATATATGCACATGAGCTCTGACAGTTACAAAGAATTGAATCACCACTGCAGGTAGTGCCTTCATAGACCCTGCAACAGAGTCCCATGAAAGCAGCTTATTGTAGATTAAGGTTCCCACTGCTGAGAAACTAGAACTATCAAAGACTCCTTTATTGACCTGTCAGAGTAGGTCAGACTATAGCTTTCTATGCTTGACCTGCAGCCAGGAGTTATATCCGCTTCCTTAGTGCCACAAATGCAGTTTATTGTAGATTAAGGTTCCCACAGCTGAGAAACCAGAGCTATCAAAGGTTCCCTTATTTAACTGTCAGAGTAGGTCAGACTATAGCTTTCTATGCTTGACCTGCAGCCAGGAGTTATATCCGCTTCCTTAGTGCCACAAATGCAGTTTATTGTAGATTAAGGTTCCCACAGCTGAGAAACTAGAGCTATCAAAGGTTCCCTTATTTACCTGTCAGAGTAGGTCAGACTATAGCTTTCCATGCTTGACCTGCAGCCAGGAGTTATATCCTCTTCATTATTGTCATAAATGCAGTTTATTGTAGATTAAGGTTCCCACAGCTGAGAAACTAGAGCTATCAAAGGTTCCCTTATTTACCTGTTAGAGTAGATCAGACTATAGCTTTCTATGCTTGACCTGCAGCCAGGAGTTATATCCGCTTCCTTAGTGTCATCAGTGCAGTTTATTGTAGAGTGAGGTTCCCACAGTTGAGAAACTAGAGCTATCAAAGGTTTCCTTATTTAACTGTCAGAGTAGGTCAGACTATAGCTTTCCATGCTTGTCCTGCAGCCAGGAGTTATATCCTCTTCATTATTGTCATAAATGCAGTTTATTGTAGATTAAGGTTCCCACAGCTGAGAAACTAGAGCTATCAAAGGTTCCCTTATTTAACTGTCAGAGTAGGTCAGACTATAGCTTTCTGTGCTTGACCTGCAGCCAGGAGTTATATCCGCTTCCTTAGTGTCATGAATGCAGTTTATTGTAGAGTAAGGTTCCCACAGCTGAAAAACTAGAGCTATCAAAGGTTCCCATATTTACCTGTCAGAGTAGGTCAGACTATAGCTTTCTATGCTTGACCTGCAGCCAGGAATTATAGCCTCTTCCTTAGTGTCTTCCTTCCAGTTCATTCAGCTTCATTTTCTCTCTCTCCACAATCATCTTCCAGTGTACATGTATGTATGCACTGCGTGTGTCTGGCAATGTGAACATGCAGTTTTTTTAGGCACCATATGTAAATTTTCATTCATTCATTCCAGTATGAGAAATAGCATTTGTCGCAATCAGTGAATCAGACTTTGACTTGTGGTTTCATGAATTTTGTTGCACTCAAATGTGACCTTTGTGGTTGACTGGGCAGTAAATGTCAAGCGTTTTGCATATATTATGTCTGTCAGGCAAGCTTCAGTTGTTTGTAACTGGAGCCTCATGACTGACGAAACTTACTACTCTGCAAGGAGGAAGTTGAAAGCCCATTGGAGGCTTTTTCTCTCCCAGAGATTGGTATCATGTTACCATGGTAACTGTTCCAGGAGGAAGTGGAGAAGAGTGCCTCAGCCTTCTTCGACAACCTCATGCAGCCCAGCCTGCTGCCTGGTTAGTGCTTGTTGTTATGGTTATGTAGATCTATTAACCAGGGGAGGGGGTGTTAGGGTTATGTAGAGCTAGTAACCAGAGGGGTTGTTATGGTTATGTAGATATAGTAACCGGGGAGTTCTGATGGTTATGTAGATCTGGTAACCAGTTGTTGAGGTGAGAGAGAGAGAGAGAGAGAGTAACCAGGGGTATGGTTATGCAGATCTAGTAACCAGGGGAGTGAGTGTTATGGTTATGTAGATCTAGTATCCAGGGGAGAGGGTTGTTATGGTTATGTAGGTCTAGTAACCTTGGAGTTGTTATAGTTAGTAATGGGGGGGGGGGGGGGGGGGGGGTAGATCAAGTACAATAGTAGTATACTGTGGTCAGACTGAGTACAGTCATTGATTGGTTGACTGACTCAGTGAATAAGTGATCAGTTTATTGCTTCCTCCCCCCCCCCCCCCCTTTTTATTTTATTTTTAATATTGTTGATTAAGTAAGTAAATGTGTGTGCAAGTGTGTGTGTGTGTGTGTGTGTGTGTGTGTGTGTGTGTGTGTGTGTGCGTGCACTATTGGGCACTTTTGTGGTAACTTTGTTATTGGTGAGAGTGCTCACAATTTTTTTTTTTTTTTTTTTTTGGGGGGGGGGGGAGTTTTCCCTGCCCTGTCGGACATGTAGGATCATTTGTCATTATTAATTATGCATATACAGGGCTTTTATGTAAGGTTGGGCCCACTGAAATTGCCATAATCATTACTAAGTGCAGTTGTCCCCACACCTGCACTGTTGTTGTGTGTGCAGGTGAGCAGATCATCACCCAGGCAGAGAGTGCTCTAAGGTTTGCACCATACTCTGACCGCAAGCAGGGCATCTCCGGAAACCTCTTTGTCACCAACTTCAAGGTCTCCTTTGTCACTGCCGACAAGTCCTCATACGCCGACAAAGAGGTTGGCATCATTTGCAACTTTCAGCTTTCAGCTTTCAATTTATTGTTCATAGCAGTGTATAAGTTAGTACAACTTACTAATATGTTGTTCAGAGTCCTGTGAATAAGTTAGTATATACAATACAATAATACTTTATTAATCCTTAAAAAGGAAATTCAGTTGTCTGCCTTTGACAAATAATAACAAGTACATAAAAAAACATAATTAAATATATACAATTTCGCTCACTTAATTAGAATAAAAACTTAGTGAAATCAAGTGAAGAGTATAACTTACTAATATGTTCTTAGTATAACTAGTATAGTGAAATCAAGTGAAGAGTATAACTTACTACTATGTTCTTAGTATAACTAGTATAGTGAAATCAAGTGAAGAGTATAACTTACTAATATGTTCTTAGTATAACTAGTATAGTGAAATCAAGTGAAGAGTATAACTTACTACTATGTTCTTAGTATAACTAGTATAGTGAAATCAAGTGAAGAGTATAACTTACTAATATGTTCTTAGTATAACTAGTATAGTGAAATCAAGTGAAGAGTATAACTTACTAATATGTTCTTAGTATAACTAGTATAGTGAAATCAAGTGAAGAGTATAACTTACTAATATGTTCTTAGTATAACTAGTATATTGTTCACAGTCCTGTGGATACATTAGTATAACTTACTAATATACAGATTTCCTTCTCTCTTTTTTTTCTCTCTCTCTCTCTTTTTTTTTTCTTTTTTTTTTCTTTTTTCTTTTTTTTCTTTTCTTTTTTCTGCTTCTTCTTCTTTTCTTCTTCTTCTTCTAATATTGCTTTGCTGTCAAGAGACAAAATAAGACATTGATTGACTCATTGAACTTTCAAGTCCAACCTGCCATATAAACTTCCTCTTCTAACTGTATTCTGACACAGGTTCTACAAAATTCTGACTGTTGTGTGATTTCAGCGGTTGGGGGAAGATTGCTATTTCCATTTTTCTGTCTGTTTTGTATTTTATGTTTACTGTAAAGCATTTGCATTCCAAAGGGCTGATCTACAAATCACATAAAATAATAATCATAAAAATTGGAGATCTGTACTGCGCCTGCAGTACAAATCTCAAATAGTTATGATTATTATTTTTGTGATTTGTAGATCAGTTTTGCCAGTTAGAAATCTCCTATTTTTATGATTATAATTTTATGTGATTTGTAAATCAGTTTTGCCAGTTACAAATCAATCTTTATGATCATTATTTTATGTGATTTGTAGATCAGTTTTGCCAGTACCCGAATCACTGCATGTTTCTCCCATGGTATAAAATTCACACCATGTACATCCATGTCCATCCTATACGGTATTCTTTTCCTGCTCCCTCATTTCGGAGAGGTACTTAATCGTGTTTCTGCTTTGTATGTCTGCAGACAAAACACAGACAGCGCAACAAGCTGATTGATGACGATGACATCCCTCTCACCAGCATTGACACAATCTATCAAGGTAAGGTTCCGGTGGAGACGCAGTTGTTTTCAGTTCACTCCCACAGTTGACTTCACTCCCACAAGACCTTAGACCTTAGACACTGCTCAACCTTTTCGTCTTTTAAAGCCAAACTGAAAACCCTCCTCTTCTCACAGTATTTTCATCCCAACTAATATCAGTACCCAGTTTCTGCTACAGTCAGTGTGTGTGTGTGTGTGTGTGTGTGTGTGTGTGTGTGTGTGTGTGTGTGTGTGTGTGTTTCCATCTAATACTTTATATAAATTGTTTTGGTAGGACTATGCTCTACATGTGTACAGAATATCATATTTAGGTTAATATGTATCATGTGAGTGCTCAGGGCGTTGATGAGCGCATGATAAATGTACATTGTTATTATTATTGTTTAATCTTATCTCCTCCAGCCAGTCCTATTCTACCCCCTGTGACTGGCTTGTTAGTGTTGGTGGCTGCTGGGTGGGGTGGGGGCGGGGGGGCCAAAGGTTTTGGTTAGCTTGGAAGCTGCTTACCAAAGCTGTGTAGAAATTGCAGTGCAAGAGAAAAAAACTGAGAAAATAACAGAGAAAATGAAAGCTGACTTGAGGCATGTAGGTTCCTGCTGAAGACGTCTTTGATTAACTTGATACTTACTGGAAGTATTGATGGATAAAAATCTGAAACAAAAATGGCTGCTAACATTCTAAAACAAGATCCAAACACGTAAAAGGTTCAGAAGAAAACTACTTATTAGGACAAGACAAAAAAAGCTAAATTTTGGGGTAATCTCCTTTGTGAAGATACAAAACAACTCTTTAACAACAGCAAAACGGTCAAAAACAATGAAAAATCAACACTTAAACAACAGCTAAACAATCAAAAATGAAAAGATTTATTAGAACAAGATATCTGTTGTTTAAGTGTCATTTTGTAGTTGACAAAGGTGATTACCCTGAGAATTTGCTGGTTTTGTCTTTTGAACCTTTTATGCGTTTGTACTGACGGCTAGTTTGACAAGCATGGTGCTAACTGCAGGCATCAGTGGATGGTTCTGTTTTCAGTGCTGTCTGGCGGCAAGAAGCGGGTGCTGGTGCTGGGGCAGACCGTCAACACCACCTCCAAGTACCTGGAGATCCACTGCAAGGTGCGATATACACTGTGCTCCGTTGCTGGTGCACTATCATCAAATATTGATTTATGGAGCATGCAAAAAACTTCTTCTTTTTATCCACATTCATAGAATGAGCTCACTGCACCTAAAAAGGAGAAGACACACAAATAAACAAACAAAAGCACATTGAACAAAATGAGAAGAAAAAAGAGAAGAAAAAACTAATTAGTTTATTAAAAACCTTGTGTATATATATACTCATTTTAGGCAAGGAAAAAAAAAAGAGTGAAAAAAGCACTTACACAAATTTTACTGAGGTGTAAAGGTGCACAGACTGTGTATTGTTGAGTTGGTTGACTGATTTGTTAGGGTGATCTCATAAGATGAGGGAGAAGCAGTATATGTGTATGTGGAAGGGAGGGAGTTATGTAGTTAGTTTCATCCTTCTGATCCATTTCTGTGCTTTAGCTGGTGAGGAAAATGTGGACTGGACAGCACACCCTGGCCTGTTTTAACAGAATTTAATTGTGATGTTGTTATACACTGCAATGCTTGGGTGATTCAGACCAGCAGCCTACAACCTTTTGTTGTACAGGATTCCTGTTTACATTTGAATGTGTTCAGAATCAGTGCAGGACCTCAGGATCAGCATGTGGATTGAGAAGTCGTTCACAATGGGTTTTCTGTCTTTTTTTCTTGTCTTTTTTCTGTGTGTGTGTGTGTGTGTGTGTGTGTGTGTGTGTGTGTGTGTGTGTGTGTGTGTGTGTGTGTGTGTGTGTATTATTTGTTGTTTGCATTTTGCTGGATTTCAGGATCTTATTATCATGCATTGTTTTTGTTCTGCAGGGTTTTAGGACCAGCATGTTATTTGTTTCATGTTGCAGGATTTCTGATTCAGTGTATTATGTATTGTTTGCACTTTGCAGGATGTTATTTGTTGTTTGCTTTTTGCAGGATTTCAGGATCCATGTGTTTGGGTTCAAGTTTGTTCCAAAGGATCAGAATAAACGGGTGACAAACACTATTCTGCACCACTCTTGCCCCACGCGTGATGACCTCCTGTTTGCCTACGAGTTTGGCTTGAATGGGAAGTTTAAAGGTACTGAAGAGTGTGTGCGTGCGTGTGTGTCTGTTCGAAAAACAGAGTATGTCTCTCAGCGTAAGAGAGTGTGTGGGTGGTGGGTGGGGAGGGTGTAATGACCTCAATGCACTGTACATTACAAATTTAAAAACAACACATAAAAATGACTTAAAATTTAACAGAATGGACAAAACAAGGCAGCGTGAGTATAAACACAGCAACAGTGAAATGTTCCTGACTAAAATTACAGACATTCAAAAATGTTTTGTACTAATTCAGCTGTCTCTCACACTCAGGAATTGTGCAGTCAACCTTGATTCAAATAAGAACGAGACCTGTTGTTGGAAGCTAGTCCATGTGCTGGTACCAGTGTGTACACGAGTACATCTCATTGTCAGTCTGTGTGCTGGTGCCAATGTGTACATGAGTACATCTCACTGTCAGTCCATGTGCCAGTGCCAGTGTGTACATGAGTACATCTCACTGTCAATGCAGAAAACAGCCAGCGGAACCAGTTCTACCAGCAGGAGGACTGGGAGAAGGAGCTGAAGCGACTCAGGTGTGACGGTCGCTGGAGGGTGACCGATGTCAACAGAAAGTATGACATGAGTACCAGGTGAGACCGCCTCTCAAGTCTCCCAGAATCTAGTTTCAGTTTACCTGAGTACCTTGTGACGCCTGTCTGTTTCCCAGCTGTAAGTTTTGTGTTTCGTTGTAGCTGGGTACTTGTGTTGAACCAGTCTGTCTGACAGGTGTTTGTGTTGTGTTTCAGTTTACCTGAGTGCGCTTATGGTACCAGTTTACTTGATAGTTGTTTGTGTTGTGTTTCGTTTTACCTGAGTGTTTTTGTGGTACCAGTTTTCCTGACAGCTGTTTATGTTGCATTTCAGTTTACATGAGAGCACTCCTCTGGTACCAGTTTGCTTGGTAGTTGTTTGTGTTTCATTTAACCTGAGTGTTTTTGTGGTACCAGTTTACCTGACAGCTGTTTGTGTTGTTTCACTTTACCTGAGTGTTTTTGTGGTACCAGTTTTCCTGATAGCTGTTTGTGTTGTGTTTCAGTTTACCTTTTTGTGGTACCAGTTTACCAGACAATATTTTGTGGTGTTTCGCTTTACCGGAGTGTGTTTGTGGTAGCAGTTTACCTGACAGTTGTTTGTGTTTCACTTTACCTGAGGGTGTTTGTGGTACTACTTTACCCAACAGTTTTTTGTGTTGTTTTCATTTACCTGAGTTTTTGTGGTACCAGTTTACCTGGCAGTTGTTTGTGCTGTGTTTCACTTTACATGAATGTTTTGTGGTACCAGTTTACCTGGCAGTTGTTTGTGTTGTGTTTTACTTTACATGAATGTTTTTGTGGTACCAGTTTTCCTGACAGCTGTTTGTGGTGTGTTTTAAGTTTGTGACTGTGACATATTTCAGTTCACCTGAGTATTATGTAGTACCTATGTAGTACCTAGTACCAGTTTACCTATTTACCTGACAGTGTGTTTTAAGTTTGTGACACGTTTAAGTTTACCTGAGTTTTATGTGGTACCAGTTTACCTGGCACTTGTTTGTGGTGTGTTTCCATTTCACCTGAGTATTTTGTGGCACTGTCTCCCTAACAATAATATGTGGTGTGTTTCAGTTTGCCTGAATACTTTGTGGTACCGGTCTACCTGACAAACGCAGACCTTCAGAAAGCAGCGGGCCAGTATATAGAAAAAAGATTACCGGTAAGTCCGAGAGTAAGTGAGAGAGAAGACGTTGACGATTTTTTACGCTGTGTACAGCAGCCGGCAGAGGATCCACAGCCCATATTTTCTGACCTCCAACCCACAAATTGCGACAGACTGCATGTGCTTTGCTTCAGGTCCAACACTGGTGTCAGCAGTTTGCGAGATATTCACTATTCCAGTGAGAGAGAAAAATGTAACTGGGTTAAATGGCTGTTTGTCCTGTTCTAAGACTGCCACACCCAGTGCCTTTGCATGGAAGGGTGTATCGGGTACAAATGTGCTGCGGCAGACAATTTATGGATTTGTCTGTTGTGGTGGTTTATAAAAGATCAGAGCTGGCAGAATCATTGGGACGGATCGATAGACCCTGGTTGTTTTGTCTGTTGCAGACGTGGTGCTACTCATATCCGAAGAATGGTGCCTGTCTGGTTCGAATGTCTCAGCTTTTACCTGAATCAGACTTCAAAGCCTGTGAAGAAAAGTAAGTTTGATGGAGGATAAGCTATTTCCGTTTGGAAGAGATCATGTCTTCTAACCCCCCCCCCACCCCCCATCTTTCTTGTCTCCTCTCCCACCCCCCTCGTTTTCATTTGTCAATGTTAATGTTCCTCAGCTAAACACCCAGAGGTTCACCTGGTGTTGGGTGAGAAGGTTGTGAGTGCAGCCATTTCCCCACGACTGCTCTGGCAGCTGCTGTGGATTTGAGTAACAGAGTTTGTCATGAAGATTACTACAGCTAAAAGTAATCCTGACACAGGACTTGTAGCTCA
The DNA here is from genome assembly GCA_963584105.1 of Alviniconcha strummeri. Taxonomy (NCBI): domain Eukaryota; kingdom Metazoa; phylum Mollusca; class Gastropoda; family Provannidae; genus Alviniconcha; species Alviniconcha strummeri. Next base: position 18,369,194 of record OY757550.1, on the reverse strand, counting down.
ACATTTTCAATTACTACAGCTGAACGTGATCCTGACATCAGACTTATAATGCATCAAACATTTTTGATTACTACTGCTAAAGGCAATCCTGACTTAGGACATGTAACATAACTGCATTGTGGATAGAGGTAATGAGATGTCATTAACGACAGTGTCGGTAGGCTGGTGCACAGTGCCTCGCATGCAACGATGACCTGTCCATGTGGCGGCTGTGCTCAGTGGTGCTTAATTTGGCTTTCAAAACTGAGTGCTTGTGCGCCAGGCTAATAACAAAAATGCACTGTTTGATGTGCTGTTTCTCCAAATTGGAGCACATAGCCCATTACAAAGCAAAAGAACTGAAACACAATCAAAACAAAGACGTGAGCATGTGGACACACACACACACACATGCACACACGCACACACATGTATGCTCATGCACACATGCATGCACATACACACGCAGGACACACACATGCATGCAGTTGCATGAATGCACACACAGATAGTTTGAAGAGGTGCAATTTTGGAGCTGTTTGAAAGGTGAAAGACACGCGTGTGTTTGGTGATCTGACTTTGTAAGGGAGGCTGTTCCAGACAGATAACGCAGCATAGGAAAAAGATCTCTGGCCAAGTGAGTACGTGCATGTGTACAGAGGGAAGACAAGGAATGGAAATACCAGAGGAAGAGCGTTGCTGGCGGGTTGGTTTGTAAACGTTAAGGATTTCAGTCAGACATCTGTCCTAAGCTTGACCCCCTGTGACAGGATGCTGGCAGCGGTCAAGATGTCCAGCGGGGAGAAGGGGAGTCTGGAGGTGCTGGACCTGACCCAGTTGTGCCCCTCCTTGATGGAGATCCGTGCCAGCAGCCAGCGACTCCGGTCTCTCTGCATGACTGGTGAGTGGGAAGGAAACTGAGCACAACAGTTAGTGTGGGGTAAAGTAGGTCTTGTTTTAATTAAGTAGGTCTTGTTTCACTGACCAACAGGTGTTCAGTTCAATTCAGTTCAGGATGGAAAAACCTATATGCTGTCCACTTCGACTCTCAGAAGTTTCTGCAACGTTGGCTTTGAAATGGTTCCAATGTTCATCTGATTGACGATGGCCCTCTCTCGTCACCAACAGGTGGGTATACAGATACTGATACGGGCCAGTATGTGGATGCATCTTAGTCCAGTAGTTGACAAGCAGCTGCTCTGTGAATTTGTATTATTAATTGCGGGTGGGTAGGAAGGAAGGTGGGTAGGAAGGAAGCAGAGTCCAGCTGTCAGTGTCTGATTGTTTTCATGATGGGGTAAATATATGTTTTTGGGTAGGTCTAGTCTCACTGACCAACAGGTGAGTATACACATACTGATACAGGTGAGTATACGGACGCAGGTGAGTATACGCATGCGTCTGAGTCCAGTGATCGACAACTAGTCTGTCTGGTTGACCAGCAGGTGGAGTATACACCTACAGGTACAGGTGAGTATATGGATGGAGCTGCGTCCAGTGGTCGACAACTAGTCCAGTTCAGTTCAATTCAATTCAATTAAAAAAACTTTAATCATCCCACAAGGGGCTAACTTTGTAAGGGAGGCTGTTCCAGACAGGCAGCACAGCATAGGAAAAAGATCTGTTGCCTGTTGTGGTCATGGCGGGCTCATAAAAAATATATAAAGTTAAGAGAACAACACAACAAACAAAAGAGTCTCACTTTAACCGTAGCATAGTTATAAATGTAGAACAGTTATGACTTCATCATAAAATAGTGATGAAGTTAAGATCACATACTTGTAAAACAATTAAAGTATCACACATAGCTATTTAAACAGTATCACACGCACGCACGCACGCACACACACACGCACACACACACCATGGCACAGTCACACACACACACACACCGTGGCACAGTCACACACACACACACACACACACACACACACACACACACACACACACACACACACCGTGGCACAGTCACACACACACACACACACACACACACACACCATTATACACACACACACACACACACACACACACACACACACACACACACACGCACACACACACCATGCTTGACCAACAGGTGAGCATACACATACAGGTGAGTATACAGATGCATCTGAGTCCAGTGGTCAACAAGTAGTCCATCTGACTGACCAACAGGTTAGTATGCAGGTATGGGCAAGTATACGCATGCATCTGAGTCCAGTGGTTGACAACTGGTTGCCCTGTGAATTCATATTATTAACTGTTGTTTTGGTGGGTGTTGGCCTGTGTGAATTAGACACTTCCAACCCCTACACTCTGCAGGCAAAGGTTATACCCATTTGTATTTTAACAATGAAAGGAGGCAACAAATTCTGTTCAAAGAAGCTGAGAATTCAAGGTTGTCAGTGGTTTTCATTTTAAAGCCTGGAGTAGCCCACTGCCAGGAGTTTCTTCTTTTTTCTTCTTCTAGTGTCGACCCTCCCAGTGTATTCAACTTCATTTGTTCCAAATACTCTCCCCACTAGTTCCAGTGTTCATGTTTGTTCATCCTGAAGTGACCGTGTTTTTTGTGGACAAGACATTTATATCAACAGTGAGCTAACAGCAGGACTGTGGCTGTGTGTGTTGACTCAGATTCCTCCAAAGAGTTCTACAGCTTTGACTCCACCTGGCTGTCACGCCTGGACTCCACACAGTGGCTGCAGCATGTGGCGTCCTGTCTGCAGGTGGCTGCAGACGTCACAGAGCGCGTGGTGGAGAAAGGCCAGACGGTGGCCCTCAAAGGTAATGGTCACTGCAGGCCATCAGCATCATCTGTCCCATTGCCACCTGTTCCATCAGCATCATCTGTCCCATCACCATCACCTGTACCATCACCATCACCTGTCCCATCACTATACCTGTCCCATCACCATCACCTGTCCCATCACCATCACCTGCCTGTCCCATCACTATCACCTGTCCCATCACCTGTCCCATCACTATACCTGTCCCATCACCATCACCTGTCCCATCACCATCACCTGCCTGTCCCATCACCATCACCTGCCTGTCCCATCACCTGTCCCATCACTATACCTGTCCCATCACCATCACCTGTCCCATCACTATACCTGTCCCATCACTATCACCTGCCTGTCCCATCACTATCACCTGTCCCATCACAATCACCAGTCCCATCGCCATCTGTCCCATCAATAGCACCTGTCCTATCACCATCACCTGTCCTGTCAGCATCACCTGCCCATCACCATCAACTGTCCCACCACCATCACCTGTCCTGTCAGCATCACCTGCCCCATCACCATCAACTGTCCCACCACCATCAACTGTCCCACCACCATCACCTGTCCTGTCAGCATCACCTGCCCATCACCATCAACTGTCCCACCACCATCACCTGTCCTGTCAGCATCACCTGCCCCATCACCATCAACTGTCCCACCACCATCACCTGTCCTGTCAGCATCACCTGCCCCATCACCATCAACTGTCCCACCACCATCAACTGTCCCACCACCATCACCTGTCCTGTCAGCATCACCTGCCCCATCACCATCAACTGTCCCACCACCATCACCTGTCCTGTCAGCATCACATGCCCCATCACCATCAACTGTCCCACCACCATCACCTGTCCTGTCAGCATCACCTGCCCCATCACCATCAACTGTCCCCCCACCATCAACTGTCCCACCACCATCACCTGTCCTGTCAGCATCACATGCCCCATCACCATCAACTGTCCCACCACCATCACCTGTCCTGTCAGCATCACCTGCCCCATCACCATCAACTGTCCCACCACCATCACCTGTCCTGTCAGCATCACCTGCCCCATCACCATCAACTGTCCCCCCACCATCAACTGTCCCACCACCATCACCTGTCCTGTCAGCATCACCTGCCCCATCACCATCAACTGTCCCACCACCATCAACTGTCCTGTCAGCATCACCTGCCCCATCACCATCAACTGTCCCACCACCATCAACTGTCCTGTCAGCATCACCTGCCCCATCACCATCAACTGTCCCACCACCATCACCTGTCCTGTCAGCATCACCTGCCCCATCACCATCAACTGTCCCACCACCATCAACTGTCCCACCACCATCACCTGTCCTATCAGCATCATCTGTCCCATCAGTATCATGTCCAACGTGTGTCAGGTCATCTCCATTTAACCATAGCATCCAGCTTAGGTATAGGCACTTTTGACACTTTGAGTGCAATTGTGGATTATTTGCTGTTGCCATAACCTTTTTTCCAGAACATTGGCAGTCAGCTCTGTTTCAGATTTTGTGGATCTGTAATACAAATACAAGGTATCTGAAGACGAAGTGTGATTAATAATGTCTGTTTTGATGTTGGTTGTTTTTAACTCCAGGATAAAATGTATGTCCGCGCCTAGGGCTCTTTTGAGAAAGGGGACTCGGAGACCCCACTATTATTATTAGAACCAACATGTTCATACCTCCCTTATTGTTATTCACATCGTTTACTGTCATTTACATTGTTTACTGTCATGTATGATGTTTCCTGCTGTTTACATTGTTTACTGCAGAGGAGACTGGCTATGACGTCAGCTGTGTGATCCCATGCCTAGTTCTGTTGTTTACTGTTATTTACATTGTTTACTTCAGAGGAAACTGGCTATGATGTCAGCTGCGTGATCTCGTGCCTAGTGCAGCTGATGCTGGACCCAGAGTATCGCACACAGCAGGGCTTCGCCTCACTCGTGCAGCGGGAGTGGGTAGTGATGGGACACCCCTTCCAGCGACGAAATCATCTGGTGCAGGGAGCTGACGGTGAACAGGTCAGTTGCTTGGACTTGTTTGATGGTGAGTGGTGTTCACAGTCGCCCAGGCATGAACAGAAGTCCCTGGAAGTTTTGACAGCTGGTTTTGCTTTTCAATAGTGAGTAGTGTGCACTGAGGTGCTGGCACAGTGGTCTCACTCTCAGAAAGCTCTGGCATCTGCTTTCGAGTGGCGTTCACTCAGGCACTGGCATGAACAGAAGTCCCAGATGTTCTGGCAGCTTGTTTGACTTGTTTAATGGTGTAGCATTCACCTGGGTACTGGCACAAAAAGAAGTTTGTGTGTGTGTGTGTGTGTGCATGTGTGTGTGTGTGTGTGTGTGTGTGTGTGTGTATGTGTGTGTGTGTGTGTGTGTGTGTTCATGCGTGTGTGTGTGAGTGTGTGTGTGTGCATGCATGTGTGTGTGTGAGTGCACATGTGTGGGTGTATGCATGCGTGTGGATGTGTCTGTGTCAGTCTGTATCTACTTGTTATGGGTTTGTGTGTTTATGCCTGTATGTGTGTTTGTGTGTGTGCAGGCTCCAGTGTTCCTGCTGTTCCTGGACTGCGTGTGGCAGCTGTTGCAGCAGTTCCCATCACGCCTAGCGATGACAGAGACATTCCTGACAACGCTGTGGGACACGCAGCAGCTGGGTGTCACAGACACTTTCCTCTTTGACTCCGCCTGGCACCGGCACCGCTTCTACCGCGAGGGCCGCAAGCTGGCCGTCGTCTGCCTGCCCAGCGCCTGGGAGTGGCACCTGCAGTTTTCCGAAGAGGACATCCTTCTCTTCAACAACCCCCTCTTCTCGCTCAACACCATGTGCGACCTGGAGGACATCATCACCAGCGCCCGAGGGTCACTCAAGCGAGCGGGGAAGAGCTCCTTGGTCAGCAGTTACGCCCACAGGCTGAACGAGTTCTACAGCACCGCCACGGGCCGGGAGGACTTGTTCAAGCGACCGAGCAGTGAGGTGCTGGCACCGGTTAGCACCACGGCCGCCCGGCTGCAGCTGTGGTCGCAGTGTTACCTGCGCTGGTGCGTCCCCGCCCAGATCCTGAAGGGAGGGCAGCCGGCCAGCTACCTGCAGCAGTGCCTGCTGGTGGAGGAGGTGGTCTGCCTGGACCACAAGCTGAAGATTCTGGAAGAGCAGCAGAAGTCCCCAGTGGGCCAGCGGCTGGACCGCTTCCCCCGGCCACAGTCGGGACTGGTGTTCTCGCTGGAGAGCTGCTCGCCTCTCAACAGCGTGCACGTGACCTCCTCCTTTCCCTTCGCCGCAGCCGTCACCACGCAGATGCAGCACAAGCTGATCAACGGCCCGCTGTCGCTGTACCTGCACGACAGCCTCGTGCAGTACGACTACGCGAACTCTGAGGACTGACTGGGTGCTTCACAAACCGCGCTGGGCAAGACTGCGGTGAATTCAGCGGAGGATCAGGGCTTAGTGTGGAGCCTTGAACAAGCACAGCTTGGACAGCAGCCATGCTGGAAGAACAGAAACCGGCGGAAACACGATAGAATCCTAATGATACGGACTGAGATAAGCACGTGTAGCTAGTTGTCAGCCTGGTTTTGAACCCCCAACACTGCGCAGTGGGAAGTGTCTCAAGCAATAAAAAGGCCAAGTCTCTTGGATCCATAGACTTGGATATATCCATATCTTGCTTCTGTAGACGTGGGTTTGTCCACACGCTGTAGGAGGCCTACTTTTTAGGTGGCCAGTTTTGCTGGTAGACATGGGTTTGTCCATGTGCTGTAGTAGGCCTTGTTTTTAAAGTGGCCAGTTTTACTGGTAGACATGGGTTTGTCCATGTGCTGTTGTAGGCCTTGTTTTTAAAGTGGCCAGTTTTACTGGTAGACATGGGCTTGTCCACATTCTGTAGCAGGCCTTGTTTTAAAGTGGCCGATTTTACTGGTAGACATGGGCTTGTCCACATTCTGTAGCAGGCTTTGTTTTAAAGTGGCCAGTTTTACTGGTAGACATGGGCTTGTCCACATTCTGTAGCAGGCCTTGTTTTAAAGTGGCCGATTTTACTGGTAGACATGGGCTTGTCCACATACTGTAGCAGGCGTTGTTTTAAAGTGGCCAATTTTACTGGTAGACATGGGCTTGTCCACATACTGTAGCAGGCCTTGTTTTAAAGTGGCCGATTTTACTGGTAGACATGGGCTTGTCCACATACTGTAGCAGGCCTTGTTTTAAAGTGGGCAGTTTTACTGGTAGACATGGGATTGTCCACATTCTGTAGCAGGCCTTGTTTTAAAGTGGGCAGTTTTACTGGTAGACATGGCTTTGTCCATGTGCTGTAGTACTAAAGTGGCCAGTTTTGCTGGTTGCAGTAGGCTTAAATCACTGACTACGCATGCCTTGGCTTGGGCAGTGTCACAACAAAAGGCCATGGAAAAAACATTGAGGCTTCATTTAAACAGTGTTACGCGCTACATAGGGAACTGTCTTCAGCCTGCCAAGCTTGCACAGCAGCACCCACCCTCCAGAAACGGAGACAAATCCTCCAATGTACAATTGCATGTACCAGCTGACCCCCAGAGTGCACTATACAACTGATCATGGATGGTGAAGGGAGTGATTTTATAGGCTGTGTTTAAAAAAGTAGGAAAAGAGAGGGAAAACAGAGCTCTTTCCAATTTCTCCTGTTGTGTTTGAGGCAATGCTAATTTAGTAGTGTGCAAATACTCCCGAGTGCATTGTGTTTGTCAGTAGCAAAATGTCAGTAATATGTAGCCCGCTCTCACACTAGTTGGGAAATTGCAGTTTTATTGGTGAACACCTTGTTATTTTATCAGGTCAGTAGTTTTTTTCAGTTTTCAGTGATGGAGTCTTTTCCATCATATTCTTACTGCCCATTTTTAGCAGCAAATGATTTTAGTTTTTAGTGCATTTTAGGTGACATACGCCTGCTTTTACAAATCCATGAAGCTCCACAAGTCCTTGAAGCAGCACAGGTCCTTGAAGCTCCACAAGTCCTTGAAGTGGCATGGGTCCTTGAAGCAGCACAGGTCCTTGAAGCTCCACAAGTCCTTGAAGTGGCATGGGTCCTTGAAGCAGCACAAGTCCGTGAAGCTCCACAAGTCTGTGAAGTAGCACAGGTTGTTGAATCTCCCCAAGTCCTTGAGGCAGCACAAGTCCTTGAAGCAGCACAAGTCCTTGAAGCAGTGCAGGTCCTTGAAGCAGCACAAGTCCTTGAAGCAGTGCAGGTCCTTGAAGCAGCATGGGTCCTTGAAGCAGCATAAGTCCCTGAAGCTCCATTTTAATTTTTATAAGGCTGCCTGCTTGTCTGCTATTACCTTGACAGTGATGGCCTGGCTTTGGTGTAATGCACAGTCTCAAATTAACATTGAATCAAAGCTCACTGCTTGTATTTCTGTGGTCAGCAACTCAGAAGAACGCCCAAACTGAGAATGAGAATTGCTCCCCTTTTTATCAGAGTAGCCAGAAGAAGGCCCAAGTTGAGAATGAGTACCCCCTCTTCTGCCGGCGTTCTCAGAAAGTTGCCCAAAGTCTCCTGTTGCCAAAGCACTCAGAAGGCTGCCCAGGTTCAGAGTTAGGCCTCTTTATTGTGAATGCTCAGAAGAATGATCAAACTGAGAATCAGTCCCTTTGCATCACAGCTCATGTGCGATTAGCCAGATTCAGAGCCTGTCCCTTATTGTCACGGCTCTCAGAAGATTGCACAATTTGAAAAGGAGTCCCCTTCGGTAAAAGTTGATCACGTGTTCATGCTTCATTCATCTCAGAGCATCCCCCCCCCCCCCACCTCCATTCATCCTCAGCCAAACCCTCATGCCCCTTACCAAATGACTGGGATGGCATAAAGCATCTTTTGTTGCATAATCAGTCTGGCCCTTGAACTTGGTTGGTTCAAATCAACGGCAGGGCGCCAGACGTCTTTCCCTCAGTACCAGAACTACGACATAATGATGATGTTCCCCTGCTCTGTTTAGCTGTTCCCACCCCCAGCCCCTCCCCCCTACCAAAGCAGCTATGATTTTGGAACTTCTTAGGTTTTTGCACCATAGATACCTGAAGATAGTTGCCACAATGTTGTAGGCACGTTCAAACAGACCCATCTTTGCTGGATTTGAAGGAATTCATGGTGATGTGCAAAAACGTTGACTATCGGTTTTGTTAAGGCAGGAAATGTTTTATTTTTTCCCATGCATAGTTGTGTGTGTTGTTGATATCTGTACTGTATTGCATATGGTTGGAGATGTACATAACTGAAGAAAGATATCAGTCATGGACATTAACTGTTGAGCACATGTGTGTACCATGCACTATTTATATTGAGCAGCTGTAAAGGCTGTACTCGGTGTAGCTTCGCAGACTTGGTGATGTATGACTTGTCCAAGACATCTTGGTTCTTTTCTTAGTTACAGTAGTGTTACATCTCCCTGCGACATTTATATACAAAGTGTTACATCTCCATGCGACAATTATGTACAAAGTTCTCATGGTTACAACTGTTATGAAATGTAAAGGTCACAGCCGGTAATGAACCAATTAGCAATCGGCTTCAGACACATCACTTGTCTTTATTCTGTGTTTCTGTGCGTCTGTGTGCTTAACTCATCTTGTGGTGTATGTGTGTTAAAAGGTATGCCCCCACCACCCCTCAACCCCTTGTGTTGTGAAAACATTCGTGCTTGGAAGTTTTTTATGCACGTTATAAATTATCATTCATCAGCAAAGTCTTTAGATCAAAAGTATGACTTTGTTTAAGCACTGACCCATTAAGTGTGCTCGGGTCATTTGTTCTTGAAATACAGGTGTCATTAACAAAGTGTTTTTTTTTTTTATCATGAAGTATGGCTGTGTTAAGCATTGACCTGTTAAGTGTGCTTGGGTCATTCATTTTTGAAATACAGGTGTGTCATTAAAAAAGTTGTTTTTTTTGTTTTTTGTTTTTATCATGAAGTATGGCTGTGTTAAGCATTGACCCATTAAGTGTGCTTGGGTCAATCATTCTTGAAATACAGGAGTGTCATTAACAAAGTAGTTTTTGTGTCATGGATAGTCTTTTTAGATCATGAAGTATGACTGTGTTAAGCATCGACCCATTAAGTGTGCTCGAGTCATTCGTTCTTGAAATACAGGTGTGTCATGGATACGTCTTTAGATCACAAAGTATGGCTGTGTTTAAGCAGTGACCCACTTAGTGTGCTTGGGTCATTTGTTCTTCAAATATAGATGTATCATTAAAAAAGTGTTTTAATCATGAAGTATGGCTGTGTTAAGCATTGACCCATTAAGTGTGCTTGGGTCATTGTTCATTATAAAATGATACAAGTGTGTCATTAACAGTCTTCAAATCACAAACTATGTCTGTGTTATATCATTAATGTATGAGATGCAAGTGTGTCATTGAGTCAGTCTTTAATTGTATAAATTATGAAGTATGCTGTGTTGTGTGTCAGCAGTTGTCGAAATACAAGTGTCATTAATTAAGTCTATAAATCACGATGTGTGACTGTGTTATGTGCCATTAATTTTTTTAAACACAGTGTTTCATAAGGCAAGTCTTTAAGTCAGGAAGTACATCGTCTTACTCTTTCCTTTACCCCACTTAGACAATGAAGTACGACTGTTACTCATCCAATTTTCTTATCATTTGTACATGATAGCACATGATGTAATTAGCTACTTTCCCAATCAAGAGATTTTTACCTCCCCCCCCCCCCCCCCCCACCCCCAACCAACATCGCTGTGTGCTGATTACTTGTGAACCCTGGTGATCTGTTTCACTGTATATATACAACGTGTATAAAAAGCAAGCATTTTGCCCAGGTATATTTAAGTCTGGGAGACTGTAAGCAGAGTAAATCTGTGCTTATCTGTATAATATATAAAAATGTGTGGTTTGAGTGTTTCTTTGTCCCAAAATGACCTGTGTGGTTGACATTAAACTCCAAGAACTGTTACTTTCTCTCTCCTTCCCACTTCCCTTGTGTGTGTATACTGTTTTTGTTCTGTTTTGTTGTTGTTTTAGTTTTTTTGGGGGGTATATATGATTTATTTTGGATTGTTTACAGTTTTACTTTTCTGCAGCAAACTTAATTTTAGCCTGAATTTCAGGTCCATAGGAGAGCATTTGCTGGGATTGTTTGAAACCTGTGTGCAGGTAGACTTGGACAGAGCTAAGCTGCCCACCAAATGTAGAAGCTGCAGGAGTCTTTGCTCAAAGCTTGACCTGAAATCCCTGTTCATTCAGCCTAATTCCGACAGAGGTGGGCTGTTCATCACAAGTAGCAGAAGTAGAGACTCCAAGTTTAAGGCAAAATCTCTGTGCTTCTTTATTGTAACAGCGTTGGTCTGTCCATCAAATGCAGCGGCTTGTGGGGTAAGCTCTTCACAACTGCCAGTGCTAGCTTTCATCAGCAGTGTTGTTTGAAACGATACACCACAGGAATACACTTTCAGCTGTGGTTATCATCTGTCCCTCAAAAAAACACCACCATCCTTTTTAGATCATTTTAATTGTTCTGTTACATCATTGCTGTTTTCCCCCTGGCATTTGATGAGTTCTTGAAACAAAACTGGGGATTCCAGCCAGATTGTCTGGTGTAGGAGTGTAAAAGCTTGCAGAATTTTACCGTCGTGGTGGGTTCAGAAGGGGATTTTACATATTTTAGACCATTTTATACTGGCAGTCTTGTGCTGGTTCCAAGCTTAACATTCTTAGCCATTGGGGAGTACTGTTGCACTTTCCAGGAAGTGGTATACACATGTTTAGTCGCATATTCAGTCATCAGAAAAAAAGAGGGAATATAGGCCAGATACCTGTCAGTGAGTACAGGCCCAGTGTCTAACATGTGCACACAAAGTACTAATACTGGAATACAGGTGAAGGCAGGTGAAAGGCCAGGTGATCGTGTAGCGTAAAGATTTGGTTGAATGATGAAGAACATGATGGATGCAGAGACAATACTGAACAGAGGGCAGTTTCCATGAGCAGGGGATTCAAAGACGGCGGGTCTTCCAGTGGTGTGCTTTGGCCCAGTGGTAGTTCGGTGCTCGGCTGCTGCAGACCCAGGGTCGCATCCCCTTTCCTTTTCGAATGGTAAGCTCAATACCACGACTGATCTGGTGACTTTGGCTGACCACAATCAAACACAGGGCTCAGCCTGCTGCCTATCGGAATGAAATCTTTTTTTTGTGAACTGTAGTGTGGGCTCTATACCTTCCCTATTTGGGGGTGGGGGGTAAGGTTTGCAACCGTTATGATTGGAAGTGTTCAGCTGGCTCAAGCTGTTTTTTTCGTGAACAAAATTTGTGATAATTTTGTAAATAATCAGTTTTATGCTCACTGCTCAAAATGCCTTTGTTTCTGATGGAGTGAGTGTGAATGGGTGTGTGGGAAGGAATAACCAAATGTTTGTATTGCACATGTATACACATTGTCAGTATGCAAGTTGCCCGCAGCAGGCTGCTCTGGTGTCTATTGGATACGGCTATTCCTTGCATCACTCACAGACTAACACCACCAAAGCGCAGTGAGTTTGGGTACACGAGAGAATAGCGCTATACAAATCTATTATTATTCATGCTCACTCACCCCTGTCAAACCACCGGCCCTAGCAACGCCAGTACTCACCCATCATAATGACACCACCTCAACCTGCGCTCACTCACCCACCCCTAAAAACAACTCTAGGTTTCATTCTAGTGAGATGCATGGTGACCCAGATGGGCAGGCACTCACAGCATGTTCTGTGTGAAGAACCATGCCCACTCACATGTTCTGTGTGATAGACCAAGCCCACTCACATGTTCTGTGTGACAGACCAAGCCCACTCACATGTTCTGTGTGAAGAACCATGCCCACTCACATGTTCTGTGTGAAGGACCAAGTCCACTCACATGTTCTGTGCAAAGGACCAAGCCTACTCATGTTCTGTGTGAAAGACCAAACCCACTCTTCTGTGAACACCAAGCCCATTCGCATGTTCTGTGACAGACCAAGCCCACTCACATGTTCTATGTGAAGGACCAAGCCCACTCATGTTATGTGAGACAGACCAAGCTGAATCACATATTCTGTGTGAAGGACCAAACCCACTCACATTAGGTTTGTGTGAAAGACCAAACACATTAGGTTTGTGTGAAGGACCAAACACATTAGGTTTGTGTGAAGGACTAAACCCACTCACATTAGGTTTGTGTGAAGGACCAAACACACTCACATTAGGTTTGTGTGAAGGACCAAACACACTCGCATTAGGTTTGTGTGAAGGACCAAACACACATTAGGTTTGTGTGAAGGACCAAACCCACTCACATTAAGTTTGTGTGAAGGACCAAACACACTCACATTAGGTTTGTGAAGGACCAAACACTCACATCAGGTTTGTGTGAAGGACCAAACCCACTCACATTAGGTTTGTGTGAAGGACCAAACACTCTCAAATTAGGTTTGTGTGAAGGACTAAACACTCACAGCAGGTTCTGTGTGAAGGACTAAACCCACTCACATCACGTTTGCGTGAAGGACTAAACACACTCACAGTAGGTTTGTGTGAAGGACTAAACCCACTCACAGTAGGTTCTGTGTGAAGGACCAAACCCAACACAGGACAAAAGCAGCTAGCACTGTAATTGTCCCAAACTACCAGCAGCTGTTTACAACATCCTTCCTCCAACCACTGCCACAGTTAGGTACACCATAGGTCTCTGAAAACTGTCAACTGGCTTCTTCTTTTTTTTCTTCTTTTTTTTTTTTTGGGGGGGGGGGGGGGGGGGTTGCTGTTGAAATGGCATCAGGTTTGTAGCAAATAATTCAATCAGGCAATTTTGTAGCTGCTAACAATCTTCTGCACAAATAAAACCAAAACCATTTGAAATTGAGACAGAACACTTTTTTATATTTTTATTTGGGGCAAATGCATCCAACGTGAATGCTTTGATGCAATGTTTCTTCCGCAGTCTTTGTGCTCAAACTTCTTTGCTGATTTTATACAGAGGGTGCTGACAGCACAAGGCTTGTAGGTGTGGTTTCAGCAGATAGATGTGTGGAGACAAGGAGTGCCCCTTCAGTGGTGTAACCAATTATGGCAGAGTTTGGAGGAAGGGTGCTGAAAAGTGAGGAGTGGAGTGCTGTCATCATCCTTTACCTCTCACACATCAAACTGTCGGACACCACATCCTGAGCAGTAAAGACATGTTGTTGTTTTTATTTCTGTTCCTCAAAAACAGATTCACCCCAAAAGACATCAAGTGGGAAGAATGACGAGCCATCATAAAGAAAACATTTACTGCAACTCTATACAAGCAACACAGAGGCATGGGGTGGGGATGGCCAGAAGGCAAAAGCAAATGAGAAAAAAACACAAGACGCCTCTGCAAAGTGCCGATGCAAGATCAACGAGATGACAACACTGACACCAAAAACAGAACAAAAAAATACACAACACAATAAAGTATACAGAGATGACAAAAAACTCGCTTGTTGGTGCAGTGCCACCAAATGGCAGGTACAGGTGAGGATTTTCCCACCTAAACCTGATGAAATATCAATCTGAAATATCAATCAATATGATTTACACGTCCTAGAAGCCCAGAATTCCCCCAGACCCTCAACAAAATAAAACTACAGGCTCCCCCCCTCCACCCATACTATTCCAGAATCAAGTGACTGATCACTTTTCATACAGCCCAAAACAGACCGCTGCAATTGTTTCAGCATTTGATGTTCCAGGTGCAGTAAGTTGGTGTTTTACGCCCAGTCAACCAGTGCATTCCAGGTGCAGCAAGCACTGATTGGTGTAGTTTTTTCTCCACACACAATGATTTTGCTATTGAAAATTAATGACCCAAACTCAAAAAGCCACACGCAAAAGTGTTCACCCTCTTTTGTCTTAAAGTAGAAGTAAGGGTTTTTAAAGGACAAGTCCAAGGTTAGGGGAGATTTTTGACACAATTTCCGTTAAAGCTCGCTGAGAACAGTGACGTAGGTGAAACTGTGATTGGAGGGTTATAAATGCACGGGGAAAAAAAGGGCATTTTCTGTTGAACCTAAAGCGTCACCATGATGCCCAAATCACGTGACCATATGCCTACTACGTCACTCTGGGGAGTCGCTGCAAAATAGCCAACTCGAGCTCCAAAGATGAAACTGACACTTTGCCCAAGAGACCCACAAGGATACAGCCGTATCAGTTTGAGCCTGTCAGGCAGGATTTTGAAAGAGTACCGGAACATCGTGTCAGCTTCAGAGCAAAACCCCATGCAGTATTCCATGGGGTTTGCAAAATGACCATAAAAATGATTGACAAATGGACTAGTTTCAGATATAATGAAATGAAAAATGTTTAATTGGGCTTTTAATCAATTTTATTTTCTGTAGGCTGGCCAAGACTACAGTCTCGGGTTCTCCATCAGTCACGTGACTTTCCTGGAAGTGACGTCAGTCTGGGGAGTCGGTGTTGTTGCCATCTTAGATTCTTCAGTAAACTGTGTATGCATGTGGTCGACAAAAAAGTTAATTACGCCGGCCTACTGTGTTGCCGCAAACTGTAACAATTCGCAGATGACCCCAGGTATAACAATGCACGAGCTCCCGTGCAACTGACCTGCAGTGAGGCGAAAGTGGATTAAATTTATACAGTTCAAATGAGCTGACTTTCTTGCTGCACTGCATCATGCCCATTTGTGTAGGGAGTGCGATTTCGCAAACCCTATGGAATACCGCATGGGGTTTGCTAAAAAGCTGACACGATGTTCCAGTACTCGTTCAAAATCCTGCCTGACAGGCTCAAACTGATACGGCTGTATCCTTGTGGGTCACTCGGGCAACGTATCAGTTTCATCTTCGGAGCTCAAGTTGGCCATTTTGCAGCGAGTCCCTGGAGTGACATAGTAGGCATATGGTCACATGATTTGGGTGTCATGGCGACGCTTGTGGTACGACAGAAAATGCCATTTTTTTCGTGCATTTATAACCCTCAGATCAGTTTCACCTACATCATCATTCTCAGCAAGCTATAACGGAAATGTCAAAAATCACCCCTAACCTTGGACTTGTCCTTTAACTTAAAGCTTCATCCAAACTGCACGCATATTTTCTAATGCATTACAGACACCTTGCCATCCTTCACCTATATGCATACGGCTTTCACAAGGGTTGAGACAAGATCACTGGACCAGATCTTTCTTTCTGCAGAATGAAACTGCATGCCTGCCAGAGCAGACCTGAGTTTTCACAGTTCTAAAAGCAGACATCGCTTTTTTAATTTTGTGAGTTTCACCCACGCTGTTCGGAATGTGGAGTCTGGGGGCCCCTAAGCCTCCGGTCTTTAAACAGTAAAAAAAAAAAAAAGCCATCAAAAGCCAACAATGAAAATACATTCTGGTCAGACAAGCCAGCTGAAAATGATAGAAAAGCCCAATGAAGAATAGCGCAGCGTCTGGGAGGCTTCTCACAAAACTAAGGCCACACATGCTGTTTGTTATGTCTAAAGGTCATGTGTTATGTCCAGTTACAAGCCAGCAACAGTCCCAAAACAAAACAATCTTTAGTTACAAGCCAGCAACAGTCCCAAAACAAAACAATCTTTAAGAACAGGTCACATCATGTTGTCATGTGTTGCGTCCAGTTACAAGCCAGAAACAGCCCCAAAACAAAACGATCTTTAAGGACAGGTCACACCATGTGCATGCTAGATGAAAGCCTGTACGCAGAAAGTGGCTGCAGTTATTTTGACCTTTTACTTTTGGTTCCTGACACATTTGCCTGGATGCTTCACTGTGCTGTGAGGAAGCCCAGTTACTTCACAGACAAGACATGCTTTCAGTACTTGCCATCAATGAAGATAATGACAATGACCAGGAAGACAACAGCTCAACAAACATTCTGGATACAATGTTAATTCTGTATAGAAAAAAAAATAGAAAAAAAGACGGGGGGTGGGGGTAGGCATAAAAGTGTTGGGAATTTCATATAACCGCCAAAAACTGTGCCTGGGGGTCATCGCACGAGAACTCAATGCTATTAATATCGGCCAGAGGACAAAGTCTTGTCAGTAGTCTTGTCATGTTCCTAATGGACAAAGAAGTTTTACTGGCCATATCGATGGGAATGGAATTTCTTTTTAGATCAGCAGTTTCTCAGTGGATCAGTTTTATGACGTTAACAACTGATGTTTGAAAGTTGCTAAAACACAGCTGTTAATGCTGCTATTCTGTCTACAACTGTGTGTCTGTGATGTAATGAACATGGCTGGCCTGTGGAGCATGCATGTCTATATATTTTACAACACTGGAAAATGTTAATTACTGATCTTAATTATTGGCCTTATCATGAAAAGTCCCATTTTTCAGCAGAGACTTGTGTTAGAGGGTTGTTACCATGTCCAAAAAAGTCCCATTTTTCAGACAGACTTGTGTGAGAAGCATGTTACCATGTCCAGAAAAGTCCCATTTTTCAGACAAACTTGTGTGAGAAGCATGTTACCATGTCCAGAAAAGTCCCATTTTTCAGACAGACTTGTGTGAGAAGCATGTTACCATGTCCAGAAAAGTTCAATTTTTCAGTCAGACCTGTGCTACCATGTCCAGAAAGGTACCATTTTTCAGTCAGAGAACTGTGTAAGTTGGCACAACCACCATCTACCTCGATCCCAATTTTCAAGGTCTTTCAAGTACTGCCTGGCTTTTACCTGATTTTAAAGGATTTTCAAAGCCTTGAAAAGGTCTTTCAAAACTCCATACATTCAAGCACTCCCAAGGACTGTAGAAACTCAGTGCTGGCTTGTGTGTTTCCCAGTCAGTGTACACGATTTATTCACTCAGTGACAATGTAGCTCATCAGCACAAATAACCACCGCACATTAATAAACAACATGAATGCACAGCCAACGACAACATCCAAGAGGGCATGCAACTTCAACAATCCTTTTCCTCTAGGAATGAACTATTCACAACTACAGTAACCAAACTTTCAACAAATAAAATCATCTACCTTATATTCATCACAAATGGTTTCATGATTGACCAACATATATAATATATAGATATGAATATGGCAATCTCTGATGTGCACAAGTGCAAGATTCTCTACTTTGTATATAAGGCTAGGTTATTAAAAATATTCATTATTATTATCATCCGTATATCAATTAAGTAAGGTTGGGTCATCTAAAATGCTCATTATCATCATACAAAAGTAGGTCAATCATTATCGTTATTAGCGTATTACTGTAATTATTCGCTTCTTCCTCAAAGATGGTTGGTCATAATTATCTAGTTCTCCTGTGAACAGCAGGATAGTGAGATGGAAAAGCAGCAATAACACTAACAAAAAAAAGTGAACCAAAATCTCACAGATCTACTACTTCTCAGTCTTTCACTCCACATTGCACACAGATACCCACGCATTCCTTCCACACCAAAACACTACTCCGCGTCCGACAACACGCCAGCAGCACTACAACACCAAGAAGAAACGCCCACAGAAACCAAGTGCCTGTCCATCTCATCGGTACTTCTTCACAGCCTGGTCAATGTCATCCACATGCCCCTTCAGTGCTTCCCACTGCTCGATACTCAGGCTGATTCCTGCAACAGTCACAGTATGTATAGAGAACAGGGCATGAACTACTCGGGCTGATTCCTGCAATGGTGACAGTACATACAGAAAACAGGGCATGAACTACTCCAGCTGATTGCTAAAATGGGGACAGTACATAGAGAGAACAGGGCATGAACTACTCCAGCTGACTGCTAAAATGGTGACAGTACATAGAACAGGGCATGAACTACTCGGGCTGATTCCTGCAATGGTGACAGTACATACAGAAAACAGGGCATGAACTACTCCAGCTGATTGCTAAAATGGGGACAGTACATAGAGAGAACAGGGCATGAACTACTCCAGCTGACTGCTAAAATGGTGACAGTACATAGAACAGGGCATGAACTACTCGGGCTGATTCCTGCAATGGTGACAGTACATACAGAAAACAGGGCATGAACTACTCCAGCTGATTGCTAAAATGGGGACAGTACATAGAGAGAACAGGGCATGAACTACTCCAGCTGACTGCTAAAATGGTGACAGTACATAGAACAGGGCATGAACTACTCGGGCTGATTCCTGCAATGGTGACAGTACATACAGAAAACAGGGCATGAACTACTCCAGCTGATTGCTAAAATGGGGACAGTACATAGAGAGAACAGGGCACAAACTACTCAGGCTGATTCCTGTGACAGTCACACACAGTACACAGAGAGAACTGGGCACAAACTACTCAGGCTGATTCCTGTGACAGTCACACACAGTACACAGAGAGAACTGGGCACAAACTACTCAGGCTGATTCCTGTGACAGTCACACACAGTACACAGAGAGAACAGGCAAAACTACTCAGGCTGATTCCTGTGACAGTCACACACAGTACACAGAGAGAACAGGGCATGAACTACTCAGGCTGATTCCTGCAATGGTGACAGTACACAAAGAGATACCAAGGTACAGTCATTACGTGTGGCTTTATCACAAAAGACAAAATGCTCAAAACAGGTACCTACCTTTCTTGCCTGGCCGCAGGTCCCCGTCCTTCTCGTAGTACTCACGAATGCTGACCAGAATCTTACCACGAAACTCACTGACTGTGGCATAGCGCATACGCGACAACTGAAAAACAACACAGAATACTCATAATGTGACATGACATTATTTGCACAAACTGCAGCAAATAACACATACGCGACAACTGAAAAACAACACAGAATACTCATAATGTGACATGACATTATTTGTACAAACTGCAGCAAATAGCACATATGTGACCGTCCACCATGAAATGAGTTGGAAGTCCCCTCGGGCTGTTTGGAGCTAGAACGGAAAATGGGTGGTGGTGTCAGGTATCGATTTTGGCAAAATATTGAAAAGCAGTCTTTCTTTTCCGTAAATATACCATCAAAAAGACAGTTTATTCGCCTGAAGTTGTCTAAAAATTACTTTTTCATATCATACCCTACTATCCAGGTAAGACAAAAACCAGGAAAGTTACGAAGTTTCACGCACCGCATTCACCCCTAAAACTTGCAATGGACCCGTCAAGTTTGGTATGAATAGAAAGGTCTTTGTCTCCACTTTCAAACTAGCTCAGGTTTGATTGGCTAAACTCAAAATATCCTACCAATGAAACCTCTGAAAATAAGGGAAATCCGTAAACAACGCGTCACTAAGGAGGGTATTCCGTTTCTCTCATTGGCCATGAAGATCATGTTACTCTACAGGACCAACCGGCGCGAAGCGTGTTTCAACATGGTGAGTGACAACACACGCAAGTTAATGCTGGCGAAAGTTTTGAATTCAGCTCGTGCAGCTAATATTTTGGACGAAAACGATTCCGATGGCGTCAGAGGTTTGATTGCTGATTATTTTGCAACAGTTCCTGCTGTTGAAGGAGAGGATGCCGTTGATGGAGAGGACGAAAGCAATCAAGACGACACTGAAATGGTGAGTGAGAGAAGAAGAGACGTGAAAACCTCTAATGGAGATTCAGAAGAAAACTGTGATATTGAATCAAGCAGTGTGTGTGCTGACGATTCAGAAGACTCCATATCTGACGATGAAGGCTTCGTTGACAACTCTGTGTCACAGATTCAAACTGACATTCAGGATGACTGAACTCTGACACCAAGTTGCTGAAAATTCAAAACTTTCAGTACAAGTGCAAACTCAGAGCACAAGTTCACGAGACGTCAACTCTAGCACACTGCGAAAAACCTCGATGCATAGCAGTTTTCCGCAGATGAAATCTTGGCCAGGAGACTAAACATGGCAGAATTTAATGAAGGTGAGGTTGTTTTTGTTGTTGTTTAGTGTGTTTCTCTCTCTGTCTGTCTGTCTCTCACACACACATGCGCACACACACACATGCGCACATACACATCAACACAAACCAATATTAAAGCACAGGATTTACACTTAAAGAATAATTAAAACCAGTTACATCATTGGTGCAAAGGGATACATGTATACACTCAAGGATGTTAACAGTGTACTGAATTAGAACTTTTGTGCACAACAACACAAACTAATGTATACACTTTTTCTTTGTCTGTCTCACTCTGTTTGAAAACAAAGTACCTTTTTAAGTATTTCAGACACTGATTTTCTATCCAATGTCCTGTTCTGTCAGTCAGCTAAGAATGATTGATATAAATTTGCTTTTTTGTTTTTCAGCTGAAAATGACATAATCCTGCTGGGAATCTTGGCAAGCACAACAAAGAACGACTGTGAAATGACCTGCTTGGGACTCATGTGATGACTGTGGAGATGAATGTGAACTGAGCATCAGAAAATGTTTCTTCAGTATTGACAAATATTTCTGTGTGAAAACTGAACTTTAAGACTCCCAATGGGGAATGTTTGTGCCTGATGACTTTCTGGAAATTGTGTTGGGGTCAGAGGTGTTTTCCAATGACTCTTGATGTGAGCGTACAAATACTCCCTCTGGCTGCTGTAAGTTGGAGAATTCTTTTCTTCATGGTTTGATTTTGTCAACAACTGAGGTAGGATTTTTTATTTGAATGACAAATGTTTTAAATGTTTCATTTAGAAACTTTCAGTTCAGTTTTTCTTTTTCCTGTTGTACATACAATTTAAATGACATTATTTGCTGATGAACAAATAATCATGGTCAGAATTTTTTTTCTGTGACTGATCTTGAGTGTTTAGCTGAACAGTAAGTTGTTTTAAATTTTAAAATGAAAATTGCTTCAGTAGCACTTTTGATGGTGTCTACATTTCTTGCCATCTGTTCTAGAGTAAGTCTGAGCAATGAAAGAGAATGTCAGGTTTGGAGAATGTTCAGTGTAACATAATTTTTCATTTGAGTTTTCTGCCATTTTTCATCGAAATGAGCCCGCGGTTTTGTTAAAGTCTTATCAGCAGACACGGTCCTGTACACCAGGCCTCACGAAAGGTCGGATGTGAGTGTACAGATGACAGCTGTATTTTACACAAGTACATAATTGAATTGACTGCAGTTAAGTTACAGGCAAAAAGTCAAAGTTGACATAATGGCTGGGTCAGGACTACATGCGTATAGATCTCCATGATTCATTTTCCCCCTTAAAAAAGTCATAATTTGAGAAATAAAAATAAAAATTTCCCAACAAAGTTTTGACATGTTTTATTGATTATTGTTTGATGTTTGCAGGGTTTATTGTGAAGATAAATCGTTGGTTGCTAAGGAAACTTTCTTTTTACAATAAAACAACTTTCAGGACAATTTTCTCAAAACTGCTCAATAACCCTATTTCAAGACGTGTAGCTGAAAAACTAATCGACATATTCAAAAACGGTTTTCACCATTAAAAAGAGCATAAAGAATACTATTAGAAACATCAAAATCTAAGTTTGGTGACAAGCGACTCATTTTGTGGAGGGTCACATATGTGACAACTGAAAAACAACACAGAACACTCATAATGTGACATGACATTATTTTCACAAACTGCAGCAAACTTGAATGACCCAGGGAATGGCTACTACTGAACTAGCACTACAGCCCCTAGGAAGTGTGGTTCATTTACTGAGCTACTCTGACACACATGACAAATCATGCAGACTGATGTTAGTATGCCTGGCTGTGCGCAGTAACCCATCCCCTGTAAAAACCTTGTTCCTTTTAAGTGTGTAGGAGTTTGATTCTGCTCCCTGTATGTTAAGCATGCACTCTTCCCCTTGAACTGCTACCTGTCAACAAGTCACAGTCAGCTACTCCAACTCCAAGCTGATGCATTCACTGTCAACTAACTGGTCACAGTACTCCAGTCTGATGTACTCACTGTAAACTGGTGACAGTTGGTTACCCCAAGCTGATGCATTCACTGTAAACTGGTGACAGTTGGCTACTCCAAGCTGATGCATTCACTGTAAACTGGTCATTGTTGGCTACTCCAAACCTACTGTGGATGTAAAGCAACAGTGAACTGAACTTGCTTCCTACTGTGGATGTAAAGCAAGTGAACTGAACTTGCCTACCTACCATGGATGTAAAGCAACAGTGAACTGAACTTGCTTCCTACTGTGGATGTAAAGCAACAGTGAACTGAACTTGCTTCCTACTGTGGATGTAAAGCAATAGTGAACTGAACTTGCTTCCTACTGTGGATGTAAAGCAAGTGAACTGAACTTGCCTACCAACTGTGGATGAAAAGCAACAGTGAACTGAACTTGCCTAACTACTGTGGATGTAAAGCAACAGTGAACAGAACTTGCCTACTACTGTGGAGGCAACAGTGAACTGAACTTGCCTACCAACTGTGGATGTAAAGCAACAGTGAACAGAACTTGCCTAACTACTGTGGATGTAAAGCAACAGTGAACAAAACTTGCCTAACTACTGTGGATGTCATTTGTAAAGCAACAGTGAACAGAACTTGCCTACTACTGTGGAGGCAACAGTGAACTGAACTTGCCTAACTACTGTGGATGTAAAGCAACAGTGAACAGAACTTGCCTAACTACTGTGGATGTAAAGCAACAGTGAACAAAACTTGCCTACTACTGTGGAGGCAACAGTGAACTGAACTTGCCAACCCACCCAAAACATGAGTTCCTCTTTAGGCCTTATGTGTGAGAACCTTGCCTTCCCACCTGAAACTTGAGTTCCCTGTTGGGCCTTACATGTGTGGTCTTCAGGTTCAATATGTGGAAGTCTTCAGGTAAAGAGACAGAAGGGTGACCTTCCCTACCCACCTGAAACGTGAGTTCCCCATTGGGCCCTCAGGTTCAATATGTGGATATCTTCAGGTACAAGAGACAGGAGGGTGACCATGCCTACCCACCTGAAACGTGAGTTCCCTGTTGGGCCCTCAGGTTCAATATGTGGAGGTCTTCAGGTACAAGAGAGGAGGGTGATATGCTTACCGACCTGAAACGTGAGTTCCCTGTTGGGCCTTCAGGTTCAATATGTGGAGGTCTTCAGGTACAAGAGACAGGAGAGTGATATGCCTACCCATCTGAAACACGAGTTCCCCGCTGGGCCTGCAGGTTCAACCTGCGGAGGTCTTCAGGTACAAGAGACAGGAGGGTGACCTTGCCTACCCACCTGAAACATGAGTTCCCCGTTGGGCCTTCAGGTTCAAACTGCGGAGGTCTTCAGGTACAAGAGACAGGAGGGGGACCTTGCCTACCCACCTGAAACATGAGTTCCCCATTGGGCCCCTTCTCCCCCTCGCTTGTTGCTGCCTTGCCTTTGTCCTTCTCTTTCTTTTCAGCTTTTTTGGGGGGCTCTTTTTCTGCCTTTTTCTTCTTCGGCTTTGGCTCCTGAAAACAACACGTCATGTGCATGATGGCATTTTATCAATATCACCAAAGACGGCCTGCTTCCTGAGGTCACCCAGGCGCCATCTATGGAGGCCTTCAACATCTTCCCCCACCTCCCCTGCCCCCTCAACAAACCTAACTGCTGATCAGCACAACTGACCACCCCCACTCCATTCCCAGCCCCAACCACTTCTTCACAGACATACCACACACCAAGCATTCTCCCACTGCCATTAATTGCCATCAGAATTAATACCCTGAGTCACTTCACATCAAATTCAGACCCAGATTCTTTGTTAGTAGATTCAGTAATACTGATACGCACACAAGATGACAAGCATTTATTCACTGTGTGTGAGTAGAATCTACTGACACACACACATAAGCATCAAATTCATATCAGACATTTCAGTCATTTACAGTTAATCACCTTCCCGCTCTAATATCTATACATGCACTCACAATCAGAGTGACCCTGAATCACAAACCTTAAAACTGAATCCTTATTTTACACTCAAAAATAAACCAAACCTCATTTTCAGTCTAAATCCAACATGAATACTTACATCAGACCCTGACTCAGAATCCTCAGATGATGAAAGGTATTCCTTTGACTTGGGCATGGTTCTGCTTTGGTGGTCAGTCAGTCAACTTCAAGTGCAGCAGAACTGTGCACGCTTGTCAGTCAAGATGGGACTCCTGATAAACACACCCAAGGCATTAATGATTTTTATTCCCATCTTCTGTCACCATCTGCATCAACAGAAACACAGGATCGACTCCATATACACATGCGGTTCTGCTATTATTGTATTAATGTAACCACCCCTTTTGTTTCTTTTGAAAAGACAAAGTCAACATGTATACAAGTTACAACACACGGCATTACTCCTCTTCTGTCACAACTGTCATATTATCACATATATATATAGGAACATAAAATTACTATTAGTATTACACAGCATTAGTCTACATTAAAAAAATTTTTTTAATGCAAACCCTCTTCATGCAATTGCTAAAACCCCATATATAATTTACCAGTAACTATACAAAATGCGTTTTAATTAAAGGCTTTAAACGGTCTCTCTTTATCTCGCTCAGCTGTCTCTCTCAGTCTCTGACATCAGGGTGTGAAGTTGGTTGTCAAAACATGTCATATCAACTTTGACAGCTGCCACTGTGCCAGGCCAGGGTGGGTGACACCAAATGATGTCAGTGGCACTTCACTGCTTAAGTGACTATAAGTCTGTTTCTGGCTGCATTACTAGTGTCTGGCAATTCATTTGCATGAGGGACTGACCATATTTCACAGCTCAGCATCATGTTGAAAAAGGCAACATAGAAAACTGACTTGGTTGTTGTTTTGTACTCATGACAATACTTCTCAACCAGCTCATTCCACTAGCTCCGACTCTGAGCTGGCTGACAATAGGCCACCTACTCAAGAAGGTAAACAAACCAGCCAGGAATCTGCAGGTTGCCAGGTACTAGTGAAAGACCAAGATCTAAGTTCTATTTCTAACCAGGCACTGGTGAAAAATGGTGATTGCCATGGATGGGCCAAAGCTCGAGGATACCGAAAGTAGTGCTGTTGTCCATTGGCCTGGCACAGAATTCTGCAGTCAGTTCAGCTACATAAGTACAGGATGGTTCTTTAAAAACTGCTGTCACCAGCATCAGTGTGTGTAAGTTTGTAACAACTAACATATTTGGTTGGAATTTGTATGCTCTTTTTTTTTTTCTGAAGACATTGTGTTTGTTGTTCTTAAAAGTGTTTGTGACCCCTGGTAACATGTTCGCCTTGATATAACCGCAATAGTTGATTGGGCGTAAAACACCTACTTATACAAATTATTATAAAGTACAACTGTCAGATTGTGTAGGAGTACACCACAAGAGCACCCCTTGATCAAACCCCATAACTTCAACTTGTTCAAGGAATGCCCCTTTTCTTCAACCCCGGCAAAGGTGGAGATCATGGCCCCCTTCAGTGAACTGAAAAATAACTTTAAAATGGTATCTCAATGCGCTCCAAAACGCCCGTATTGCACTACACCCCATCTCTCAGATTCAAGTTTCCCCAGTGTAGCCTGGGCAGTTCCGGCCCACTCTCGGTCGCAAAATGGATCTCACAGTCACAGTTCCACTGGGATAGTGTTGTAATATTCTAAATCAATATGGTTAGGTCTGGCAGAAATTGTGGAAGCAAACATCGCAAAAACGGAAATTACAAATACTTGCGAGATCCTTTTTTTTTTTTTTTTATCAAGAAAAATGAGCGGACGGATTGGGGGTGGGGTGGGGTGGAGGCCGTGACGCTTTTTCCTTGATGTTGACTACTTGCGAGCCTTCATTCGATGCCTGACCAAGCGCGCTTGCTTGAGGTTGACTGGTACCGGCGTGGACAAAACCCAGCACTTTACGATGCGAGAAAACGCGGTTGTTTCCCCCTCCAAATTTTCAGTGCAAAATATCGTTTAAAAACATTTACGTCACGTGAAATGACTCCTATAATTCCAAGAAAATACAGTTACTGGCCATAAACTGTATTAGCATCATTAAAACTGCGTGTCGTTCTCACAAATAACACCAAATCCAGCATATCGTTTCCAGCCTCAAATTTTCAGCGTTTTCCTTACCCGCGCTGTAAGACGGAAATGACGTCTTGAATCGCATTGACAGCTGGGATACCCTATTTCAGTTTTTTTTGGCTGGGTTCGTTCATGAATGGTCAACTTTAGGTGACATCACATTGGCTTTTGCCACAGTGGCAATTGATTGATTGATTCTACCGAACTTTCAAGATGACACGTAAGTTATGAAGTTTCTTTTAACTACTGACTTTGGGGAGTGACATGTTTGAGACAAAGGTAGACTGCGCTTGTATTGTTTATTGTTTCATTCCGAACTGACTCCCGAGGCTGAGGTGTGTTGTATTTTTTGTGTAATTAATACAACTACAAGCAACGAAGTGCAACAGACCCTGTTGCATTACAGTGTTGCAATCCGTGGCCGTTCTGGAACATCCAGTTTAAATCCAACTTTTCTGTTATGATGGTGATTGTTTTTCTCAGCAACCAACAGCCACAGTGCCGCACACGTTGCTTAGCCAGTTTCCACTGCACTCCAGAACCATCAAAAATAAGACAAAATAATGGGAAAGAAATGGAGTGGACTCCCACCAGAGGCAACAGCACCCAACACTCTTAACACTTTTGTATCAATGATCAAAGGCCATGCACTGATGTAGACCCCTCACCACACCCCAGCCACACCCAGACAGTGATAACCTGATGATTCTGAGAACAAGAAGAGTGAATTCTTGCTCTGGAGTCGTGGCAGAATCACTTCATCAGTTCATGCTTGACAATGACATCAAGTACTAAGAGTAAGAGTGAGGCTGACTTAGTCAACTGTGTTAAAACTAAAACTGATGTAGAACTGCTAGTGCTGTGACCAGGCTCTGCAAAATTGCATCATGTAAAACTTTGGGCATTGACAGAAAAATGTGTCCAGATTAAAATATATATTCATTTCTTCGGTAAACTGCTGCAGTTCTGTGTTTCTTTGTAAGCACAATTTGGAGATGGTTCCAGACACCTCTGATTCTGTCTGGATGCGAAGTGTGAGGTGTTGCCATACATGTATGATTGGTTGTGTAGACTGGCCACTGTTCATTCAGTGAATGGGTGGGGCAGTAACTGAGTAAGCCTTTCTTTTTCAGCCCACAGATGAACTGGTGCTTAAAATTAAATATTACAACTTTTCATGATTGGTATTGGTAAAACAGACACCCTCTCCCCCTCCCAAAGTCATATTTTGGCTGCAGTGAAAAGATGGCAAAGAGCCAGGCAAAAATTTTTTTGCATTCACAGGAACCAGGAAGACTTCTGTGAGACTGATACTGTGAGTGTGATAGTGTGAACTGTGAGTGTGACACCATTCAGTAATTAGAATTTAGATGAATAGAAGAAAAAAATAGTCCAAACTCCAATACTCAGTTACGTTAGAATTTAGAAATGAAACTGCAGAAGACAGAAGTGGTACTGTGTAATCTGTAGCAGTTTCTAAATATCAGATTTCTTTTTTATGTTGCAGTTATTTCATACTCCTGAGATGAATACAGGCTGTTTTTTGCTCTTCTTGTAGAGTGATGCAGATACTGCAGTATTGACTTAATAAGGCAGTGTTGTTGCAGTGATGCAGATACTGAGGTAGCATTATTAACTTGAATAAGTCAGTGTTGCTGCAGTGATGAGGATATGAGACAGCAATATTAACTTGAATAAGTCAGTGTTGCTGCAGTGGTGCAGATACTGAGATAGCAATATTAACATGAATAAGTCAGTGTTGCAGATACTGAGATAGCAGTATTATTATTAACTTGAATAAGTCAATGTTGCTGCCAGTGTCACTTTGACTTTTTTAGAGAATCCCGGGGTTAAACCAGACAGGCAAGGGCAATAGGTCAGTGTGACAGATACCACCTGTGCACATTACAATTGGTTACCTGACACTTACAATTGTAGAGCGTTGTGTGGACTCAAGGGCAACTGCTTCATTTCATGGTCACAGGCCTGCAGAAGTTGATACAAAAAATTACAACACAGTGGGCTAGTGGGTATGGACATTTTCTAGCCTGAAGGAATTACTAAGTACTAGTACTAGCCCAAGATTATTATTTTTGCCCTCATATTAAAAAAAAATGGGAAACATTTTTCCATGTCACACTTGTCCTCATTTCAATTCCACATTTTTTCCAAGTTAAAATGGTGGTGACACTGCATTGCAGATGACATTGCATTGCTGTGTCATTGACTACTTCTCTGGTGATTAAAAAGCTGATCAAGAAAGTATAAAATAAATCTGTGAATTCTTGTTGAGCACCTCATCTTGAGATGGAATGGATACCAAAATAGGAGTCAGCATAGAGAGTTGACCATGGAGAAAAAATTCCCCCAGTGCTCCTTCCAGGACACGAACCCGAGATCTTTCAATCACGAGTCTGTTACTCTGCCACTACCCTGCTCCCAAATTTTAAAAATGGGAAACATTTTTCCATTTCCTATTTGTGACCCGTTCTCACCAAATTAGTCTTAACTCGCAGCCGGCTTACTGTGCTACAGGCAAAAGCAGTCTATCTGGGTGTTTTCAGATTTTTGCAAAATTAAAGTCTATAACTGTATAAGCATTACACTCTGGTGTGTTTGCACTGAAATGCTCAGAAAAGTTGAATAAATATGTTTAAAACACAGTTTATTCACCTTACCCAGCATCAGTTTTGCTTATTTTAAGCCGAGAGTATGGGATTAAAAACATGAACAAAATACATTAAAACTAATAAAAGTTAACTAATGTTGAAATTTGAAGTCTCTTCAGGTGCCCCAATGTTTGATATGTTTCTGTCCTAAAATTGGTCAAGATTGGTAAGGATGTAAGGATTAAAGGAAAAAAACTACTCAATCGAGTCAATGCACAATGAACATTTTAAAGCTGATTTTCTCAAAATGGTCTCTGCCACACATGCAACATTCAGAAACACATCACATCCACATTTTTTGGAGTAGAAATGTGATTTAAGTATCAAAATAACAAGCAGAACTTGCAGATTTAAGACATGCAGATAAATTGCTAAATTTTAAGTTAAGAGTAAGACTCATTTTGTGAGAACGGGTCACATTTGTCCTCTTTTCAGTTTTTGCCAAGCTAAAATGGCGATGACATTGCTTTGCAGATGATGTCATCGCAGACGGCAGGATTATGACTTGCCCAATGGGCTAGTGCCTAGTAGCGGTTTGGGGTCTGCACTTGCCAAGAGGCTTCTCTGCCCATATCGGGCAACTGGTTAAATGTGTTTCTGCAGTCCTCTGGTTAAAGTTATTTCAACATGACAAGACGCTGAAGAGGGATTTTTTTTTCCCCGAAGGTCAAGTTGTTAATGTGAACTTTTTTCTAAGGTCAAGCGGTTAATGTAAACTTTTTTTGAAGGTCAAGTTGTTAATGTAAACTTATTTAGATTGTATGATCAGTAAAGTATTCATGTGGAATAATGTGTTTATTTATATTTGTTTTGGCCTGGCAGGTGGAAACCAACGTGAGAAGGCCCGCGAGAAGGCCCAGAAAAAGCAGAAGGAGGTGGAAAAGAAGAGAGATGCAGCCCAGAAGGGAGCCAACAAAGGAATGACCCTGGAGGAGCGACGAGAGAGGTAAGGAGTTGTCTATCTCAATGTGTGTAGACCTTGCTGCATAGCACAGTGGTTGAATTACGTTGTTTTATATATATGTTATATTTGTGGTATATTACTAGTTGGTAGTTTTACTCTTTTTTTCTGCTTGTTGTTTTAAAATTATTCTTTAACATTATTTGCTTTTTCACATCTAATGATGTATACATGTGCAAGCTATGTACACATTGTGTACTATATGTATACAACTGTGTAAACATCATTACATGTAGTTGGGGCGGTTCATTGTGCTCATGGCAGATGTTCTGTAAAACTAGAAATATCCTTCATAATTTCATTGTGTGTGCTTGTAGGGCTGCTGCAAGAATTCTTTTATTTTTATTTTACTTTTATTTACAGGCATGAATGCTTTAGTAATGTGAGAGCAATGAGTTTTTTCTCTTTGTGTCCATATGCACAGGGAATCATGCACTTTTTATTTCAGCTTTCTGCGTTTTTACTGCAGCTGTATTTGTATGATTAAGAAAATAACCACCCTTTTACTCCTCTTGTGGGTGCTTGCAGGGATGCTGCAATAATGCGAGAGAAACAGGAACGGAAGGCCGCTGCTGCAGCGCAGGGGGCGACAGGAGGGGCGTCCAAATGACAGGCAAGGGGCCCCTCCACCTCCTCCCAGCTTGTCAACCACCTGCTCCTCTCTACCGTGTACCGCTCATCTACTTTGTCATCATTGTTGTCGCCTCATCTTGACCCCACCGCCCGTCAGTTTTGGACCTTCTGGGATGCTTGGGTGCGGCTCCGTTGGCTTGGTTTTTCACTCCTGGTTTCCGGTGCAGGATTGGCATCAGCAGTGTTGTGTGGATTGTTGGCTTCTCAAAGCCTAGGACCGAGTTCTCTTCTTCTCAGCTCTTGACCCCCTTTGTAGGGAGGGGAGATTTTTTTGTGCAAGTGGCAGGCCTGGTTTGTCTTCTGGGAGTTAGTAGTTAAGAAGAAGAGAGGAGATTGTTGCTAAAGTTAGTCATTACGAAACAGTGTTGTTTTTGAAACAAGATCTCCACGCAGTACTTGGTTTGGACGTGTTTGTGGAGGGAAGGAAAATGGATTTGGTAATAAATACAAAACAGTGGTATCATTGATAGGATCACAGCAGCAGTATGTGATTGGACACCTTTGTGAAGGGAAGGAAAAATGATGGATCACAGTTACCAAACAGCATCATTATAAAATGGGACCACAACAGCACAGGATTGGACATATTTGAAAAGGGAAGGGAAGAAAATGGTAACCACCCAATGGTGTCATTACTGAAACAGGTTTACGGCAGCACAGGACTGGACACATTTGGGAAGGGCAACAGCTGTGCTGTTTCTTAAGTAGCACCAGATTACTTGTGATGCCAGTGTGTACCTTATATAAAACTAGGTAAATTTGTGGAAAGAAGCGTCCCTGTTGTTGCATCAACATCAGTGGATATTTCCCCCTTTGAAACTTTGCATGTTACTAATGCGAAATAATATGTGTAACATAGCTTGTGCAGTTCTGCATTATGACCTCACTTACTGTAAAATCTAAGCAGAAATGTGGATGCTGTCAGTTTAAACTTGAAATGCCAGTAGAAACTGAAAGTTGAAATGAGGTACATAGGAGGCACATGTTGCATTGACTGACCACATACATAATTTTCACTGACAGGTTCTTGGTGGCGGCTGCAGATTTCTCTGTTGGCCAGCGTTTCAGTTTCATATCATGTACATAATCATAAACATCTTATCAGTATTGCGGAAAACTGCTTTGGGTGAAGCTGTACGCTGCATGAGGTGAGAGCAAGCTATAAATAGTTGCACACATTGGCAGATCACCTCCATGACTTCTTTTACTAACAGTATGTGTTGGGGGCTTCTAACCAGACACCATCCATCTTTTTACTGTTTCAGTCTTTTTTTATGATGGCCAAAAAAAAAGAAGCAAAGCCAAAGGCAAAAAGAAACAAAAATGAAATTGTTTGCTTTTTGTTTAGGCAGCAGGGTGAGGGTGGGGGGAGAGGTGTGTAGTACTTACATTTGTAAAGTGTGTGATCTTGTACCAGTGTTCATCAGTTGATGGACATGCCAACTGATATTTTACTTTTCACATTTTTTTATGGGGAGGGGGAGATGCCAGTGCTGGTGCTGGAAACGGCAGGGTGGTTCAGGAACCGATGCAAATGCCCATCCTGTTTTGGCTGGATGTGAAATGTGGGGTCATGTCCAAAGTTGGTGATGGAAGGGGGTGGGGGGGGGGGGGGGGGGTGAGGTGGCAATCTGCATGACACATCATCTGGCTTCTTACTCACATGGAACTCATACAGGCATCAGTGTATTCAGGAAACACTCTTTTTGAATTTGATTCTCTGAGGTGGTAGGTGACATTTTTGCCTGCATTTCTTTGTTCAAACTCCCACTTTTGCCCCTCCCTAACGATTCCCCATCTCCATTTTCACTGAAGGTGCAGCAGAACCTTTATGTATGAACAAACTGCATGATTTTCCTGGATGCTCTGGTCATTGATTGGTCTGTTTGTGGCCATGACGACACAAGGTTTATCTTTCTGCGGATGCTTCTGATTGGTTCAGGTCTGCGTACAGTCTTCACAGGTGTGTGGAGAAGCAGACTTAACAGACCAGTGTACATATAAAAAAAAAAATCTAAGCTCTCCCCATCTATTTTTATTGCCTGTTGTGTTGTGTCACTGGAACTTGAAAAATACGTCCATTTACCCACACATCTTTGTTTACATTGCCATGTTCTCCTCAATCTGCACTTTAGTCTGACTGCACATTGGAGGAACACAGAATATTGCATGGGATGTGTGGAGTCCATGGTGGTCTTTTTTTCAAGACCCTGCTGTCGTCTTCATGCCTGCTGTCAATGGAAATGGAATAAAACTTTTCTTCAGCAGTATTTCTGACTTCAGTGTTGTATCTGTATCTTGGCTGTCATGCGTGTGTGATAAACAGCAAAACAAAACATGCACTTTGGCTTTCAGCTGGGAATGCTACCACAATTAATACCTGACAGAAAATATTTGGGTGGCTTTCAAAGAGCCAAAGCCAGCAACATTCTCCCTGCATACTGATACACACATTTCACAGTGCAGGGTGTCTTTCCCCCCTCAATACTGATACACACATTTCACAGTGCAGGGTGTCTTTCCCCCCTGCATACTGATGCACACATTTCACAGTGCAGGGTGTCTTTCCCCCCTGCATACTGATACACACATTTCACAGTGCAAGGTGTCTTTCCCCCCTCAATACTGATACACACATTTCACAGTGCAGGGTGTCTTTCCCCCCTGCATACTGATACACACATTTCACAGTGCAGGGTGTCTTTCCCCCCTGCATACTGATGCACACATTTCACAGTGCGGTGTGTCTTTTGCCCCCTGCATACTGATACGCACATTTCACAGTGCAAGGTGTCTTTCCCCCCTCAATACTGATACCACATTTCACAGTGCAGGGTGTCTTTCCCCCCTCAATACTGATACGCACATTTCACAGTGCAGGGTGTCTTTCCCCCCTCAATACTGATACACACATTTCACAGTGCAGGGTGTCTTTCCCCCCTCAATACTGATACACACATTTTACAGTGCAGGGTGTCTTCCCCCCCTCAATACTGATACACACATTTCACAGTGCAGGGTGTCTTTCCCCCCTCCACTGGCTGCCATAGGTTCATGGTTAACATGTTGGCAAGCTACTGAGTAGCACAAATGGGGCCTTTGTTTTCATCTCGTGGACACTTGAGAGACAGGAAAGGTTGCAACTTGAACAAGGATCAAACCCACAACCAACTCTTGCCTTTTAAAATCACTGTTGGTATGGAACAACTTTATCACCAGCATTCACATTACACACACACACACACACACATGCAGCATAGAATGTGTACATATATATATTTACGACTTCAACTATCAGTACAAGTGCAAGAATTAAAATGAGTTTTCATTTGATTTTCCACAGGATAATGTATTCTGTTGTGTGCTGTTTCTAAAATTGGCGCACAAAGCAGACTGGCTCCCAGTCTCACAAAGTATTGAGTACAAGATGAACAATCTCTGCTATAAATGTATTACATGCACTGCTCTTGTCTTACCTCTGTGGCTGTCTTCAGCTTTACACCCCCTTCAAACTCCAAACACACTGGTTTACAACATCCTTCCTTCAACCACTGCCGTATTACGCCATAGGGTCCAGAAAACTCGGCTAACGAACAGTTTTTTGTTGGTGCTCAAACAGTAGTAAGTTTGTTACAAACAACTCAAATTATATCAGACATTTGTTTTATATATTGCCATGTTGCTTATTGCTGAGTAGCACAAATGGGGCCTTTGTTTTCGTCAGCTCAGATAAAACCAAAATCGTTTGAATTGAGATGGAACTCTTTTTTTTCTTACCCAGGGTGGATGCATCTCATGTTTACGCATGTGCTTGGGCGCTAGGTTGCTTCTACAGTCATTAGCACCCGAACCTTATGGAGGGCGCTGACCACGTCGTTGGACAGCTGCACGGAGATAAAGAGTGCCCCTTCAGTGGCGTAACTAAATCTGGCAGAGTTTGGAGGAAGGTGCCAGAAAGTGATACTCTGAGTGTGCACTCCCTCCTGTACTCTCTACTTGGCTTCCCGTACTCTCAGCCTCCAGAGTCCTCCTATCAGACCACCACTGTTGGTTCCCACACCTTTTGTCTTTGGGCCCACTACATGGAATGACCTTCCCCTTCCTCCCCGGCAGAGACTTTCTATGGGCTCCTTCACATCAAATCTCATTTCTTTTTCCAAAACAACAGACCTGCCGTATTTTCCATTCCATGCTGCCGTTTTCCTCTCTCTTATGTTATTGTTCATGCAAGTTGTGTGTAAAATGAGTTTTGTATAACATATATAATGTCAGCATACTCGTGCGTGCAGGAGCCTGTGTGCACATGTGTGTGTGCATGTATGCGCTTAGAATAGTACTGCCTGTGTGTGTGCGTGTATGCTTAGAATAGTCCCTAAGGACAAGATTGTGTGCTTTATGAACACTTTATTATTATTATTATTATTATTAAGGAAATGACAAAGAGGGGTCACACTCTGGCCCATCTGGATATGAATCAGTCTGGTGGTGACAGTGTAGCATGGACCTCCTCTTTTCCCAGTCCCTTAGTATCTTGATGCTTGCTGCTGTCTGTACCCCCCTGGAAACAACTTGGTTAACATGTCTGATAACAAACAAAGCCTGTGCTTTTCTGGGTAACAGTACACGCAACTTTCTGGGGAAGTTTCACTGGCATTCAACCACAGTGTAGCATTCCAGGCATGGTAGGTGTCTGTGAAAGTGAAATTCCGCAAAAAGCAAATTTTAACGCTACCCCCCTTCCCAAAATTGGACACAATAAGGGACAACTCAAACACACTCACACAATGCACACTGAACTGCACACAAGGCTAAAAAACAACACGCAAACAACAAAACATCTGGTGCATGTGCAGATTCTGAACTGACATGACTGGCTTCGCTCTGCATCAATGTCCCCTGGACCCCCAGTTAATTTTCAGGGAAAACAGTTATTTGGTCACTACCATGCCTGGCATTCACAAGCTCTGAAAACAACAACAAAAACAATCACTAAAAGTTTTATGTCTGTATTATCTTTCTTTTATTGAAAACCATAGAGCACAAAAAGGCCATCCCATCTCTAGACAGCAATGATTCCAGTGTAAAGAAGCAAACCAAACAGGCTACAGTAAAAATTAAATATAATAAGCACAACCAAATGAAAGCAAAGTTTCATGATTTAAACACAAACTGGTTGGTCCCCAAGCATGAGGCAGGCTGATGCAAGTTTCAAGACAAGATCTTCTCCAGTTTGGAACGAGATATGTCATCCTTAGGGCAGTGGGTAAGTGCTGTTGTTCATTTTCAGACCGATATTTCTGTTGTCACAAATACATTGATTTGCTCTCATATACTCATAAAATGCACAAAATGGCTGCTTTACTCCAAGGAAATTCATTTGCTCAGTTACAGTTTTTGCAAAGAAATGAAGAAGGTGGCATACAAATGTTAAAGCAAAATAAAACATTTTTCTTCTGATCGTCCCATGTTCCCAGCTGAACACTATCCATCAGGATTTATGTCACTGTCAGCGACCCAGACTGTTCACAATAAAAACAGCACCAGAAGCTGTAACAGACCCGACTTCTTTGCTGTAATCTTCATGTTCCTGCAAGAATCTGGCCACAGTAATATTTCTCCACTTGCACACAGTGAGCAATTCACAATCATAGACATGAGATTCTTCAGACAAGTGTCTGAGATCAGACTTTACTACTATGAAAGTGAGACCACCTGAAACCATTCTACAGTGCATAGAAAATGTCTTGAATTTTAGACTAGTTCATGCCATGGCAATCTAATGTCTGATTCAAACTCTACGGCGAGTCCTCTGAGTTGAATTGGCAACCATAATGCACATGCTGTTCTAAAATTGTTATCCTCTTACATTTCCATTGCAAAGACTAAATAAAAAAATAAAAAAAGCCATACAATAACAACTCTAGCAAACTGGCAGATTTTTAGTAAAACAGTGCTAGGCTGCCTCATTGGATTGGAAAGTCACTAAATGGTAGAAAACCAGTAATGCAAACTACAGGGTTTCTATAACAACAAAGTACTCATTATGCCAGTTTGCTTTGCTATTAGTTATTCAACCTTAGAAATGTGTGGCCTAATGAACAAAACAATGCACACAGAATGTCAAAAAATGCAGTTCTAAATATTTATTTTCAAAAAAAAAGAAAGAAAAAAGCTTCTAACATTCCAGGACTATATATACTTGGGTGAGTAATATTTCAAGAAAATACAACAGCTTTGCAAAGCAAGGCTATTCCTGATTTACTGTTCCAGTTCAAAATAAAAATGGGTACATTTAATCACCCACAAACCAGGAGGATTGTGAATATAAATGACAGGGGTCATGATCTAATGCCATGTCTGCCATGTGTGAGTCGAGCCTGGGTTTATGACACCCTTCCTCCAACCACTGCCATAGCTGGTAACAGCATAGGTTTCTGAAACCCGAGTTTTCACTGGTGCTAAAATGGCAGTAGTAAGTTAGCATTTGGATTTTAATGTCCTGTCAACCACACAGGGTCACCTCAGGACAGTCAAACTCAGATCATAAAGTTTGCAAAATACACAGACAACTCAAATTATATCAGGCCACATTTCTCTTCTTACTCACAGTGCTTACACCAGTACAAATAAAAACAAAAGCCTCTCAATCAAGACAGAAGTAATTTTTTACCCAAGGCAGATACACCCAATGTTTACATGCATGCTTCAAGGCCATGTTGCTTCCAGTCTTGGTACTCAAACTTTTCACAGATTCTGTGGACAGCACTGACAGTGTGAGACATAAGCACAAATTCAGTCGACATATGCCCAGAGATGGAGTCACCAGTTATGGCAAGTTTGGAAGAATCATGTCTAAAAGCAAGGCCTGGAGTGTGCACACAGTGCAGAATTACTGCAGATGTTAAATGTCTACCTTTCAGAATGAAAGGCCTTACAGCTAGTAGTATGAGTACCACGAGACACAACAGAGGACAAGGAGCAAAGTATGTAAAGATAATGGAAGAATGAACAAAACTAGACACTAAATCTGGTTTTTGCTGGTTAACTTATTTCAGAAAGATGGATCAGTGTGTATCCCAAAAACTGAAGAAAAAAAAGAAGAAAAAACAACATCCCAGTAACTGAATAAGGAAACACACATTCGCACAACATGCAATCTTCATGTGCACTTTCCTCAAAAAAACAATGAAAATTATGTGGAGTGATTTACACATGCAAGCATTGTGATGGCTCAAAAGCAGTGCACTTGTTGACAAATCAGTAATTTTGTAAGATCACACCTAACAACAGACACTCTGCTCGCAACCTGATGCACTCCTTATACTACCAACTGTAAAAACTGAGACAACATGTGAGACTAATGAACTGCCTTCTGCACAACATTAAAACAAAGATTGATTTTTTTTAAGAAGCAAACATGGGAACTTTGGGAAGTAAAACAACAAAAGGACATCAAACACTCAAGAAATGGAATTCTGTTTGCCACTGACAGGCTCATCACACATATTCAATCATTCTGATGCTGTTGCCAACATGATGACAACAATCCGTTCCTCTTGTTGCCCCCACCCCATCCCCCTCATTATGAACAATAATAACTTGTTTAACAGAGACCTGGCAAAAAAGAAGGAGAAAAAATGAAAAGCAAAGAAAAAAGCAAATCACTAAAAAGCACTGCCACCAACTAACAATGCTGAACCTTCAAACACAGATCCCTAGCAGACGTTCTGCAAAGGAACTGAACTTCTGTAAAGGAACTAAGTGTGAACTCTACACATAATTATTCACAGGAAGGGGTCATTGCAACAGCTTAACACAACAGCAGTGAAATGTGAAATGGGAAAGAAACTGGGTCATAACACAAACCTGCTGGGTTTCAACACAAGATAACTGGGTTATAACACAAGATTACCACTAGTTATTGTAGCCAGTACCATCTCCTTGCCGCTCAGCAAAGCCATTGTTGCACGCTCACTCCATCTCCCCCTACTTCAGGGTCAATGAAGCTTTTTGGATGTACTCTTCTGTGCAGCCCACCAATGCCACTTTAGTGTAGTAGCCACTGTCACAATGGGCTTTGGCAATGGCCCTAGACAGCCCATGTCGATACAAAAGTTTCAAAATCAAATACTTGCACTGAGCCGTTGCAACTTTGCTTGCCAGATTTGTTCCCTGCCTCTATCGCTGTACAATTCTCTGCCCTACTCACTTAAGAGCCCCCCTTTCTCGGCCCTCCCCCCCCCCCCCCAACCCCCAGCCATGGTGTTTAAACTGAAGTTCACTTAACAGTGAAATTTCCACTTTGATCATTTCAATGTTTCTGTCACAAAGCTCTCACATTGCAAAGTTCAATTATCTTCTCAACTTTAATCTTTTTGTCTGGCAACTGATCTTGCAAAACCAATGGCCCTCATAAGAATCTGGGCAATATCAAGATTGAACCAACTGCCGGGACTCCAAACAATGCAAATGAAAATCTAATAATGAGAATTTAAACGTTTCTATTTTTGCTACAAGAAACTAAGAAAAGTTACAAAGAGTAACCTTTGATGTGCTGCTTTCGAATGGTTCTCATTCATAACAACAAAACAAAATCACAACAATGATACAAAATGAGAAATCCTGTCAATGGAAAGCAAACAGAAAACAAATGTATAGGATTAACAATAACATTTATACAAAACTGATGAACAGCCAATGCTCTGTCAACTTACATTCGATACTAACATTTAACTACAGACTTCCAACTCTTCAACAGTTGTGGTATTTTAAAATATAAATATCTGAATGTGAAGCCCCAACAGTCATGCTACGTTTAAACCATGTATCATCATCTACATTTTATCATGTGCTGCCAAAGTTTACAAGTCATGTGAACCACAAAGGCCTAAACCAGGGCACAAAACAAAGGCATGATACTGTATGTAAAGAACAGGAAGCGTGTGGCAAACTGTTACCGCGTCTGAGACATCTTCATTACTGCCCTCATATAAAGGTGACTTATCTGGTGATAAGCATCTCATTTTATCTCATATATATATATCAGTAACACTTTGTTATGCTGTAGAATATATATAAAGAAACTGTGTTCAGCTTTACACTGTTAACTACAACTCCTACTTGAAAGAGGGTCAAGACTACTGAATTAAAACTAAAAAAGAAACTCGATTTCAGACTTTACCATGCAAAGATTAAAAGTGCTAGCTTTAACAGTTTTGACCTTCTGAATGCCAAAGTACTGATCATTACACAGAATCACTTTTTTTTTTTTATGGCAGTTAAAAATTAACAGTGTGCCATCTCCCATCTCCCTGTGCAAATATGTTGGTACA
The DNA here is from genome assembly GCA_963584105.1 of Alviniconcha strummeri. Classification (NCBI taxonomy): domain Eukaryota; kingdom Metazoa; phylum Mollusca; class Gastropoda; family Provannidae; genus Alviniconcha; species Alviniconcha strummeri. The sequence goes on along the minus strand of OY757550.1, from coordinate 18,328,938 downwards.
TTTACAATTAAATACAAAATTCACAACAGGTTAGGATAGCTAATGTACAACAAAAAAGAGCTGTGAGATCTATACATAAATGTATATCATGAGTAGAAGCTTGCACCAGTACAGTTAATCACTACAGCAATGACCTAGATTTGCCACCACAGACAAATCAAGGTCAAGGGTAAAATATCAACAAAATCAGGTCAAGGGTAAAATGTCAACAAAATTTGTCTAAAGAATCCAGAAATTGCACACGTTCCTCTTAAGCAAGAGTGCATTAGGGAAGAGTATGCCACACTTATTTCCAAGTAGATAACATAAAAAATAAGTCCCTATGACTAGTAATTCAAACTGTATATCCATCACAAAGAAAACGCCCCTCTATAACCTTTTTTGAGCTTTTCTCCCCACCTGGTGCACCCTTCCAAAACACAACAAAATTTTGCACTTCCACAAAGCAGACTGCCATAGTGACGATGGGGAAGATTCACTCTGTAAACAGTACATAGTAAGGGATTTGTATGTGCACTCACTTTCCAGTACTGGCATGGACTGAGTCTCTCGCCCTTCAGACAGCTCCATCCCATCACTCCCGAATTATCAGTTTTGACGGAAAATCACAGGTCTGTTACCCCAAAACTGCCCCAGGAAGTACTAGCAGGCATTTTTGTACATTGTCCCTCTTCTCATGAATCAACCCTGCTGCTCCTCAGCTGATGGAATTTTACTGATGGAAAAATGTGATGTATGCATCAAGCATAGCTGAGCAGACAGGGTCTGCAGTCTGTTCATCTCTGCAGGCACTTCCACCATGCATAAGAGAGTATCCCTTGGTAACTGTGACCACAAAGGGTTTTGCCAAACGCACTACAGGTGCACAGCTTTGTGTGTAAGGTTGAGGGATGGATGGGGGCAGGGCAGGGAGGGGGGTGGGGGGTGATGCACCACAAACAAGGACAGAGCCGAGTTTCGTCAGGTGTCGGTTTGACAAAATGCACGTAAACACTTGAATGGCACCAGATTTTGTCCACAAGTCAACTGGCATCAGATTTTGTCCAGAAGTCAAAAGCCAATTGGCACTAGATTTTGTCCAAAGTCAAGACATCAATTGGCACCAGATTTTGTCCAGAAGTCAATTGGCACCAGATTTTGTTCAGAAGTCAGCTGGAATCAGATTTTGTCTAGAAGTATGTCCAAAGTAGCTTTCGTCCTGAGGGGACCCGCCACAATGGACATTAAAATCCAAGAACTAACAAACGTCCAAAGTAAAAATTTGTCCCGGTTTGAGACACGGATATAATAAAAGAAAGTTTGTGTAAAACGAGGAATGGGTAGAGTGCCCTTATTTCAAATTTGCACAAGTAATCAAAAAGCATCCAGTAGATAACAGACAGAAGGAGAAAAAACACAAAAAACAGCCATACTCTTCCCTAGTACTACAGTTGTTTCATTGACAGCAAGGAAAGATTCTCCAGTTTCTACACGCACTTTGTTCGAAAGGTTAAACTAACAGTGCACACATTTCATCTACTACATGCAGGACTCCAATTGAAGTCAAATGTACAAAACAAATCTTGCTCACATGCATTCAGCAATGAGTATACAGGCATGTAAATGTGTTAGAATAACTAGTTAATAATCTCAGTGGTTGTTATCTCCGACTGACAGTGACACTAATCCATATGGCAATAGTGGCAGCCCACAAGGCATAATACTAACTGTATTTACTTAAGGGACGACTATTATGGACAGAGGCCTCCCCATTATCTTCAGTGATTGTGAGTACAAAATGTTTTCTTTTTTAAATGTCCTTGCAACTGCCTTCTTTCGGGGACAACAACATAAAGCCAAAGTTAAAAGAAAAAAAAGAAAAAAAGGAAGAAGACAAAACTGCCCTTAGTTAAGTTCTTTCCACAGCAACAACACAGTACCACTGTTAAAAGATTAACTTTCCCATATGCATTATTTTCCATGACAATGCACAGTCCAAAAAAAAAGTTTAACTTTTAAAACTTCCTTCAAAATCACTCAGCTGAAGGCTGTCACGGCTTTTCAAAACACCCTGTACCCCCATTCTTTGACTTCAGTCAGAGGTAGAAATGGACACTCTCTGAAAAGTCCTTGCCCTGCCCCAGCCTTAGCCAAAAAACAGAATCCTAGCAAAATATCACAGAGACTGAGCAGAATCAGCTAAAGTGTTCTCCAGCCACACAATGGACCACTCTCAAGAATATGCATGAGCGAGGTCACAAAATCAAAAGAGAGGTTGGGTCCTGTACTCACACTCACAGGGGGTCACTCTTAATGAGCCAGGTCATGGCAGGTTATGAGATCAACTCAGTTCCCTACTCGGCTGAACTGTGGTTGTTTGTCTCTCTAAATCTGGATTAGCTGGTCCTTTTGCCTCTTGCTCAGCGAAGGAAATATGTGAAAGGGTATTTTGTACGCTTGGAATTAGAAAAACAAAGCCATGCACAATCAACACCCAGGGGAGTTAATCAGCGCTCGAAAGACGTCACACAAATACAATGACAAAGACCTGAGTCGCATATGATAACTCTCATCTGGTATGCGAGTAAATACAAGGTACATAAACTCCACCAGAGGTACATCCTCAAAAGCAATGCACATGGTATGTATATTATTTATGTGTTTTCATTAGTGTCCATGATTGCTATGCCATTTTGTCAACTGCAAAGACCTCAAATTCAACCTCACTTGAATCTCAGTACCTGCAGTGGCTGGCTAGCTCATTAATGACCCCCTGGTAATACAGATGATGATGAAGTGATGCTTAATGTCCTCAGATGTCAGCTGACATATTAGGGACAAGTTGTGACCAGTGCTGAAGCATGGTTCAATAATTCTTTACGTCCATGGAAATAATAAGGCTCGTTAGGACGGAGAGCCCAGGACAGCCACCTCAACTCTCACACAGCTCCTGAACTATGTGGTGGTAATACAGAATTGAACCTCGCTTTTGGTCTCATGGCCAACCATGACCTACCTCATTCAGAACGGTCCATGCTTACCCTGTAAGCTACTGCAACGACTGGATAAACAAAGATTATACGGTGGGCCTCTTAATGCATAAACTATCACTAAACTGCATGATTAACAAGTATCATGAACAAAACTACAGAAAACCCAAAGACCCCCAAAGCAGCCAATGCACACTTCCTACCCAGCCTAGAAGTGTGTACATGATAGAAAAGAAAAGCCAAATTCAGTTTTTTTATTTCTTCTTCTCAGGTTCTTTTTTTTCTTTTTCCTTCTTTCTTTTTTCGGTTTTCTGAACTGACTGAGGTCATGGCGAGGTTTTCCAGGATGGGTTAGGGAATGGGAGAACAGGAGAAGCACTAAGGATAATTAGCTTTACACAGTTCAGTTCCTTTCAAGACAGTATCTACATGCTTGGGCAAGCCCATGTGAACACTACACCTGGTCTCCCAGCCCTGCCTTTGAAATGGATCCAGTGTACTGTAACTCCATACCATCTGTTTTGTTCCCCAACATTGCCTTCAAAGCAGTTCCAATACTGTAACTCCATACAATCTACTGGAGTGCAAAAGACTGTTTCCCTGTCATGTAACCCAGGTCATTCTGCACCCTGAAGAACCTTGAGCATGCAAAATGCTGGGGGCATACCAGGTCTACCTCTAGCATGGAGTGTGCTGGTGCTGTACCAGGTCACTTGCTCTACAGTCTACCTCTAGCATGGAATGTGCTGGTACTGTACCAAGTCACTTGCTCTATAATCTATGTCTAGCATGGAGTGTGCTGGTACTGTACGGGTCACTTGCTCTGAAGTCTACCTCTAGTATGGAGTGTGCTGATACTGTACCAGGTCACTTGCTCTACAGTCTGCCTCTAGCATGGAGCGTGCTGGTGCTGGATACCAGGTCGCCTGTTGCACAGTCTACACATATCAACAACAGAAACAGCCATGAGACTATTAGACGATGGCTTTTCATGGAAAAGACAAAGTGCTACTCCAAGGACAGTCGACACAAGAACCCTCATCCTGCTCGAAAATGACTTACGAAACACAACCACTACTTCCACTACAGTGACTACCATGACCAGCAATGGCTGGGGTGAAGCAAGTCATCGAAAAAAGTGTAATCCAACGGCCTGGAGGTTACCTACCGGATGAGGTCAGCGAGGGCGGGGGTCAAGAAAAGCATGTGGGACTCAGCCTAGTGATTGCGCGCTCCAGCCGTGCAGGCTACACACGATCGCAACAGAGGAAAACCATGCCAAGTCCAGAACCTGCCTGAAAGTGCCTTGCATGATCTTACCACAGATGTTTAACTCATGCCATCGACAGGATTTCACAGTGAACTGATCATATCCATTTCATGTCAGACTCACTGATGCTGCTGAAACAATAGGTCACCAGACAGAGAAGCAAATATGGGCAGGAAAAAGAAAGAAAGAAAAAAACTGTGACAGTCTCAAATCCAAAATAGCAACATATACTAACAAATAAATAAAAAACCTACAATAAATAAAATCTTGTCAAAGCACATTAAAAGCACATTAACCCCAAAAGAGTCCATTTAATTAATTAACACGGTGATATTTAAACATTTTACATGACAACTGACATGCATTCATGCATGTCCTATTCCTAAGTTCCCCTGAATGATATGACATTAACATGAAGCTAAAAAAACCAACTTTTTTTGTTTGTTTAAAGTGTGAAGAAAGCATTCAAGACACAAAGAAGCTGCAGTCAAATCATCTTCAAAACAGGAATGCTATACATGTCAACAAAAAGCACATTCGGAGAAGAAGAAAAACCAACAACAACATCTGCACAGATAATCATTATTAGAGAGTCATGTAATTTTTGCATAATTCTACAACAGGACAAAATATTAGTTGCAAAGAGTTGCTTTTCAAAGTTCTTGTGACTGTTTATACTGCCACTGCTCCCTCTCTCCCCCCTTCGTCACAGCAACACATTAGCTGTTGCACAGTTTCCAAAAACCCCAGCACTGAATGTTAAGAAAATAGTGGATATGCATTCAATGATCTCAAATGTACACATACATTTATTACTTTACAGGTCATGAAGAACAGCAACAGAACAAACTCCGTCCCAACGCAGTTTGGATTTTCCTATGTACCGGAACACCATAACGTCCATTTCATCTCTTCACTCTTGACAGTTCAACAGCAAGCTGAATGACAATGTGTGATCCGTCAAACATCATGAGAACCTACTGATGATCAAAAGATTTAACACACTTTTTGCCCGGCCCCACTATCAAATCATTAACTGCAACAATCGCCCCAAAGCTGTGTTTCAGATTGGGGGGGGGGGGGGGGGGGAGGATGGAGGAGGGGGCAGAGACAAAGGACCACAGCAGGAAAGCTGCAAGAGTGAAAAGTCACAAAAGCTCATCCTCGGATGGAGAGGTCCAGAATCCCACCCCCCACCCCCCCCCCCTGCATGTTGGGTCCTGAGGGCACCCCCCTCACCACCACCCCCCAATCCTGGTATGTAGAGGTCCAGAGGACAACCCTCCCCCAATCCAGGTATTTAGAGGTCCAGAGTGTACCCCCCACCCCCCAGTACATAACGGTCCACAGGGCATCCCCTCCCCATACCCCTAACCCCCAAAAGAAGGAAGATTTGGAAAAATTCTATCAAAATCTGTGTAATCTGGAGCACTTTTGAGCCAAAATACAGTACCAAGTGAACACAGCATGACCATGACTGGTGATCATTTCCCAACACAGAAATGACCATCATGCACGAGGAACGTAAAACCTCACACCTGCTGCTAATATCCGCCAAGCCACAGACAATATCCCCACCCCTGAAAAATCCACTTTTTTTCCTTTCCTTCTTCTAAATTTCAGGAAACAAGTTCAATCCCAAGGCCATCACTGTGGAGGATTATTGCCATGATATGTCAGTTGGTCACCACACCACTGCACTAAACCCACGTGTGGTGAAAATCTTATCCCACACACACAAAAAAAGGTTGCTGTTCACGTTCAGGATCAAAAGGGCGGAGGGGGGAGTGGAGCCAAGGGTGAGTAACTCTGCTGTCCTCTCAAAATGGCCACAGTTGAGTTCAGTCTTGGTTGCGCAAGATGGGGGAGCTCACTAGCACCGACCCCTCGGCGGTCTACTTCTTAAAGTAGCTGGCAATGTCCTGAGCCTGCTGGGCCACAAAGTCCCTCACTGGCTCCAAGAACTGGAGATGGTTCCGGGTCTCCGTCAAAGCTGGGTGCTGCAATCCGGAGAAGTAGAGGATGTAGAAAAGCACGGCAAACAGAACCAGCGCCACCAACACCGACCCCACCAGGGCGCCGCAGATGCCACACCTGCCACCAGACTTCTTCTTGGCTGCAGGGGCTGCAGCAGGTGCTGCTGCAGCAGGGGCCACGTGGTTCAGCTCTGCGCTGCAATACTGGGCATCAAGCTGCTGGATCTCTTCCTCGAGCGAAGGCTTTGGTTTACCAGGCTCCTCTTCTTCTTCCTCGTCCTCATCATCATAAGTGGTGGTGTTGGGCTGGTACACCCCTGTGTCAAAGCTGGTGTCCGCGTCTCCCGCCCCCGCTGCCGTTGCGCCCTCTAGATCTTTGACTGCTTGGCCGTTGAGCCGTGGCAGCACAGCGCTGGCTGTGGTGGCAGCGGAGGTGGCGGTGAGCATCTCTGTGGCAGCCACAGCCTGCTGCTGCTTCTGCTGGTT